>JAWDGP010000218.1:890000-902500 GCA_033675545.1 Elysia crispata | reverse complement strand
ACTGCATGCACCTGTTTTCAAGAAATATTAAGTTCCATAGCATATCATTATCTCCAAAATAATTTGCATAAATGGTATTAGCCGTTTCTGAAGTATCTTGCCCAACTATCTTACTAAAGGATACTCCGCCTTTTCAGAAGGCAGCTTTGCACTGTTTAAGGTACATCGAATCATTATTGAGGTGTTCTGGGTTCAATACCAATTTATTAAAAGTTCTGATGAAACGAAAGAGACTTGCTCTATGAGCGAGTATGGGAGAAGTTTCTATTAAGTTCTTAACTAACGTTACACCTTCGTAAGTGGATTTGTATGGCTTCTCTGCCAATCAGATTGATATTGCTTTCAGGAACTGGCTTGATTTATCTAAATTTTCCAAACTTAATTTCAAAGACCTGAGAGAGAAACCACTTAAATCCATTCGTGCTTAATTATTCTCTTTTGACCCACTCTATGTAAAATCCCCTTCAGCGTATCGAGCTATAGGCAGAGCAAAAAAATAATAATAAAAATAAAACCCGCCCAGTGCTTAAGATCTCTTCCAACAGGCAATCACACTGTATTATTCCGCACTTTGAAATGACGTGTCCTGATCATGGCAATGTTCAGGTGTTCAGTTTGAAACCTGCACTCCACCTGGCAAGTCTATAATGAGCCTCTATTTGAGTTTTTTTTCTGTCTCTCTTCTTTTATCATTGGCCCGGGGTAAAATGATCAGTATGCGTTTGTTTGTTGAAAACCGTCACGAATGTAATCTATAAGAATTAACTTGAGATTCATGAATTATTAATAATTAACAAAGTAATGAACGAGGTGAATAACTCAGCCAACCGTTAGATATTTTTTTCCTCATTCAGGGCTATGTTGTTAGACTTTGTATCTCCCCCTGAGGCAGCTATTCAATGCAAACACAAGCACAGACGTATTTGTTATTATAATATAGTTATATAACTAGGAGAACCTAATTAAATTTCACTGATTGGCTTTTAAAAATTGTTTCTTCATATTTCTTCTTCTCTTACAAAAATCTAGTACAGTGTCCTCGTGATAGTTCATGTATTGTAATAAAACTACTGTGTAACTTAAAACTAACCCCCACCTCATTCTGTACATTTATTGGGCCAGTTTCTTAGTACATAACGCCTACTACAGGTATCACTTCTCATCACAGTGAAATTCTAGAGATGAGCTGCTTTCCAAGTTGGTTACCCCTAAACGACAAAATAAAATGGTTCTCTAATATCAGTTTGTAAAGAGAGTGCTGGAATGTAGTCCTGGTAAGGTAAGCTATTCGAGAATTATCAGGGAGAATAATGAGAACCATGGTAGCAGAAATGATGCCTAACGTTTGGAGTTTTCAAATAAAACCACATTGCGAAGTTTAAAGGCACTAGACCATAGAAAAACTGAAACTGCACGGCTATGCAAGTAGACAGTACATCTGAAGATAACTCTTGAGTTTCCCTGCACTATGGACAGGGATCTTTACAAACTCACGTTCCAGAAGAGTGAACCGATGCGCTAAACACGTTGATTGTGTACACACAGACAGAATATTAGGTATACATTAATGACAGCAGTTCAGGCTGGAGCATCCCACTCTCTAGTTTTGCCTCATAAACTTTGAAAAATTTAGTAAAAATGTTTAGAATTAATCGGTAGAGAGAGTGCAAACGAACCAAACAGAGAGACAAGTAGACGGATGAAAAGATAGAGAGAAATAGAGAGGTTGATGAAAAAAAACATAAAGAGGAGAGACTATAGTTAGAGGATGAACGAAAAAAAAAAGAAGAGACGGACATATAGATAGAATGGTATATGAATTAACATATATAAAGAGAAAAAAGATAGATAGAAGGATGGTTAGCAGAGTTGACAAAGGCAGTTAGGCAAAAATCAAATATGTCTTAAAAGAAAAAGAGATGGAAAGATGTGAACATAGATGAAAGTGAGAGTGACAATCGAAGCGTAAAATAATCAAAGATACAGAATGAGGGAAAGAGAAAGAGAGATAGATTGATAGATAGATAGGTAGAGACAGAGAGAGGAAAAGAGAGTAAAAAAGATAGAGAGGGAAAAGATATTCCAATGAGATAAATACACTGTGACAGAGACTGCGACTGACACAGAAAAGAAATCTGAATGTTGAGGCCTAAAAATGTCGAAAAACTCATTAACCTGTAGGTAATAACGACCAGAGAATATTAAAACGTTTCACGCCTATATTTTTACTCTTTTAAAAGATATAAGGCAGAATTTGAAAGCGACATTACAAGCTATAACCTATACAGTCGTTATAACAAGTAGGCTGGAAAAATCTCAGTTTGATGGACCATTTTCTTATCAAGTGCGCTCTTATCATAAAAAATCCTGTTCCGTGTTAATGGTGAATGTTTCGCAATATACAACGAGTAAAGTTATGCATCGATCTTATTTAATTTTGTAATGCTCTGTCCTTCTATCAAAATTTATATTCCTTTTGCTTAAAGCGATACTTCTATCTTGTAAAACTTTCCCCTATGTCTCTTTGACAACCTTACCCATTTTACTCGGCCTTTTAATGATTTTCGATAAATCCTGAAATTACCATTTTAACAGAACTTCTTATTTAGAACAGATGAAGATCTATGAATGATTAATGAACGATGGAGTCTACAGAAAAAGGTTTCTTCCTGACAGGTGGGTAAATCAAGGTTGCCAAGGAAAACATGATCTTATCATTAAGGCGAATAGCAAGCAATGAAATGTTCAAATTAGCCCAGGGTTAATCTTACCATCAGGTAAATAGCATGAGATTTAAAATATTAGGCATATCGGTAAACGTTAGGTTTTTATCGCTCTCTCCCTCTTTATCTACGGTATTTCATCAGGTTTAAGTGTTATGAGAGGCGTTTATCTTAATTGGCAATTAGGTAACTGTATCTAGATGGTTATTATTAAAGGAGAACTTTGGTGCTTCAAATCTTGTTGAATTTAAGTTGAAGAGTAACGTAGCAGAAAAGTAAAAAAAAAAAAAAGAAAGGAGAAAGAGAAGAAAAGAGAACAAGATGAAAATGAAATAGAGAGAGCCAACAGAGAAAGAGATTACAGTTATTGCGTAATACAAACCACAGAAATGCACAAAATCGGGGAAACGCGGAATAATACTAGAAGATTAAAGATACCAAAAAAAAAACAACAAACAAACAAACAAAACAAAACTGAAAAAATGCGATAGAAAGATGGCTTGACCTGAAGAAAAAGATAAAAGACAACCATGTAAAAAGAGAAAGGGAAACGAGAGAGAGAGAGAGAGAGAGAGAGAGAGAGAGAGAGAGAGAGAGAGAGAGAGAGAGAGAGAGAGAGAGAGAGAGAGAGAGAGAGAGAGAGAGAGAGAGAGAGAGAGAAGGAGACACATATTTTAATTCAGTAATGTACGGCCTGTCTCCAGTTTCACTGACAGTAACAATGTGCTTTCAGTTTCAAATAATTAGTTTTTATCCGTTGGGTGATTGCCCTTGTTTAAGCGTTCTTACTTAGCCGAGTTAGTTTTGTTTTTTGTTATTAATTGGCTTTGTCTATTTTGAATCTTTTTGTTGTCGTCCATTTTCCCTCAGTGATATACCAGAACAGATATCATACCCTCAACCTCTAAGATCTAATCCCCTCCTGATTAAGTTTGCTAGACTTAGTGCCCCTTCCAAAAGCACCCTTACTTTTCTTATCAAGAGACACATGTTTAGAAGTCGTATGTTACTACTGTTTTTTCAAAGCAAGTCAGGTTTATCTTAGCTCGTACGCTTAAATGATGAAGAATGGTCGTGACTATTCACATTTGACTGTGAATGAAAGAATAAAAGTTTATTTTCAAACTCGAGGCTGTAGAGAAACTCGCAAAGTTTTGGCAGATAGAGAAGACCGCTCTGGTAGATACAATGTCTACGGCTTGAAATCAGGGATAGTATTGAACTGCTTTCCTCTTTCCGAACAATCCGTGTCTCCGTCTTTGACAGGTTTTGGAACGAGTCCAAACATTGATCGAGATTTCTGTAGCATTAAGCGAAAAAAAAATCTCAAAATCTCTACGTCGCGGCCTTCAGTTGGAATACGGTAGATCTATGTGATACATTGATACATTCCTGTTATGTTTTTGCTTATTTGTCTCTTTTTCTTGAATAATTTTTAAAAATCTTTTGACTAGAAAGCCATACTATTAAAACTTGCATATTAAATTTGATCTTGTTGTGAACGTAGATATAGCTAGAGAGATATCAATGCAAACATTATCTATTGAGCAATTGAAGCACCGCCTAAAGCACAATCATCTGAGGATTGAGGTTGTGGAAGCCAAACTAGTTCAGCTATCCATGCACTACAAAGTTTACCTTCTCTTATAGGATTGCATTCAAAATCAAAGGCTTTAGGAAGTTGCGACGATTGCCACAATTCTTAAAATGTTAATGCATTTTGTATTGCTGCTCTCGATGTCTTGAATGTGATTGTTGCGATATAATTTTTTTAATCTCTGATCTGACAGACATTGAGATCTGACGCATGTAGAGTGAAAACTTTTTACAAAGAAAAAAAAATGCAAATTCTGTTTTGTTGTAACACAGATCGAAAGTATGCCATTTGCAGATTTCTTATTTATTTTCTTTCTTCCCCATTCAACCATGTGCATTATATTTATTATGTGGTTACCACTTCATCAATTTATTACTTATCTATGGCCATTCTCGTCTCACACATATAAATGTGAATACTCGGAAGAGGTAACTGTGAAAAGCAGTTTAGAATGTAAAAAACGTAGGTTGCAATCAACACTGAAAGAAGGTGATAACTTAAAATGGTGCTAACAGCAAATCACCGTGCATAATCTTTTCTTCTGTGCATATTGAGGAGAGCAGCATCAAGACCTGTTATTCCTTTGACCCCTATCTTTATCAACGTCCAATAATCCATGTTATTTTTCTGACTTTGAAGTGTTTTCAACTTGACATAATCAATCCAAACACTTTTTCGTTTATTACGAAAAGGTGGCAATTAATAATTCATTTGCTTCCATATTTTCTAACTGTTCGTCTTTGTCGCTATAGAGGGATAAAATATGATTGAATCATTATCATGTCTGGATAGTTGGTAAACTTTTTTTTTAGTGTTAAGCTTGCGACCTAATAACAAAATCTTGCCAACGTAACAGACTTGTTTTCAGGCAGACGTGATAAAAGTAAACTGGAGAAAAGAAAGACCCTGCGAAACAAATTTATTTCACCCCAAAGTAAAACCTTATACTCCATCATCATCATCCTTATAATCATCATCCAGAATCCAGCCATTTTGTGCTAAAATAAACATGCAAAAATTATCTTCTTGATCTTTGGTGTGTAAAAAAAAATAGAAGCAGCACGTAAAGTTTCATAACAAAAGTGTAATTCAGATAGATAAGTAAAGACATTCTTGTATTAATTATGCATGCAGCTCTGTCTCGCTCTCCAGGACTCCTTAATAAAGTGCAGACATACCAAATTAATATGAATAATTATATCATGCACGTTGGGCCGTTCAAGTCTCTGACAGTGAAAAACCTTTTGTGATTCCGGCGATGACACAAATACAGGCGCTGTTTGAACGAAGTGATTATAAAATAATTTGAATTTTCTCTGAAGTGACGCGAGGGGTAGGTGACTCTTTCTCTTGGATAACAAAAATCAGCCATGATAAGAAATCTAAAAAATTATTTATCTGCCTACCTATCTATCCTTTTATTTACCTACCTGTCTACCTACTTATCTAAATTTCAGTTTATCAATGTGACATACATCTATCCTTCTTTCTATCTACCAATATGTCTGTCTATCTATCTATCTATCTATCTATCTATCTATCTATCTATCTATCTATCTATCTATCTATCCATCTCTCTATCTATTTATCAATCCATCTTTTATCATTCTATTTATCCAAGAACTATTCTTTTCGGCTTTAAAAAAATCTACCCATGAACCTATTGCGCAGCATTACCTGTGTAGTTCATTGTCTGACATATAGTCGTACCAGCAAACTCGTGTTATGATAATAATCTTTCAGGATCAGATAAATTATATATAAATGTGTAAACAAGTTTACGTTATGTTTGGTTTCATATTACCATGTAAAGCAACCCTCCGCCTTTATATAGTAGAAAGCTTAGGTAGACCTTCTGTGCCTCAGACAGGTTAGTATTGTCAACTGATTCAAATTGAGGTGTGTAACATTTTTTTGTGTGTGATTATTAGGTCACAGAAGAGGAGGAAAGAGGAACTTTAAGTAATTCTAACTGTTACACAATTCTGTTTGCCTTTTTTGGGCAGAATCCACTCTTATTATTTATTCAACACCCCCTTGCCCTACCCACTTTACCCTCACACTTCTCTCTTTCTCTCTCTCTCTCTCTCTCTCTCTCTCTCTCTCTCTCTCTCTCTCTCTCTCTCTCCTCTATCTTCCTTTCTCTATCTCCCTCTCTCTCTCTCTCTCTCTCTCTCTCTCTCTCTCTCTCTCTCAGTCTTTCATTTTACATCCCATTTTTTTTATCTTTCTAACTTTCTTTCTCGTTCTCACTCACTCTCCCTATTTCTTTCTACCTTTTGGTGAGAAAAAGTTATATATAATTAGACTTATAGAGCCCGAGGAAGAGAGAAAGAGACCGATAGGGAGAAATGTTTTAGATATAAGAAGATGGAGATCGGGGAAAGCAGGAGGTTTTTTTTTTTTATTTGGGGGGGGGGGGGGGGTGGGGAGGAAGAGGGATAAGAAAATCATGCGTTTTTTAGCTTTAATTAAGTAGCAAGAAAATCACGAAAAAAAAGTGAGATGCACAAATGATAAATATGAGAGAGAGAGAGAGAGTCAAAGTGAGAGAGAGAGTGAAGATACAAGAGAGAGAGAGAGGGAGAGAGAGAGAGAGAGAGAGAGAGAGGGGGGGTGGGGGGTGGGGGGAGAGGAAAGACAGACAGAAAATAAGAGAAAAAGAAAAACCGAAAATGCGAAGCAGAAAAAGAAAATATTTAGGGAGATACAGATGATGATGATGAAGAAGAAGAAGAAGAAGAAGAAGAAGAAGAAGAAGAAGAAGAAGAAGAAGAAGAAGAAGAAGAAGAAGAAGAAGAAGAAGAAGAAGAAGAAGAAGAAGAAGAAGAAGAAGAAGAAGAAGAAGAAGAAGAAGAAGAAGAAGAAGAAGAAGAAGAAGAAGAAGAAGAAGAAGAAGAAGAAGAATGTGAACGAAAAGGGGGGGAAGGGTGGACAGTTAGTTAGATAGATAGATAGAAAGAGAGACACAGAGAGAGAGAGAGAGAGAGAGAGAGAGAGAGAGAGAGAGAGAGAGAGAGAGAGAGAGAGCAAGGGAGAGAGAGGAACATGAGATAATCAAGATAGCAAGATAGCCATTGATATTGATTAAGTCTGCGGGCTTTGATCGAACTATCCTCTCATCCTCTTTCCTGTAGATGCTCAAACGTTTTTCGCGGTTTCCTATTCTAAGATGTAGACACACACCAAAGCCACTGTATCGACCTCTTGAGCGCAGTCTGGATATGAATAGCGTTTGGGGGCGGATGGAAATCATCTATTTATAGAGGCGGTAAGATTTCAATAAGACATGGTTCTTTTTGTTGGTAAAGATACACGAAGATAAATAGGGGTTCTAAAACAACGCATTGCGTTAGTCAGAACTTGACGAAGCGTCTAGACCGAATTAGCCAATTAGCTTTAAAAATCGCTTTTATTTCTTTTTTACCTTTGACTTTTATCACTTCTCCTTACTTTCCTCATAATAAAATAACCCTGCATTACTGCCGGGCAAAAAAAAAATTCGCTCCATCTACAATATATTTTCTAGGGCTAGACGAGTCTTTGAGGAAGAATGAACCACTGGTGGTAAACTTCACTTAAACCATTTATGTCTGAAAGCATTTCAACAAGTCGATACAAGGCTTTCCCATTTTTCTAAGCTCCTACTTTTCTTTAAGTAACTAATACCGATAAAACCAGCATGTCCAGCTATTTTCGATTCTGAGGAAAGAGGCAGCTTACTGATAATTTTGATCTACAATCTACGAATTTCTAGAATTGTCTAGAGTTGTCATAGGATGAGAGGATGGTTTGATCCAAGCCTTTTTTTCACTTGCGTGTGGCAGATATCTTAGTTAACCTGTTTTTCTAAAATGCTTTTAGCCGTTAATTCAAAACTTTCCAGCACGATCTGTCCATTATCATAACCCAAAGGTCTAATTGTTTATGGGAGATGCCAGATTGCTCAACGTTGCACTTTATGCAATAACAAAAATTCTTTGTGGGAGTTTCCTTTGGTTTCTTGCTCCCCTGAACACGGGCCGTTATACATAACGTGCCTTCACAGCCTGTAGCCACCTTGCTGTTGTGTTACATCAGTGCTGTGTCTTAAATAAATCTAAGGTCGTTTCAGAGCCTGGTCAAGTCGACTTCGGTCGGAACACTGGGCTCTGATGCAGTGTGATCTTTCTGCCTTGCTT
Organism: Elysia crispata; assembly: GCA_033675545.1. Lineage (NCBI taxonomy): Eukaryota > Metazoa > Mollusca > Gastropoda > Plakobranchidae > Elysia > Elysia crispata. The sequence continues at coordinate 893,999 of JAWDGP010000218.1, read as the reverse complement.
TTATGGGAAGAAAAGATAATTTGATCCCTTAGACGACTGACCCAAGAGATCAAAATTTTAGATGAATAATGTCTTCAGAGGTTATCTAGGTCTCTTTGGTTGATGAAGCCACTATACTATGTGCAAATTGTCGTCCTAAAAAAATCAGTTTTCGACCATTGATTTCTATTTTGGGAGCAACGTATTTCTTAGGTTCCTGAAAATCTAAGCATTAATTTTCTATTCATTGTTACTTTGCATCAACAGTAATCGTTAGAAAATTAATTTTTGAATGAAGACACAAGTATATTTTTATATTTTCCCTCGTGACTTCAGGCGGATGTTATCAGATGAAACTTAAATAGCCATGAATTGTTGCAATCGTATCAGTTATGTTTGTAAGTAGAGTCTTGACCGTATCAGCAATGTCAAATTTTTTATCATGGCCCTGCAACGTGTAAATTTTTATTTTCTTTAACGTTTCGGTTAGTAAAAGGATTCGGCACAGACAGCTATGACTACAATAAGTATGATCGGTGGATATTAACCCAGACCTAGACCTGGAGGTAATCTTAAACTATGGCTAGGATACCTTGAGTTTGTGAAAAAAATTATCCTCGCATTTCTGTGTTTTGTATCAAGGCTTTAAGTCATCTTGCCAACCAATAAGACTGCGCATCTGAATGGCTTAGGTCACTATTTCTGTACTTCGGTTTTTTAATAAAGGACATTACATGCGCTTCATTGAATATCTACAGTATTTTTTTAATGAAGAAAAGGTCAAGAAAAGCTGCAAGGCTCGATAATGAATCCTGGACAAGACAGTAGTGTACAGATAACCTTATTTGCCTTTATTCTGAAGTACTTATCCTTAAAAAACAAAAACAAGAAAAATTCATCAGGTCAGTGGGTCAAGATTTCAAGCTATCAGTTACCTTTTTTTTTCATAAGCGTCGTTATCTCTGAAAACTCGGTGATATGGGAAGTTGATTTCATTACGGTTAGGAACAAGCCCATCAAGTGCATTCTATTTTTTTAATTCTGAAGGATTCAGAAGCGTAGTTTAGCCCTCCTAAGACGAAATTTAAACGATTCTGGGAAAGAAAATCGCGGAGTGCTGTTTTTTTTTTTTTTGTTGTTGTTCTTGTTTTTGTTTTGGTGCGCGTATCTGTGTGTTTCAAAGGGTTTCAGAAGTAACCAGTTTGAGAGGGAGATAAACTGTTCTGCTTATCCTGATTAAAGGCGAGAAAAAAAAAATAAACCTAAAGTGTCTACTGATACGTAGTTAACCATAACAAATATCCATGTGAGAAGGGGAGAACACTAAATGTCCATTAGTAGAACACTAAAAGCAACAACACCAACATTGACGACAACGACGACGAAAAATAAACCAAAACCAAAACAAAACAGGAAAGTCAAATTTCTAATTTGGCCTTGCTTTTCTTTTCAGTGACTTTCCCCTTTTTGACAGTCAAAAGCAACATTGGGAATAAATGCACCTTAATATCTCGCTACTTATCAAATCCCATCCTTATGAGACTATTGGAAATAAAATAAGTGTCCACAAACCATTCAGAACAATCATGGATCATTCTTTGTAGCATTGTAAATATCATTTTTGGTACAATATCACCACTTCTTAAAGCACAAACGGAAAAAAAAAAAAAAACGGTATGAAAAGAAATGTTTTACAAGCCAGCACCATTAATTTTCCTTGTAAATCTTTGTCTCTCAGTTACATTTGATAAACCAGCAGTTTAAAAATATAAACAAACACGCACCTGTTGGAGGCAGTTGAGACATTAGAGACAGAACAAGACTTAGTGAACTTCACATCAGTCTGTTTAAAAATTCCTGGGCAGAACATTAGATAGGGCGGTGGGAACAGATGGCTATCATTATGTCGTGATTTCAGAAATTTCCTGAGTCACACATAGATTAAATATAAGGTTTAAACTACAGAAAGGATCTAACTTTGTTGACCCGACATGCAGGTATGTACATTGGGAAAAAAATTAATTCCATAGTTATCATACAGGATAAAGAGGGGTATATATTTCGAACTTGATACATTTGACTGGGTCAAAAGTTTATTTTTATACTCATGTTTTTTTTCCTTCTAATCTACTTTTCTTAGGGCACACAGTGGCATACCCTCTAAGACATGGACATCAAGAAAATAAGATACAGAATTACCTCTTAATCTAAATGATTTGTATGAACAATCAGTGAAGGAGCAAAATTTTAAAGGCTGTTTCTTTGAAGACTTTTGAACTTTTTTTTACAGCTATTCTCAAGTATGAGACTGGTATGAAGAAATGTGTTTTCAAATCATGCATGGTAACAGGCATAAGAAATTGCTCAGGTGGTGATATCATGTGTTAAAATGTGTAGAATCCTGTAAAACATAAACAAGTCCAACAATTACACATTTAAAAGATTGCATAGTGAAGATAGATAGTAGCTTTGAGTGCCAACTCCTTAATAAAATAAGTTAGGTAATTTTTCAAAATTCCTCAACTTCAATTTTTTTTAACGCTCATTATCATGTTAGGACAAGTAACAAGAAATGCCACAAGGCAGTGTAATTGTGTTTTTTTTTTCTTCACCGAATTTAAAGACCTTTAAAAAGCTTAGGAAAGTACATTATTAACTGATTTCATAACTGTGCACATTGGTTGCTCTACAATTATGACTCTTTTCCGGTCATATGAGAAGAAACACTACAATGTCAGGACAGTTTTGTAAACAGCATGCACGACTTTTTATCTTTTGGGATGTAATATAACGTGATGTATGGGAAAAACTTGCTGTTCTCTTCATCTTCATATAACAGCTTTTTGGCATGAAAGCATCGACACCAGGAAAAAGGTGGGCGGCCGCCAAAATCTTTTTAAAAAATAAGATTGAAATGAAATTACTTAGAAAGCTTTAACCTTAATGTAAACTACATACAGAAGAGCGGGGATCGATAGCTCGATTGATTGTCGTAATTCATGAAGAGACGTGTCCCCCTAGAGCCAACTTTTCATTAAGGTCAATGTAAACATACCACCTAGGGCGTGTAATTGAGTTTGAGAGTTATTAATAAGTCTCCACAAGTCAACAACTGGCATGTTTTTGAAGCATTGTGAGAACTAAGGAAAGAAAATAATAATTTTGTGATTTCCAGTTCTTTCCCATCACATATATTTCTTTGTTTATTGTCTAGCTGCCCTGATGTTATAACATTAGAAAGAATCAAGATCTTCCGATTGAAAAACTTTTCTATTCAGTTTCTCTTTGATCACAATAACGTTCCGACCGCTGTTCTTCGTTGGGTCCTTGTTTTTATACAAAGTTTTTGTTTGACGTTATCTCACTCTGTTGTTCCTTTCCCTCTTTCTTCCTCTCTCTCTCTCTCTCTCTCTCTCTCTCTCTCTCTCTCTCTCTCTCTCTCTCTCTCTCTCTCTCTCTCTCTCTCTCTCTCTGTCTCTCTCCCACACACACACACACACTATGTATGTATGTATATGTATATGTATGTATGCATGCATGCATGTATGTATTTATGTTTGTATGTATGTATGTATGTATGTATGTATGTATGTATGTATGTATGTATGTATGTATGTATGTATGTATGTATGTATGTATGTATGTATGTATGTATGTATGTATCTAGAAAGAATCAAGAAGATCTTCTGATTGAAACACTTGTCTATTCAGTTTCTCTTTGATCACAATGACGTTACGACCGCTGCTCTTCGTTGGGTCCTTGTTTTTGTACAAATTTTTTATTTGACGTTATCTCAATTTGTTGTTCCTTTCCCTCTTTCTTCCTACTTTCTCTTTCAATCTCTCTCTCTGTCTCTCTCTCTCTCTCTCTCACACACACACTATATATGTATGTATGTATGTATGTATGTATGTATGTATGTATGTATGTATGTATGTATGTATGTATGTATGTATGTATGTATGTATGTATGTATGTATGTATCCATGTATGCGTGTATGCATGCATTTATGTTTGTA
>JAWDGP010000218.1:817500-885000 GCA_033675545.1 Elysia crispata | reverse complement strand
GAAGAAGAAGAAGAAGAAGAAGAAGAAGAAGAAGAAGAAGAAGAAGAAGAAGAAGAAGAAGAAGAAGAAGAAAAAGAAGAAGAAGAACAAGAAGAACGAGAAGTAGTACAAGAACAAGAAGAACAAGAAGAACAAGAAGAACGAGAAGTAGTACAAGAAAAGCAAGTAGAAGAAGAAGAAGAAGAAGAAGAAGAAGAAGAAGAAGAAGAAGAAGAAGAAGAAGAAGAAGAAGAAGAAGAAGAAGAAGAAGAAAAAGAACAAGAATAAGCACAAGAACGAGAAGAACGAGAAGTAGTACAAGAAAAACAAGTAGAAGAAGAGGAAGGGGGGAAGATGAGAAGAAGGAGGAGAAATTGAACGACGCACATGAAGAGTAGAAGAAAAAAAAATAAAATACGTGACGTAGAGGGAAAACGAAGAAGTAAGTTACGAGTTGAAGGTCTATACCAGGAAAGAAGATCAATTATGAGAATGGATAAACTGCCATGTCCCTCCTCCCCTTCCCTCTCACCAACCTGTTCTCTTCCCTTTTGTAACAAATACGTTCTTGTCTCTTCTTAAAGTCTGCGATCAAAGCCCGCTATTGATCAACGTGTAAAACAAGCGCTTCTGCTAAAATCAATCGCCCACTACGCAACTACCTGAGCACTGGAAAGCATGGTGTAAGCATTCAGAGCTATAATTGATCTCATATCTGGAACTTTTTTTTATTCTAGGATCTTCTTTGAAAAAAAAATCCTTTTTATTGGCACTTTATTTCATTTTAACTTTTAATTTGGAAAAGGAAATATTTATTTTCTATTCAACGATGGTTTTACTTTGATGTTTGCTTCTGGACATCCTCACTGTTAAGAGTACAAGCCCATGAATAAGAATAGGGAAGTCATAATTAGAAACAAACCCGTTACAAATTTGATCGATTATTTCTTGTTTCATACAACCTCAAAGTGAAAGTTTCTTTCTCATTCTGTCCTCTCTTCATCTCATATTTTTTATTTCTTTCCCTTCTCTCTCTCTCTCTCTCTCTCTCTCTCTCTCTCTCTCTCTCTCTCTCTCTCTCTCTCTCTCTCTCTCTCTCTTTCCTCACTCACCACCTCATTCTCTTTCCTTCTCTCTCAGCATCCTACGTCCAATATCCTGTATCACTTTTCATTACTGTAATTAATATGAACTTTGGTTCTAATTTCAAGTTATGAGCAGTAACAAAATCACAAGCTTCCCAAATGCCCGTTTAACATTCAGCAGGCCTCAAGGATTATCTTGAAGAAAAAATATTCGGCTTCTAGGCGATTTTTCCTCTCAGGCTCAGAATTTGGACCAGGTAAGAAAATTCGCCCGCTGTTTTAATCATTCCATTAAACACGGAAATTCAATGGATATAAATATTTTTTTTTATATGAGCCTTTTTGGGGTTTGGTCCAGTATGTTGTCGAGTCCTGTGTCTATAACATCACCCCCCCCCCCCCCCCCCCACACTCCCCTCACCCCCCAAACAACAACAACAACAACAACAACAACAAGCAAACAAACAAACAAAAAAACAAAAAACCAACCTACAACAGCAAAATAATAAAGAGCTATGGGAAAATAAATCTATAGATTATTTTTATCCACCAACTGGCATACAAGCTTAATTATTAAACTACTATACATTCTTGGAGATCAAGTTGGGATCATTTCCAGAATGTGTTCATAAACAGGCAGCACAGTAAAGGCTAACATTATCAATGCGGCCTCCTCTAAGATCTGTATAGGAGACGCGACACCCCTGTTCATTAGAAAGAAGAAAAGAAAATTAGACAAAGGTGGCCTTTCTTTAGAGTTGGACAATATCTTCTCATGTAACGAAAGGTCAAGCTTGGGTTGATTATTTGGTTTAAGTTAAGGAGCTAACTGTAATGGGGTCGAACCAAGCTGACAATTGCACACAACTAAATTAATTGTATTCTCTCTCTCTCTCTCTCTCTCTCTCTCTCTCTCTCTCTCTCTCTCTCTCTCTCTCTCTCTCTCTCTTCCTCTCTGTATATCTAATTATTTATCTTTTTATTAATGCGTCTGTCAATCTCATCCCCTTCTTTACTTATTTTTCTTTGTGCCTCTTTGTGCATTGCACGCTTTTTTCTTTCCTTTTCTAACTTTCTCTCATCTTTCTCACTTTTTTCCCCCCTTACTTCTGTCTCTCTGCCACTCTCTCTTTGTCCGTCTGTCTGTCTGTCTGTCTGTTTATCTGTCTGTCTGTCTGTCTCTCTCTCTTTCTCTCTCTCTCTCTCTCTCTCTCTCTCTCTCTCTCTCTCTCTCTCTCTCTCTCTCTCTCTCTCTCTCTCTCTCTCTCTCTCTCTCTCTCTCTTCGCAAGTTTCCTGATGATTCTGTTTTTAATTTGAGATACCCTAAATTGATTTGTTCTTTGTCACCTCTAGCTCCTGGCGCACGGCTCTAACAGGTGACAAAAGGTATATAGAGTAACAAGAAAAGATACATAAGGCTAGTTTCGATGGAGAAGTACCAAAAAACTGGAAGGATTGTTCTACAGTTACTCCAAACTCTACAACAACCATAATAGTTCATAATAAGTGGATGAGAAAGTCGTTTCGAAAGAAGATATAACACTTGTAAACGGTATAAAACACCTGGCCATTTTTGTAGTCTTCAAGAGGCATTTTGTTTTTTTCACTTCCTGGACATTTTTAGATCTTCTTTGGCCTTCCTAAAATCTTAAATGAGAACATATAAATCTTCGGTTTTTTTATAAAGAAAGGGAATATATTTGCAAAGAGCAATGATTGCCCATGTGAGTTTATAAAGGGGATCGTTTGGCCATGTGCCCGAAGCACTCTAATTTGAACTTCCTAAAATTAATCTGCAGCTTTGTGGCTGCGTGTGTCCGTCTACCCGTGACATCATTCGGGCTTTAGTGAAAAGGACATAAAGGATGAACTCTTAAGATGAGAGCCAGGACGCTTGTGGCAAACATCTGTTAAGGAGGCAGTGTAGAGATGATGGAGAGGTACCTGATAGCCATTGATTTTTCAATGAGTAAAGAAAAGAAATACGTTGATTACTGAATGAAGCTTGCACTGAGTAGCACTGGATGCTGAGGGGAGGGGGTGATTTAATTGTCTTTTCCTTTAAAAGGTCTTCCTTCTAGGCTCGCGAGGAGGTCATTAAGCTCCCTGAAAGCGTTTCGATCTATAGCTGGTTTGGGCAATTAGCCAACATTTCAGACAAAACGCCACTTTCGGTCAGGACCTCCTATAATAAAGAAGAAAATCTGCACCCGCTCCACTCTAAACTTTCTATCTCAATGTAAAAGGAGTAAGATGAGCTTCAATCTATATCTTTTATATCAGAGTGGATAATAAGAGACAGGCTTTATTCTGTGCCTTCTATCTCCATATGGATAATCTAAGATATGCTTCACACCATACCGTCTATCTCAGTTATGGTGCTCTGACACATTTTTCTTTCTAGGTGCTCTATGTCAGTGAAAATAGTCTAGCATCTGCTTTACTCCAAATATATATGGATGGGCGAAGATATTCTTAACACGAAACTTGTGTACGTGGTCTAAGACTTTCATCCCCTCAGATCTTTCATCTCAAGCATCTGATACAGTCCGGACCCTCTATATCAGTGTAGACTCTTTTTGCCTAAAAGATTTTATGACCCAGACAGTCCAGTGTGGATCCTTCACGACAGTGTAGATAGTCTGAGACCATAATACACTCTAAACCATTACGAAAAGTTAGATAAGTTTAAGACCGTTTTAATTTTACTAAGGTTATTCATTCTATTTTCGAACAGATTTAATTTAGACTAAACCATTTTGCTGTGCCTAAATTTTTTTTTTAATTGTTAAAAAAGCTTTGAAAGAACTGATTTGTTTACGATTAATTAAAAGTATAATGGACATTTATTTTTCTAATGTCAAATCTGGAAAACTATATTGCACTCACTGTTCCAAGGGCTTCTATGCCACTAATAAACAGTTCAAGCTAGTTAAATCTAAACTGCATTAATTTCACCGAGCCCCCTTATATTCTTATTTCTGGTCAATTACTTCACAATGGTGATTAAACAAATTTTAACTTCTCTGGGTATACCTGCGATCAAGGTAATAATTTGTCTATGTAGTGTTTATTGTTTTATGTTTTTGAACGTGCAATCCGTGACATTCAGTGCTGAGGTTTATTATAGCGAGAGAAGTTAAGACTGGTATTTTGATTACTGTGCTTATAATCAAAATTTTGAATGGAAGGCTATATATAGAGAGACAAAAAGAAGAAGAAGAAGAAGAAGAAGAAGAAGAAGAAGAAGAAGAAGAAGAAGAAGAAGAAGAAGAAGAAGAAGAAGAAGAAGAAGAAGAGAGACAGAGACAGAGACAGAGACAGAGTCTGGCAGACAGAATGAGAAAGAGGGAGAAACAGATCGAGTTAGTAAAGGTGTACAGAAAGGTCAAAGCAACTTAGTTATAACTGTCGATATATAATTCCAAACTGGCACCTTCTCAGCTCTCATCATTAACTCTTTCTCGAAATCAGTCGGCTAATCATCGTAGAACAGAAAAAGATCTAATTCTAAAAGTATGTTAACAAAATACTTGAAGGACGGTGTGCTTACTTACCAGGCAATAGCACCAACAAAGATCAGAAGGGGTGCTTTACGTAGAGCATCTCTCTTAAAAAGGAAGAGAGAAGGAAGGTTGTTTAAGTGGTGGTGGAAGGAGGAGGAGGAGGAGGAGAGCGTTTATGAAAATTTGATACAATTCACTGTTCAGTACTGTAGCCCGCTGACCTGGCCTACCGTTGTTTATATTCTCCATAGCTCATCAGAGCAGATTGATCGCGTGGTTAGTTTTTAAAGATTCGAAACTGTTTTATAAGTTTTCCAATAATGGATGAAAAATGCTACGGATAATTCATCATCTGCAAGCGAAGAAACATTTAGCCAGGTAATCTTCTCCTGGAATCATTCCAATTTTAAGAAAAATTATTTTCTTTCCACTTGAAAAAAAAAATTATTATACATAAATTAAAAATAATTATAAAAATAATTTTCTGTTTGATATAAAAAAAAAAAAATAAAAAGATAATTTCTTTACAATCATTCGTCTTCCTTCCTGTGGAAAAATGTCACCGGAGAGCAGTTGATGGGTATGTATGTTATTTCATTCTTTTTCATTCTCCTAGTGCCTGGCGTGGAACGTCATAACCAAAATTTATCTAACTTTAAAAGCTGCAGTTTATTTCGCTATTTTTTAATTTTTTTTTTTCATTGAGTAAAAGCGAAAGAATTAAATTATGTGTGTATGATTATTCTTTTAGTTGTTACTAAAACGAGCACATCTGATTCGTTTTTGCTCATTTTTTTTTCTTTGCATAGTAAGGAGCCTTGTCGTGATTTTATTACGACTACACACTATCCCTTATTCAATCTTATGCTTACATCTTTGAGCTGTAATTCCCCTTTACTTGCCAGCACAATGTCAGCTTGCCTGTCAGAGGAAAGGACAGTAATATCTTGGCAGTTCCGTCTGTCTGAACTGAGGATAATAGAGCTGGGTCTAACCTTTGCTTTTAGCCTGTCTTTGCTGGCACCTGGGAAAGGCCTTTTGCCTCAGGTTCCGTTGTCTCCTGCTGGCTGAAAACAATCTGAAGTAATTCTCACGTAAGAATTAAGGAGGATCACTATGCCAAAATAAATATGCATGCTTTTAAATCTATAATTTCTCATGAGAATGTTTGATCAGATTTCATCACAGCTGTCGTATTAAAGTAAATCTCTGTAGAAAAAAAAACCGTTCACGGCATAATAGCTTTCCATTAGGTTCAAGATTTTGCATTCTTTTTTTTTTAAACTTTGAAACCATGCAAATTCAAGTCCGCTGTAACCATATTTTTATTCTTCCTTAGAAAGACATGTGCGGAGGCCTCGGAATATTTTGTTTGGTTTTAAAAAGTGATGCTTTAAAGCAGAACAAAAAATTCTTTGAAAACGAGTCTCATTGAACAAGTTGCTTGCTTCCAACTTTGTTGCTCTTCCAGTGATAGTTTTTAAGCTTTGTAGTGCAACGTGCCTAATTCACCAGTTGTTTTCATTGAGCTGTGATCAGGCGGGATCCAAGAGACAGTTTCATTTTATCAGAGATCAGAGAAAGAAATCAGTAAATATAACACAGGTATGAGGGAAAGTTCTCTCTCTCTCTCTCTCTCTCTCTCTCTCTCTCTCTCTCTCTCTCTCTCTCTCTCTCTCTCTCTCTCTCTCTCTCTCTCTCTCTTTCTCTCTCTCTCTCTCCCTTTTTCTCTTTTTCGCTCAATATCTTTCTCATAATTATTCTTAATACCATGATAATTGCCTTTGTTTTGAATCTTTTCTTTGTTTTGAATTAATGTTTGAGTGACCATTCCTAAGAGAGCAGAGGAAAATATGAAAACGCCCATTGTTGCACCACATCATACAGGCATTGATTTTCTCTTGCCATGCTCTGACTTCTTTAGATTTTTTCCCCACACCGTTCAAGACATTCAAGGGTTGCCTTTTTTCTAACACTGTGTGGCAATAGATATTTTTTTAAATATTTTTTTTTTCGATCAATGTTTTTCGAAGCGTTACGGTGGTGTAAACTTTCATTTACAAATTCCCCAAACATAAGGACAAGTGAAAAGCACAAACCGTTTTGGGGTATGAGTTGAGTGAGAAAACCTTTTACTGCGATACTAAACAAACAGCTAATTCTGTACTTTTCCAATCTATTTAAAGATCTTTCTAAACGCTCATTATAAAGTTATCTGGGTACAAGCAAAAAATATGCCTAGAGGTACACCGCCATTTATTTTTACATCACGACAAGCGTTCAAAATAGATTTTGGAATATTCTTATAGTATTCTTATTTTAAAATTTTCGAACAACTTTGTATCTCTCCCCACCCCACCCCCAAAAAAGAAATAAAAAAAAAATAAATAAATAAATAAGCAAATAAAATAAAATAAAAAAAATATGCTATAGCCTTCTCATTTGAATGTGAGTGTAATTTCTGCGATATATTGTGCTCGCATCTGTGTCTGTTATAGTCTAACTAAATGACCAAGTATCAGAGAAAAAAGAAACTACATGAAAATTAATAAATCCATAGTACACAAGTCTTCCCTTTAATTTTTAAGAAAATAATGTGTAGTGCAAAGTAAGCCTAAGTTAAGTTTTTTTTTTTTTTTTTTTTTTGTAATTATTATCAACCTATGCAAATCGTTATTCTTGCCAATACCATGTGTTGTCCAACTCTTTACACTGATATTACGTAACATTTACTTTGGCCTCCAATAATATTTTGTCTTCCACAATAGTTCGCGTTACCTTGCTCTGAAAAATAAAATTATTTGAAAATTGTGGAGCTACCATCACACAATTCAAATTAAACTAACAATGAAGAATCTGCGTGTTGTGAATGAAAATTGAAAAAAAATTATCTTTTGGTCGCATCTGTCCCTCTCTCCATCTCATGGAGTGAGAGTTGAGCTTTCCATGACAGAGACTGCAGCGCATTACAATGAAATCTCAGTAAGTTACATCGTTATGTTTCGATCCTGCCTCGATCTAAGCTTCGTCGTGATGAAACGATTAAAATAATGACATGTGTGCAACCTAGATTAAAAGCTTTTTAACTTAAAACATTCGATTTACATTTATTTCCGCAATATCCTCACGCAGAAATTTGTTCGAGCTGTTTCTCTTTTATTTCGTTTATTGAAAAAAAGTCCATACGCAGGTTTTTTTTTCTTTCTATTTCTTCTGTCCTATCGATTTTATACAATCATGATTGTAATCCATCAGTAGTTTTCACCGGGCGTCGGTACTGTGTTGTCTTTGCAAATAATGAACATTTGGCACATTCGCTAAATACCACTTTCTCTCTCTCTCTCTCTCTCTCTCTCTCTCTCTATCTATCTATCTATCTCTCTCTGTCTCTCTGTCTCTCTCTCTGTCTCTCTGTCTCTGTCTCTGTCTGTCTGTCTCTCTTTCTATCTCTCTCTCTCTCTCCCCCCTTCTCTCACCCTCTCTCTGTCCCAGCCTCGTACTCTCTTTCTATCTATCTATCTATCTATCTATCTATCTATCTATCTATCTATCTACCTATCTATCAATATACCTCTCTCCTCTATTTGTTTCTTCTTTTTATTTTTTAATCACTTTTTCAAAGAAAAAAAAAAACAACAAAAAAAAAAACAACAACAAGTAAACAAAGAGCTTGCAAACTTTGAGAAGCATGATGCTCTTTTTAAGAAATTTAAAAAAGGGAGAAAGAGAAAGAAAAGGAGTTGGAGACGGAGGCAAAAACAGTTAAAAAATGAGGAGGAAGAGAGAGAGAGAGAGTATGGGTGAGATATAGATAGATAGAGAGAGCGAGAGAGAGAAAGAGAGAGAGAGAGAGAGAGAGAGAGAGAGAGAGAGAGAGAGAGAGAGAGAGAGAGAGAGAGAGAGAGAGAGAAATTTTGGATACATATTTCGAAATATCTGTCGCGCTGTGCTCCCTGATATTCCGGTGAGAGGTTAATGTTTGAACTATTTAACATCATTAGGTCTCTCTTGGAATTCTTTGCGGGAATAACGACATATCCGTGCTTAACGAAAGAAGCAAATGTCAATGAAGACAACAAACTAGATAGAAGTTGTTCATGATAATTCAGCTTGTCATAAAAGTTGTGAGCAAATCTAAAGTTCCAGCTGACATTTCAAATTTTTAAGTTGTTTGGATAGTTTTTGAGAGTTAAACATAATTTTACATGGTAGTGTATTTCGTATCGGACCCTGAAGTATAGTACTGAGAATTTACAACACCACTCACCGAATGATTTTTTTCATTCTTTTGGCACATGTAAAAAATCTTTAAGCATTTATAGATATCATTAACTAAGACCTTTGATTAGTTTCAAAACCTTTGAAAATTGCTGCTAATTCTAAAATTTACGTATACTAGTAAAATAAGATAAAAAAAATAGATATTCGAAAAAAAAATTAGCTCTAGCTTAGAGGGTGAGTATAAAGACATGCAAAGCCTCGATTGTAAAATCTACGTGAAAGCAGTGCATTTTTCCAATGCGCAAATAATATTAAAAAGAAGGAATTGGTGCTTACTTTTACTGTTCCAATTTCCATGATTGTGTAAGACTTATCATTTTATCTTTTTATTTCCTTTGCTCACTTTAAACCAAAGTTTAGAAACTTTGGAAAACCAGGAAGTTGTGAGGGCATAGTTTGATCCAATTCATTGCAGTGCACTTCGAAGTGCATCGATCTAATCCAAAGTGTATGTTAGACAGACAAGAGAGCGATACGAAAGCTCTCAGACTCGGAGTAATGTCAGTCGCTTTACGTAGTGAAGTGGGCGAAAATGAAAGAATCGAAATAAAGGTTAGAAAAAATGACAGTAGCAGAGGTTAAGAGATTTCAAAAAGGTCTGAGCCTGCACGCTGTAAGCTTATCTCAATCTAGGAATTTGTCGAGTCGTGTGTTATGCTGTCATTTTCGAGAACAATTTTTAACTTTTTGTATTGCATTTCGAAAGACTCAAAATATGATTCATAAGTTTGTATCGAACGAAAACAAAATAATATGCACTGGTTTAATCATAAATCTAGTTGAGGCGGAACGTGCTGTGTTGATAATCTCAAGGCTTGTGGCATTTTCTTACCTTTTATTATTACGCAAATTTTCTAAAACATTAACCATGCAACACAGCTGAAAAAGCGAAAAAGCCATTACTTAATGGAACATACAAAATGAACTATAAACAATTTATCTGAGACCTCTAAATAGCATGACAAGGCAGAAATCTTGTTAACAGATTAGATGAATTAAACAACTGTCAAACCAATGTTCTAGATCAACTGCCTTATCTATTATAATCTTGCACACACACACAAAAGAACAAACAAAAAAAACAAAACAAAAAAAACCAACACGCTAAAGTGAATCATCTCCAGAGCTTCTCCTCCTGGTGTAATACCAACAATAAATCCGTGGAATGGTGAAATAAAAGGATAAGAAAAAAATGTAAAAAAAAAAAGGAACAAAGCATCAATACTCTGAGTTATGAGGAAAATATATCCTGTTTAAAAGAACACAAGATGCGAATTTGTACCATGGTCCTCAGAACTTTAGAACTGATGAGGTTTTAGTATAGTATCATGTCTTGAATTAACAAAGAAGACCTGTATAAATGTCTGAGGAATTTGTTCTTAAAGGAAAAAAATTGGCCTTTTCAGATTTTAGGCTAGCAGAAAACTGATTCATTTTTCGAAATTTCAATATTAATCATCGAAATGCTTTCTTTAAGGAGTATAACGTAAAATGGGATAAAGTAAGTACAATTTAAAAGCCTTGTACAGTGATATTTGACCAGACTGATTTTCAAATCAAGAAAAAGAAAAGCAATAAGTCCAACTTTAAAAATCTCCCTGCTTTTCGCTTCAATAGAAAATTGATTGGAAAATAGCAACCCTCACTTAAACGCAGATCCGATTTTGTCCTTCTCACAAAAACGCTCTAATAGACATGTACATACTATTAAGACAAGTACACTGCAAGAGCAAATCAATTTTAACAAATCTCACAGTTTATCTGAAAGTTTTAGAGAAACATTTAACGATTCCTAACATCTAGACAAATAGGACAGCCTTCCATGATCGTTATCAGCCTTTGAGAATGACTTGTGATAGTTTATAAAAACAGGGCTCGAGCAGCTTTTATTGAATTAAAGCCTTTCTAAAATTTGCAGAGTTTTCAGGCCTTTGATCTATATCTTTTACATCTAACGCGTTTTCAAAAGTTGTGAACAAGATCTAGGCGCTAATATCTTAGACTAACAGTATTTGAATGATTTATGCTCCACTGTCGTTATTGTTTGTCTAGTGTGTTATAGTATTGAATATTATTCTTAACCAAATGCGATATTCATTGCTGCCGCGAAAATCATATCGATTATAATTTGAAAACTGGAATTTTTCATGAAAAGTTATCGAATAAAGTTTAGAGAAATCCGCTCCAGAGATGCAATTGGTTATAGTAATCATGAAAGATTTATAGAAGCCAAGTTCGGAAAAATCAATTACATGTATTGCATTAAATAGTGATTTCAAGAGATGCATTGTTTGCTTCGATATTAAATTGTCTTTCCCGAGCCTCAACCATGCACTCGTGACATGAGGGCATAATGATATTACACGCTACTTTAAATGTGAGCTGACATCTAATCACTACTTAGTGTGTTAGTAACTTGAACCATATTGCAATATCCTGTTTTGTTTTTTTTTTTTCGTTTTTAAAGACCAAATCAAAAAGATAAAGAATATACGCAAAAACTTTGTGAATTATAGTTGGCATTCGTTAATTAAATATGACTTGCAACATCTTTTTAGCTTGACATATGTGTGTGTTTTGTATTGCATTGTTGCATAATTATATTGCCATTGATTTGATTTGTCTTACTTTAATCTTTTTAAACGTGTACATATATCTGGCCACAACATCACTCCATCTCTCCCTATTACCACAACCTCCAATAAAGATCAGTACCTTCCAGTTGATCCAGCCATCGCAATAGCATCTTGCTCTTATCTGTGAACCCAACAGATCCCATGCAATGCCAAAGAGCACTACAGTGACATTGTTAACCTGACCCGATATGGCAGAGTTGCGCAAGGACTGCGGATCTCCTGCACCAAAATTATATCCTGGGCAGACAACCCAGGCACACAGTTGGAAGATATGGATCTTGCTATGTATGGCACTTGACATTTTACAAAGTTGTCTTGTTTCTGTCTTTGTTTATTTTTAATTCCTACTTTGCAAAGTGGCAGCTCTTCTCAGATTTAACAGTTTTGACTTTTCCATGTTATTCTCAAAACTGCTAAGATCAAAGACTCAATTATGTTTTATCAAACAAACGTTTGAGGAGTTAGTGAGATCTCAGTTGCTGCTTTAGATAGCAATTTCCTCATTGATAAAATTCACAAAAATCCCTCTAAGAAGTGATAGAAATGTGCAAAAAAAATTATGATGACCAAGATGTTCCAGAGGAATGATGATTATGAATTGTATACTCATAATGCAGGAAGTAATCGGTTTCAATGTTAGACCTAACATAAGGAAAGAGCATCTTCCACTAACAACAGGAACCGCGTTGGCTTTCCTAAGAAACACAGCCAGCACACGCATATCCATCGACTTTTAAGGGAGAACAAAATTTTCCTTTTTGATCTCACCTTCCAATGATCTATAAACATTTTTAAGTCAGTCGATATTCGTGATGTCATATAGAAAACAGTATCAACTGACATTTCCGCTCTTAGGGGATTAGCAAAATTATTTTGTTTCTTGTATCTCTTCAGTGTTGTCAGATAAGACCTAAGAGACGGTGATTTGGCACTTTTGATTTTGTAATAAAAAAGGAAACGTCTTCTCTCTTGATATAACGTTCACTTGATTAATAACAAAAGTTAGAAAAGATAATGTTCGTCCAAAATATGGATGGTGTATCGATTCACTCATACAATACCACGAAAACAATCAAAATGTGTACTCACCCATTCTATATAAATTTAAAAACTTTCGGTAAACCATCTGAACAGTCTAATTGCGGCTTTCTCCATTAAAGAATCTCAAGCGTCACATGTGCTCTTGTTAAAGGACAAAACGTGCGCGCACCATTATTTCAAATTTACATGTCTTTCTAGAGTAATCATGTTATAAGCCAAACTTCTTTTTTTTTTTTTTTTTGCACAAAACGAACGTCGTCATCATCGTCGCCGTCTCTCTCTCTTTCTCTCTCTCTCTCTCTCTCTCTCTCTCTCTCTCTCTCTCTCTCTCTCTCTCTCTCTCCATCCCTGCCCCTCTTCCACTTTATCAACCTTTCATTTTCTTTCTCTTCATAACTATGTTTATTAATATATTTATTCCTCTTGTTTATCCTAGTGTTTTCCCCCCTTGTTTTTGACACGTGACATGCAAACATTAACCTCCTCAGAGAATTAGCAATTTGCAATACTTTTTGCATGATAATTGTTTTTCGCGATTTTTACGACCTCCCAATGCCCAGTATAATAACTGATATAGGCCTACATGGGGTTCTAGACCAGCTAAGGTCACGAGGCAGCGACGACAGCAGCTGCAGCACTGCGATCACGAGACCTCAAAACACCTGTAACTCTAGCTACATACATGGAGAACAGGATGGAAGCTTTTTGCCCATAACAGGAGTACGCGTCACGCTCTACTCCCTTCTCTTTCTCTCATACTCTCCCCCCCCCCCCCTCTCTCTCTCTCTCTTTCTCTGACTCTCTCTCTCTCTCTCTCTCTCTCTCTCTCTCTCTCTCTCTCTCTCTCTCTCTCTCTCTCTCTCTCGCCCACAGCATTTTTTGTGTCCTAATTTTATCCCCATTTTTCCCTTTTTCAAGTCAGAATGTATTTCATCTTTCTCTCTTTCCCTATGTATTTTGAATTTCTGCCGTTGCTCTCTGTATGTCTGTCTATCCGTTTACCTACCTGTACTTGTCTACATTTATCTATTAATCTATTTACTTGGCTTCTTTCTTCGCAGTGCACCTACCCTTGAATTTTAATATTGAGAATAAACTTTTTTCAGTATTTAAGTATTAAGTACTGTCTCTTGCTTCCTCTACAAATTGTGTCTGTCTGTTAGAAAGATATTTCCTCATTCTAAAATCTCAGTATTCAATTCAAAAAGATAAACCCGTATTTCAGCTACCTTGAAAGTGATTGGCAATAAACCAGAGAAAGCGATGCAAAGAGTTTTGGGGATAACTCACATGATGACGGCAATAAATACGATATGAATCTGATGACAAAGTGGACGAGAATGATGACAATGAAGAGTTGATAAAATAAGAATACTGATTACATGGTGTTGATGCTCAAAAGTCAACAAGAATGTTTATTGTATGGTGTTGATATCAATGATGAAATAAGCAAAACTGAGGATTATAATATTATAGTACTGATACGTATGATAACATGAGCTAGAATGATGATAGTCCGTGCTGATGCTAATGATAAGGGAGCTAGAATGATGATAGTCCGTGCTGATGCTAATAGTAAAGTGAGCTAGAATGATGATAGTCCGTGCTGATGCTAATGATAAGGGAGCTAGAATGATGATAGTCCGTGCTGATGCTAATGATAAGGGAGCTAGAATGATGATAGTCCGTGCTGATGCTACTCACAAAGTGAGCTAGAATGATGATAGTCTATGCTGACGCTAATGATAAAGTGAGCTATAACGATGATGGTCGCTGTTGATGCTAAAAATAAAGTGAGACAGAATGATGATAGTCGCTGCTGATGTTAATAGTAAAATGAGCTAGAATGATGATAGTCCGTGTTGATACTAATGTTAAAGTGAACTAGAATGATGATAGTCGCTGCTGATGCTAATCACAAAGTGAGCTAGAATGATGATAGTCGCTGCCGATGCTAATCACAAAGTGAGCTAGAATGATGATAGTCGCTGCTGATGCTAATCACAAAGTGAGCTAGAATGATGATAGTTGCTGCCGACGCCAATAATAAAGTGAGCTAGAATGATGATAGTCGCTGTTGATGCCAATAATAAAGTGTGCTAGAATGATGATAGTCGCTGTTGATACTAATCACAAAGTAAGCTGGAATGATGATAGTCGCTGCTGATGCTGATGTACGTCTCATGGCTGTTCCTCCGTTTTTTCTTTACTTTTTAAACTTATCTTATTTATTATGAATAAAAACCTTTTCTAGCATAATTTCGAAGCAAAGTCCGGTCCGTTCGGAATGGAGCTCATGATTTTTACGATTTTAGATGGTTTAAAACAAGTAGACTAAATCCTCAAAGTATCAGAAATCACGAATTAAAAAAAAAAGAAAGGAACAGGAGAAGACTGGCAGATAAAGTGTACATATCTTTTTTAAGTGTTGTTACAGATTGAGAAGTAAATATAAGAGATGAGTAGATAAAAATACGCATAGACTGCAGTAAAAAGCTGTGGACATTGCAAATTTCACAGTATTAGGCACACACACAGACACACACTCACACACACACACTCTAGCTATATTTATATTTAATTTCGGAGAAGGAGTGAAAAAAAAATTAAATAAAAAGGAAAGAAAAGAGGTAAAAGGGGAAGAGAAGTAAGAAATTTTAGGTAAACGCAGATAAATTTGAGGAGAAACAGGAAGTTACAAAAACAAGAGAAAAGATGACGAAGATAGAGAGTAAGAGAGAGAAAGAAAGAGAGAAAGAGAAAGAGAGAGAGAAAGAGAGACAGAGACAGAGAGAGAGAAGGAAAAAAGGTCTATACAGGTGTGTGTGTGTGAGGAAAAGCGTAAATCTGGTAACAGGGCAGTAAAGAAGATTACTCCAATCAAGCGATCAGGTCCTGGGTGGACTCTACTGAAATCTGAAGGTCCGCCACACGTGAAGGGGGCCCTGCCTGGGACTGACAAACAACGCCAGGACACACGGGCTTTACTGGTATATGTACCACCTCTAAACAGAAGTCATGGGCTGGCGATTGTTATACAAGCAGTTATATAGTTAGGTGGGCTGACCAGGGGTAGGGCATTGTTTTACGTAACTAATATAGACGAGTTTAAAAAAACGCAAACAACAGATTTATAGCCAGCTTGCATAAAAGGTATGTTTTCAGGGAGTAGATCTATCCAGCTCTGTGAGGCTTAGCTTAATGAGCTAAATCCCTGTGTTAACGCGATCAAAGGTTTCTCCTTCCTCAGATTGTTTCCACTCCTTTACGGCTCTAATCCACCAGTAGAAGACCTGCAAGTCACGGTTCCTCGCATTTCATTCCTGTGATAATATTATAATACATTTTACGAAAAAAAAAAAAAAGGTACTTTCTGCTACTACCTTTCTGTGCAATATAGAACTTAACTAGATCTGTTGTGACTTGAGAGCTAGGGAAGTTTTAGTACCGTAGCGAATTTTGTTTCCGCTGCAGTGCCAGGGTGCAAAGTTCTGTTTGCCAATCTGAGAAGCTTCAGCAGTCGAGCGCAGCCCGCTTCCCGCTCCGCCAAGTGGTATCGGTAAAACCACCGCCCAGGAGAATAGTAGTATGCACGCAGTGGTGAGGTGAGATACGGATTGATTCTAACTCGAGATCATTCCAGTCGTTGATCTGGATCTATCTCTGTATGACATCTCCCTCTGTTGCTTGTACTCGGGCCATTTTGCAGCTCAGGGTTTAAAGAGTAAGAGACCGGTCTCCGACAGGTAGAGCCAACATCGATACTGCACCGGCACAAACCGATCCATAACATCGCGCTGATCACAGCAAATCTTGAGATGCGTTTCGCATGTGGATTTATTTCATTAGGAGCATGACCAGTCAGAGGGTGCTGCTAGCTTACGTCAGTTCCACCTGGAGTTCACACTAGAGCGCCCTTATTCACGGGCATGTTGTGTCTGGTCAGCCGACGGCACAGTCTATCATTTGTTATCAATCATTGATCAGATCTAGAGAAGGCGCTAGGTCTTATTTTGATTAAATTACTTATTCAGTCTTTTTTTTGCGTTTGCTCTTTTTCCAACCATAGCTGTATTGCTAATGTGGAAAGGTTTTTTAATTACGAAATGTGCAATATTGTTTATATATTTGTTCTCTTAAACGGTAATTTATCTATAGTGGAAAATTCACTTGCCATAATTTCATTACGGTCAACATTCTTATTAAAGCCTTTTAAGATTGCGAGACTTACATTTATCTGCTGGTTTGTTTGTACTTAAGACAACAACTTCAAGTAATTTAAACGTAAACTGAGAAGTTAGCTCGACTCTACGAATTTTGGTGATAGTATGTGTGTGTGGCAGACGACAAACCCGCTCGCCATCCATCACGGTGGTCCCATGCACGCACCTGTCTGCCTCACCTGGCTGGGATCATTAAGTCATCTGAGGTTGTTTCACTTATGATTACAGAGATGTGTGTCATACCGACTAGATGTGCGCTATTGTCTGCGTGTATAGTTCTCGCTGTGTACGTGTGTGGTGATGACGGTTGTAAGATCCTAGTGGAGGCCTGCTGAGACAGCGGTGCACGTCCTTAGTCAGTGCGACACGCGACAAGACACAGAAGAGCTCTAGATCAAGGTAGCAGCGAGATAAATTCATATAGCATTGCAGTATGCACGTTTGCAACATACACATTTGATGTCATCACACTCGAGTATTACATAGTGCATTTACCGTATTGTGCTAAAGTGACAAGAACCGTGGCCGTAATACAAAGATCAACTCGCTTAATTCTTAAGTGACATTCAGCTTGAAATTAAGATTGTGTCGACTTACATACAGCATATATAATTATTAAGATTGTGTCGACTTACATATAGCATATGTAATTATTAAGATTGCCTCAACTTTTTCTACAGCATTGAGATATGATTAAGATATGGTTTTCACATAAATTACGATAGTTTATTTTGTTCTGTTTCCCTCCGTATTTTCCCTCTGATTTCACTATTGAAAATTTTGTTGGTAATTCATTTTAAATATAAAATGTTAATAATTCTCAAATCAGAGGTATGTATTATTTTTAAAAAAGTTCATTGCAAAGTAGCCGTGTGAGAGACTAGCATATGTTCTGAATTCTTGTCATTTGTGGATCATTATAATTTTTTCAGGTAATTTCCAAGCTTACTTCCTTTTTACTATTTAACTTGCTTGTCACAAAAATCAAATAAAGTGCAACTAACACGCAGTCTTATCTCTCCTTCCTCTCTTTCTCTCTTTTACTCCATCGATCTTTCTCTGTCCCTTAGACATATTTCTATTTTCCCAATATGATGTCTTTTTCTCTACCTTTCTGTTTCACTCTCTCTTTCAATTTTACTTTGTCTTTCTGCCTCTCTTTATCTCCCTCTTCAGTATCTCTATCTTTATCACACAACAAACTGCGCTATATTCTACAACACTAAGATGCTGTGGCATTCTCAAGCAAAGCGGCTATACGTTATACACACACTGAGACCGGCATTCTGAGAGTGACTGATCAATGCACCCAGCAGTACCAATCAATACCGTCCAATCAGTCAGGTTTAAACAAACATTTTTACTGTTGGAGCGATATTTCCAGCTCAAATTTACTGTTCTTGGCACAGAACTATAAATTGCTGATAGTGTTTCTTTAACAATATATTTTGTCGATAAAGATTAATGCATCACAACATCAAGGGCATCAAGAGATAAGAGCGTAAACCGGCGGAGAGAGAGAGAGAGGGTGGAGGAGGAAGGGAGATTGAAGGGGGTAGAGACACATAAAGAGAGAAAGAGAGAGAGAGAGAGAGAGAGAGAGAGAGACAGACAGACAGACAGACAGACAGACAGACAGACAGACAGACAGAATATGAGATATTGAAGAGTCTGAAAAGGGGGGGGGGGAAACAATTTAATATGAATTTCCCAGCAGAATGAAGCAAACAGTGTAACATGTATATAACAAGTTATACAATAATCTATCAAATGCTCTCTTTGTATTGTGGGCTGTTGGACAAGAACTTGACAATTTGCGAAGTTCGTAGTCACGTGTAAATAGACTCGTGTACCCCCGCTGCCCACAATAGCCTCACTCTTATGGTGGTCAGCTAATAGGACCACTGGGGATATTTTGATAAAGAATCAGGCACCGAGGGCACACAGTGCAGAACTGAGCAGACTTCTTTTCTCATGAGATTTCATAATACAATGAAGGATCCGGTATGTTGCGAGTTCATTTTACAACCGCCAAGACCGCAACTTGATCCTAGTAATGATGCAATCAAGCTCTGTCAAATAAAGACCAAGGTCTTTTAACATTTTTTCCATTGACGTCATTAAGATTAACATTGGAGGTCACGGCAAGTGAAATACGTGTATTTTCCTAGACACAAGAAAGTTGAAATAGTTTTAAATAGTATAGAAGGAAGAAAAACAACAACACCATAGAAATCGATAACCTTGAATAAGCAACGCAAAAGTTTACACAATGGGAAAAACAGAGAGGGCTGTTCATATTTGTATTTTACTTTACGCGAGTTCAACAAGTAGTATGGATCTGCGATAGTACACTGAAAGAGAGGGCAAGATGTATGTTTGATTACGAGAAGAGAACAGAGGGCTGATATGAAAGGTTGGTATGCATACAATTTGGTGAGCGCCGGTAATGATAAAAACGGGGGAGATGTGGACGTTCTTTCAGATCGATATTGCTAACCCTTAAGACTATTTGTATTCAAACCAAAAAAAAAAGTTCTGTTAATACTCTTTCCTTTTCCTTTTAACATCAGAATTTCATTTTTTTTTTTAATTTTAAAGCCTTTCAAATTTCAGTACTGGTGTGTTTCGAACCTCAAGATCTAAAAGATCTGAAGACCAGAACCTTATCATTCGGCCACAGAAACTCACGACCAGGGCTGTTAGAAATGTTAACTCGAAAAATACTTAATTTTCACGTCTCTCATATAATTCGATTTCTTACTTCAGCAGTTGCTATTTCGCAATACCTCGACCTCCCCCTTTTTTTTTCTTTTCTTTTCCACATACACCCACTTTTTTCCTTTATTATCTCTCTCTGCTACTTCACTTTTCTTTGTTTTATTTCCTTAATCATTTCTGTTTCTCTCTCATGCATTGTCTTTTTCTATCGTTCTGATATTTATGTATCCATCTATCTGCCTGTTTGTCTATCCGTCTATTTGCCTATGTATCTATCGATTCCTCTATCAATTTATCTACCTATCTATCAACCTCTCAGTCTGTTTGTCTTTACGCCTATTCCCTCCACTACTATTTTGAAGGTAATTCGGAAACTCTGCTCTATTTAAAGACACCAGCGGAGGTTATAATGGCATTGAAATTTTACCTGGGTGGAAATGCAGGTGTGTGATTATTGCCTGTGTGTGTGGATGTGTGTGTGTGTTTGAAGTGGACTTGAGGTTAACTTTAAAAAGATCTGTGTACATATACCTGGTGTAGGAGGGGGTGGGGAAAGGTAGAATTATGCTGAGTGGCAAAACGCAAAGCGGCACGGCTTCGTTCAAGTATTGATCTGGCGTTCTCTCCCCTTGCTATTCATTTATTTATTGACATGAAGAATTCTCAGTCTTTATTCTTTTTTGTGTACTTTTCGCTTCCTGCGGCATGGTCCTTCCTTTAAATTTAACGATCTCTCACTCTCTCTCTCTCTCTCTCTCTCTCTCTCTCTCTCTCTCTCTCTCTCTCTCTCTCTCTCTCTCTCTCTCTCTCTCTCTCTCTCTCTCTCTCTCTCTCTCTCTCTCTCTCTCCCCCCTTCCCTCTGTGATTCTCTCTCCTCTATATCTTCTCGACTTTATTTCTCTCTGTTTGCCTTTATTCCACACCATCTATATCTCTAAATTACAGATTTAAAAATTATAGGTTTTTTTTCAAAACATCTACCCATGCAAGAAACACTTTGAAATTTGTATATTCTAGTGTTTTTTGTTTTTTTTTTCAATATCAGTTAACACAAGTTAGACAATAATGTTATTTACTATAGATTTATTAAGTTCATGATCTTACCAGTAGAGGGAATAGTGAAAAAATAGTGTTTAATACCTGTTTTTTTTTTTATTAAGAAGAAACTCTCTTGAGAGAGGTCAATTACTTGTCTTGAGCTAGGGATCGACTTATCCTAGAATTTTATGGCCTTTGTGTTTTGAAATCCATATCGTGCAGGCTTCTAGTTTCGTATTTCTACATAATATACTGGAAAGTATTTCTGGAAATAACCGATTAGTTTCAGTTATGGTTTCTTTTTCATCGTATCTCTTCTTGCCGTAAAGCACAATCGTACTCATGCAATGTGTCGGAAAAAACGAGATGATACCAATTTTGTAATTATGTTTCAAAATGCCAGTCTGTGGTGTGTAAATATCATTCCTAGTAAACTCGCTCGTCGTATTTGCTGTACTTTATGGCCAGCACGAGTAATTGCGTCCATCAATATTCTATCCTCCT
This sequence comes from Elysia crispata, assembly GCA_033675545.1. Classification (NCBI taxonomy): domain Eukaryota; kingdom Metazoa; phylum Mollusca; class Gastropoda; family Plakobranchidae; genus Elysia; species Elysia crispata. The sequence goes on along the minus strand of JAWDGP010000218.1, from coordinate 863,985 downwards.
TGATCTCACCAGAGGTTTTAACAAAGATCACTGAAGGGAAGAATATGAAATGTTGTCTGATCAGATTGATTGTGAGGTTCTCTGTTTAAAAGTGGAGGCATCGGGCATAACGAGAACATTCCTTGTTCTGATAGAGTTGGCTGTGGGATGGCCTTAGTTTCTGCTCAGTTTGCCACACACACAAAAAAAAATCGGGTTTAAATGTACATATATTTTAACTTTAGTTATTGTTGCTAGTAAAAAAAAATTATGAAGGTGCACGGCTCACAGTGTTAAGAACAACTTAATTGGTTTATAAATGTGTTCCAAATCTTAATTTTTCCGTTGTGAAAAATTATTGAATTTTAGATAATCCATTTAAATATGTGTATAGAGTTTACAACAGGGTCTTACGAAAAATAACTTACCATATAGAAGTTTTGTATAGGTTTCAGCCACATGGTCTGTAAAGGCGCCTGTTTAAAAAAAAATGAAGTTTAAAATAAATATAAACACAATACCCCCTTCAGCCTCCCCCCACCCTCTCTCTCTCTCTCTCTCTCTCTCTCTCTCTCTCTCTCTCTCTCTCTCTCTCTCTCTCTCTCTCTATCTATCTATCTATCTATCTATCTATCTATCTATCTATCTGTTTCAGTTATCGTTGTTTCATTATAGAATATAAGCTTATTTTGTTAGTTTAGCTTTTAAATTATTTTCCTTCTTTAAATATAAGTGTACTCTGTTATTGATGTGGCGTTCAAACTTCAAAATAATGATTCTATCTTCAACATCCTTTAGGAGACAGCAAAGAAAAGTGCAAAGTCCCTCAGATCCAAATCAATCTTGGATAATATATGCCTCCCACCGTTATGATTCATTAACAATTATAATGACGTGAAATAAATTCTGACACCATGGGCTTAAATCAAAGAGCGGTAAAGTAAATTTAAGAGCTTATCGAAAGCTTCCGTCTATAATATAATTGCCAATATCCAGATATGCAACTATGCGAACTTGGCAAGGAAAACGACCTTATCAATGGTTGCGCTTATAGACAGCTCTAGTTACCATTATCGCATCACGTTTTTGACACACTAAGTTCCACGCCTCAGAGAGACCCACCAAGGCTACAATGATTAGAGGTCTCTTATTTTTTCATTCAATTTCCAGCGGTATGTGAATAGTGCGGCGTGCATTTTCTAACACTCGTAAGCGACCTTTGAAAAGATTGAAAAAAAAAAAAAAAAAAAGAGGCGCTTGAGTAGCTCCGGTAACACGGAAAAAAATACTGGCAGTTTGTGTGATAAATTAAGCAACCTGCTGGATCCGACTCAGCAATCAATCAAGCTAATACCCGCCGTGCCTCTATGTACAGGTGGTAGATCTGTGCTGAATATACAGTGTGCCTCAGACTTCTTATATAGCTCCGTGTGACTTCTCGGAAAAACGTCTGTACTGTGTTTATTCTGCTCAAATTGCAATCTTTAGCAAACGTTCCTATTTAAGACCATAAGAAAAAAAAACCCATTAGATTCTTGTGTTTATCCGGATAAAATTACACGTATCAGAGTGTGTTGTTCGTCAATTAAACGTGTTTCCCGTTATTTTTTTCTGTTTCCTATAAATATGGAATTATTACAATATGCTTTACTGTCATTGGACATCGACGTTTCTTAGTTAAAAAAAAATTCTATTATATATTTTTTAATTGATTTCCATCAGGTTCTTAGACTGAAACCAACCATCAACTCTATTATCATTGTGCTTTGCAAGCCACTAAATAAACATGACCGCGACACTAAATCCTTGATTTAGTTTCTGAACAGTTTCCAGATTTTTTTAAGAAATTCAACAGGCAGTTTTTTTAGCTCTTCTCCACCACGCAATTTTTTTGAGAACATAAAGCGAGCGTGAGAACGTGAAAATTGACGAACGAATTCTGGAAGCAATCTTGTATTGTAAATTGTCTAAACGTGTTGGGTAAAAAAGGTAAACACCGCCAGTCTCTGAACTGGCATTCACCTCTCCAAGTTTCGGATTTTGAGCGCTTCTCGCGGAGATTCCTGCCAGCTCTTGCCACAGTCATTCTCTAGGAAGTGAAAGCCTTGGGCCTGCAAGAAGCTGCCACTTGCTGCAGGACGCGTGGAATCACCTAAAAGCCGTCACGCTGGAGCTGGTTCTGACCACGGACACGCCCCTCGGGGGAGAGTCCAGTAGCACTCACACGGTCATGTCTGATGACTTCCTCACGCCAGTGGACAGTCCACCATCACAAGAGGTGAGTACAGCAATATTATTGCTCTACCAACTTTAGACAAATTTCTCAACCTTACGGAGAGATTTTCAGAGCTCCAGTCTACCTCTTTGATTTACTTCTCAAATACCCCTGAGATGTGTCTTTAAAAAATGACATTTATCAATTCCTTTAATGTAGCGATATTTTTGCCTTTCCTCTAGCCACTAAGAAAATCGTAATTCTTTTTATTTGAATATTATATATTTTCTTGTTAAGATATTTTTTTAAACTACTCTTGACATTTTAAGTTCTGTGAAAGAAAGTAAAAAGTTATGGCTTTTTATGATGAAAGAAGAGACCACCAAAGCACATTCAGAAATAAAATTTTTCACAACCAGACAATTGTCGTTCTAAACGTGGAAGACAGCTCCTCTTGAATTCGAGAGAAAAAAAACCGCTCGTATTGACTAACCTAATAAGGCAGAAAGATGAGGGGCAATCAGTATAATTACTATGTTGGGATCAATAACAGGGAGGTGGCTTATGTCACGATTCCAATTATCTCCTCTCGCTAAAAACTCTGCAGTTTGCAGGAAAGGCAATTTGGTATTCTATCACTCTTTGAGCCACGCCAACAACTGGTGTGTTTAATAGCGCATACTTTATATTGGCTCCGCTGCTAGTGAAAGCTTTCCACCTGTTGCGTTGTTAGGCTTATACTTTCATATATTTCTATGACTCATAACACTTTTGGCAGTGAAAGTTATAAGTAATTTAACATGTACTATATGAAAAAATTTATTACAATTTAACATGTACTGTGATCTGCTTAACACTACTGGAGTAAAATTTAAAAAGATGAATTATGAAGCTTAGTCATTACAAAGCCTTCAATCTACTTTCAACTATTATGACTTTATTTCAATAATTTTGACTTTACTTCAATTATTTTGACTTTATTTCAATTATTATGACTTTGTAGCGCCTTTTGTCTCTTATCTACTGTGGGAAACCAATGATGACAAAATGTTATGATTTAGTGCCGAATTTTTTTTTATATTATTTCACATTGGTCACAAGTTTGAGTTTGAGCCTTGGACATTTGGTCCCACACGACCTTACTTCCTGCATTATGCATCATACAGTTAGAATCTTTGTTTTGGTTTACTTAAACAACATTTTGGAGCGGTAGCAGCTTTTCTCTTTAATAATATTTAATACCAAAGTGTAAACTCCTCAACTTTAGCCTTAAGACTAAGGCTTGGAAACATGGATTAAAAAAAAAAATCCCATTAAAAAGGGTGCTCTATTTCAAATTATTCTTAGTTTCTCATTATTCTTGAAAAAATCCTCTCAAAGAGCGTTTTACCCTTGACTCCAGGGGTTTTCAGTGATGGCTCTATGCCAAGACAATCATGTCTTCATCATTTTCTCCCGGCCAACGGCGTTTCCTGCTTTTTTCTTTTTTGACTTATTCTTTGGCAGATCTGAGACTTTTGAAATTGAGAAATGATTCCAGGCTTCTGTATGTTACGTAAGAAAAAGTTCTTCTTTAACAGACATTAACCTCCTCATTCTTTCTCTTTTCCTTGTCTGCCTGTTGAAAACAAGATCAACTTATCTTATCATTTCACATTGCCGAGTTCATAAATTGGCACAGTCCTATTATAATTAAAAGATGCTCAACAACTGTTATCATGAAAGGTGAGTAAGTATTCTGCAAACCACCTGTTAATAATATAAGATATTTCTCTTCACATTTAAAAAAAAAACATCTTCAAGAGCTTAGAGTGGATTAAGAGTGGCCGAGTTTGTATTTTTTTTTTCAACGTATTCCGAGTGTTTTATTTTTTTTTATCTCTATCTTCACCTCCTTGACACTCACATAGTGACAAGTCTTCTGATTCTGTGGCACTTTTTTGTAGGTATGCCAGCGTGACTCCTTTTACGTTGTTGTTTGCATACAATCATTCAGTTATGCCATGTTCACCAGTTTGCCTCTCTGTCGTTCTCTCTGCCTGTCAGCTTATGAGTCTGTCTCTCCTTCTCTGACTCACTCGTTTACACACACACACACACACTCTCACTCTCTCTCTCTCTCTCTCTCTCTCTCTCTCTCTCTCTCTCTCTCTCTCTCTCTCTCTCTCTCTCTCTCTCTTTTGTCTCTCTCTGTAATTATGTGGCATTCTCTCTTATTTTAAGTTACTTGGCTTGGAATGAAGTGTACATGTAGTGAAGAAAGTGGATCATAATTTGGTCGTTCCGCTTCCTAATCTCATCGACTTCACAAAGAGCACGAGCAAGATAGATGCTACTTATTACCTTCGTGTATAAAATGTCACACTAAGTGATGAATATATAGATAGATAGATAGATAGATAGATAGATAGATAGATAGATAGATAGATAGATAGATAGATAGATAGATATAGAAGAAAGTTTATAAATAACATAAAGCATTTTATAAAATAATTATAAGTAGGTAAAGTCAGGATTTCAGTTATCCTTTTTTTCTATTCTTCCTCTTTTAGTTTTTATTTGTCGTTGATCGATAATCGACAAAGTAAATTGAAGTCTAACTCGCAGGAGAAGCAGAAAAGATAATCTATATTTACGACAAGGGAACACAGCAATAATACGAATACTAAGTCTTGCATAGTAGCTTCAGATTGATGCAACCGGCCCATCCACGGTTATCCCAGTGTAAGAAAAGATAGGAAAGTGAATGCGTCAATACATGCGCCCCGTCATCTATGGAAGAAATCGATCTTGTGGGTTGCCTCCCTTGCGAAACCCTGTTCATCATCAAAGAGAGCGCTATCGATCGGACCATTATTGGGCTGAGAAGCATTTTTTGAACAATGCTATTTAAAAATCAAGGGTGGTTTTTGTACTTCTCTTCTGCACATTGAACCGAGCAACGGTATCTAAGTCGTGAAATGTCAACAAGTTTAGGAAAGAAACAGAAGTGATGTCTCCTAAAAATGAAATAAAGAGGGAAGAAAATAATCTTATTTAAGAATACTGAAACGTTTGCAAGTCAGTTTTGTTTTGTTTTTCAAAGAGGTTGAAGATAATAATAGAAGCTATTGAAAAAACAGCTAAGATGTCAGATCATAAAGCAACATAGTGAAGTAAACAAAACAAAACCGCAATAATTTTTTTTTAAGTAGCAACTGCATATAAATACCGACTAAAGCAAATGAGTACAAAAAAGTTATGATTTCATAGCGATAAACAAGTGCAAACTACATAAAATCAAACCCTGTGATAGCAATATATGAACGACTTTTCGCCTAACATTATTCAGTTGCGAGAGAAGTTTTAAAAAAAAAAATCTAAGTGCAGTCGTCCCTCCAAAAACACTTTCAGGAGACGGCCATTAAACTTTGGAAATTACTTGTTATCAAACACATTTTGAACATCCATTTTTATGTAGGAAAAAAAGGGGAGGTGGGGGGAGGAGGGGGAGGTCGCACCATTTTGCGCAGTGTTGCTGATAATTGCCATTCACCAAATGCAGCGAACTCCTATGCTTATTGCAGAAAAACATAACGAATATCTCGTTCCATTAGTCTTGAATAGCATCATATTTATATCTACGAGCATAAATTATGGATGCGTCCCAAGAGACGCTTTAAAATTGTCTTAACATGGCACATCAGGGAGCAAAAATGTTGAAGTTACCAGTATTTGCTACGTATTCAACCGTGAAAGAATATTTAATGAACCGGTTTAAAGCAAAGGCAGACGGACAGCGTGGCCTTTAAATAGTTTCAAGACTTAATAGTTAAAAATAAGCGAAATTAGTAGTGACTTCAAATTTTAATGGAAAAAAAAATTGAAAACGAGATTTGTGGGCAATTATCAAAATAATTAATTGTAAATGCAAAATGGAAGTGTCCTTTTTTTTTCAGTGATTTTACCTTTTCTTTGTACAGTTGTATTCTTCGAGCAAGTTTTTCTGCACTATTTAGAGCTAGAGACACTATGATTGAAAAAGAGCATGATCCTTATGTTGGGTGTTGAGTGGACGGCCTGTGTTGCTACTGGTGAGACAAGCTGATCGGCGCAGAATGGCGGATAACCGAATTTTAAATAGGCTAAAGATAGCATCAACCTACATTCTTAATATCTCACCTTTGGGTTTGGGAAAAAAGTTGACATTTCCAACTGTAATAAACTAAACCTACAGCTAAAGAAGTCGCGGCTATGGCCGCAATGTAAGCTCTAATGATTATTTACATAAATTTCAAGAGAGCCAATGAGAGTGCAGTGTATTAATGCTTAATGGCAAATTTTTAATTCGTACACAAATATTCGCTCTTCACTCCTCCCTGCTCGCTCCCCCTTTTCCCCTTCACTGTATCCAAATCACTTGTGACTTCGCAAAAGCTAGTGCAATCGTCCTGAATATATAGACCGAGATATACGATAGACCTGTTTTGATAGGGGCCTTCAGATTTTGTGCACAATTTCTCATTATTTCTCATGCAAAACAGACCAGAGTTAGTGAACCAATTAATATTCTGTGTGCACAGAAAGATTTTCTCACAGAATATGCATAAATAATCAGTTTCCATGCTAACCTCACGTGGACCGAAAGAGTTTCAGTCTAAAATAGGAAGAATGCACCATCTCGTGTCTTACACTGACAAACTTTGACACGAATATAACAAAACGAAAAAACTGCAGCTTTATCAAAAGAATGCGTCGGAGATAGCAAGAGTTCAAAGCGCCTGGGTCCGTATATTATCGGCGTAAACCGATTTTCAAACTTTGCAGTTCGCCATCGCAAGCGCATACACGAACACATAAACAAACTTCATACGAACTCAGTCCTACACACACTTAACAGATAAGGATCACAACGCATCGTGTATTTTGCAACATCTCTATAGTTATAAGTGCACTATTTCATAATCGGAGCCGAATTAGATCAACTGAATATTTTAAAGCTCCTTTCCCCTGGACAAAGATACCTTAAAACCCCTCGACAATAGGATGAGAGAATAGTGATACAAACTCCATGCTTATCCCTTATGCTGGATTCCTTTAACTAAAGGACGTCTCCTAAACTCAAAGTAAATCATCCCAAAACGTACTCCTGATCCTGTTACCAAACTCGGTGTGACTTCATTCGCAATTTTGAATAATGTCAAACTTCCAAAAAAAAAAAAAAAAAAAAAAAAAGATTGATACCTCTATTGCATATTTCCTTTGATGAAAGAATTTCTTTCTTTTACTTTTTTCTTATTTACTGAGAGGAGAAAAAAAATTGGAATTTATTAGTGGTAATAAGCATTTTCAATTTCCTCCCAATCCCACCTCTCATGATATCACTTCGTTACCAAGGAAGTCGTGACAATATTTAAACTAGAACTATTGTTTGAACTTAGGAGCAAGCGCCAGGATAGCAGCTGCACCGATACAGAACAGTATCGTGGGTCTCTGTGCTCCCCTTGTTTGATATTTTGTATTTGAAAGAGTTCGATTGTACTAGCAGAGGTTATTTGTGTATCACTATCAGCACAAGCATTTATACACAATCAGCACAAGCGGAAAAGGGGTGATTATAGTCTTGCTAAAACACATAGTTCGCTTTTCCTTAGATTTTAGCGGATGCTCCTGCTGATGATGGATCCTGTGTGGATCTCTCATTGACCACAAGTACCCAAGTGTTGTTTATATTTGGTTCCTTCGCTTATGAAGACTCACTATTTCATTTTTAGTCCTGTTCACCGGTTAGATTTTGAAGTTCTACAACTTGCGTCACTTAATGTCGTCATGGTCTTTGCATTGAATAGATCTACTTTTTGTCTCTGCATGATCTAAATTTTTTTATTTTTTTTTTGGGTCCGGGCTTGAAACAATGTGTGCGGGTTTGCATTACAATTTCGTCGTTGTTGAAACGATAAACATTTCAAGCACATTATTTGCGTCAATTGCTGTCTGTGTTAAAAAATGGACTCTATAATTATGATTCACTGTCATGCAACCTTTTCAAAATGTGTACAATTATAATTATAATCAGTCTCTTTCCATCGGTCTGATTGTTTCTTTTAATCTGTCTATTTCTCTCTGCTTTATCTGAGTCTATGCGTGAGCCTCTCTCTCTCTCTCTCTCTCTCTCTCTCTCTCTCTCTCTCTCTCTCTCTCTCTCTCTCTCTCTCTCTCTCTCTCTTTCTCTGACTCTCTTTCTCTCTCTCTCTCTCTCTCTCTCTCTTTCTATCTCTCTCCTTCTCTGACTCTCTTTCTCTCTCTCTCTCTCTCTCTCGCTTCTCCTCTTTCTATCTGCATGCACGTCTCAACGTATCGGTCCTTGTTTCTGTCTCTCTGTTTAATTAGTTAGCTGTATTTCTTTGTCTATCAGCCTGTCTATAGGTCCGTCTGTCTATCCAACCGCTATCTCTATCTAACTCTCTATGTGTCTCTTACTCGCTATCATGGGCTGCCTGATCTTTTTGTTTTGTTTTACTTTGGTTTTTGTTTATGTGACTCACGCTTAGAGTTAAACGTACTTAACCATTTAATCATCCAACTACGATCCTACATAAACTGATCTATCACTGAGTGCCAGCTCAGTTCACTATGATCTTTCTGTCTATCGATCATCATGCTAATCGATCTTGATATTGTTACTGATTCATTTTTTTTTTCCCCATCTCTTTCTCTCTGGTCTGTCTGTCTATCTGTCTGTCTGTCTGTCTGTCTGTCTCTCTCTCTCTCTCTCTCTCTCTCTCTCTCTCTCTCTCTCTCTCTCTCTCTCTTTCTCTTTCTCTCTCTCTTTCTCTCACTCTATCTATCTATCCATGTGTCTTCCATTTTCCCTCAGTCTTCATTTCTGTCAGTCTGCCTATATGTCATTCTTTTGAATACTTTCAACCCTTTTCTCTTGTCTATGTTGATTGTGTTCTTGTTTTGTCACACCATGCTCTCTCACTTTTTCTCCTTAACTTTTAAACTAAAATTCAAAACTGGAAGGTCTTTCTCGCTGCTTGTGATATCAATACACAAAATGAAAAAAAAGGAAAAGCAAACCAATAAAACCTCAGCTTTGGATTTATTGAAACGTAAATCAATTTAGTCGTACCTGGCAAGTTCGTGGCAAGCACGGTGCAGGAAGCGTACAAACCTGCGCGCCTGCAGTCAACGGGAGATAAGACATGATTAGAATAACAGGCCCTGGTTTCGATTTGCAGCTTTTGTGGTTCTCATAAGGTCATTCTATAATCAGCGCAACATTGATAGTTACCCACTTTTAGGCAAGTTTGTTAGGCTATTTATAGCGCAGAAGTCAAGGCTTCAAATTAAGACTCAATTAAAGTTTGACATAAAAATACTGAATTTTTACTTCCTTGAAAGGAATAATTATCTGTCCCGCTGAAACAAACTGTAACAGTCTTGTTGTTATTGGTTGTTTGTTATTTTTTTAAGCTACTTGAACAATGAATAAAATGTCTTTGATTTGCTCGAACAAAGACTGAAAATTTCTCTGTACTTCTTTTTTTTTTTATTGAGAATTCGCAAATGAAAAGGAAGGCGAACAGGAAACAATTAGAGAAACGCATAGTGTGAATTTAGATATAAAAATTGGATGATGGGGAGATGGATCGATAGCCGAATAGGATACCGGTATATACATAGAATGATTGAGAGGGGGAGGGAAATTCAATAGATAGGAAAAAAAGAGAGAATAACTGAAGACAGGGGGTTAAAAAGAGACAGAAATAGAGTAGGTTTTTTTTTTTTTAGCAGCCACAGCAACCACTTTTTTCCCCTAAAAGCCAAGGGGCTGATTGTTATCTCTTCAAGAGTGGAAGATTTCTTGAACTGCCTGCCTAAATGCCACAGCCTGGCATTTCCTTCTAAAACCCCTCTCTCCATCCCCTCACTCCTTATCTTGTGCCCTTAAAAAACCTGCACACATTCTCTCGGTGCCCTCATTTGCCTTGCCTTTTTTTTATTGAAATGCATGTGTTTTTCTTTTTAAATTTCTCTGTCTTATGATTAAGTAAGCGTTTTAAAATGTCTGCTTATTTGTATGTCCATCTGTTTCTTGGTCTATCTTTATAAGTATAATTTCGCTAGTTTGTTTGTATTGTTTGTCCCAAAGGCAAACTTCACCTAAGAATGTTTAAGCAATGAATGGCCGTGGCATTCAGTGCCCGAATTGGCAGCAAAATCACACAAATTTTTGTCAAAAAGATAAAAGTTTCTATCCCTACGGATATCCTCTCTTGATACATGAAACATTAATTCTGCAATTCCTTTATTCGCTTTGCGTACGTTTCAAATTACAGGTACCCTATATTAGATCCACAGAAAAAAGTAAGAACTTAAGTCTGAAAGAGTAACAAAGCGGCTCCAGTAATTATTATCTAGTTTAACACAGCACCTCAGCCACTAAGGACATTCAGAATCCCAAGCACTAATATTTCTTCATCACCTCTGTTACACGGAAGCTAAGTTCTTAATTCGGTGCCACGTAAATTATACGCTTCATAAGCCTGAAAGATCTTATATTATAATTTTACGGAATGTTTTTTTTTTCAATTTGCAAATCATCATGTTGATTTCATACGTTGACCTATGAATTCAAATCGAATATCTATTCACCTTTTCTTATATTACAAATTTATGATACTATTTTTTTTTTAATTTGTGTAGTAAAGTGCTCTGCAGACGAAGACTTGTCATGTCGGAATAGCTGAAAAGCGGATCTGTCAATATATTTCTAGCATCTGAAAAAAAAAAATGAGAAGGTGCCCTACTTTCAATATTCATATGAAGCGATGCAACTCCCATGGAATGTTTGGGTGAAACAGCTTGGTACTATGAAGTGGTATTTGTCATCATAAAGACTTAGTTGCTTGACTTATTATTGCTGATAGTAAAGGGGTGAAATTCAATGACAAACACAGAACTTGTTTTCTATAATGGGCTTAGGTAGGCAGTTAGGATCTTCCAGAAACTGTATTTAAATAATGTTTCTGTGTAGTATGTGTCCATTGTCCCTCCTCCCTCTTTACTCCCCCCCCCTCTCTCTCTCTCTCTCTCTCTCTCTCTCTCTCTCTCTCTCTCTCTCTCTCTGTGTGTGTCTGACTCTATTATAGGCAAACATTTACTCAATGAATAGAGCGAATTGTGCGGTATTAGATTCCGATTTTATGATAGTTCTTTATCAGTGTAAATGCTGTAGGACAGGCATATAGCTTAACTGCTTTGTGGGATTTATCTGTCTTTCATTTAATAGCTGTCTTCGTGCGTGTTTAGCTGCTGCTGGGAGATACGGTAAAAACAATAAATATTAATATACTATGTTTACAATATGTAATCATCTGAAACTGGTAGGGTATAAACAAGCCGAGACAGAATCAGAGTGCGTGTGCGTGTGTGTATGTATAAAATGAGAGAGGGAGAGACAGACAAACAGTGAAAAATGATCAGTTCGGATGAGAACAAGGGTAAATAAAGAAAAGAAGTCAGAACTAAGAGATAGAAGAGGGAGATGGACAGGAAGGGAGAACAAAAGAGAGAGATGAGCAATTAAGGGGATAGGTTGGATGGGGGAGGTGAAGAAGGAAAAAGAAATATGAGCAGAGAGAGTAAAAGAAAAAAGTAAGAAAGAGAATGATGGGGAGGCAGAGAGAGAGAGAGAGAGAGAGAGAGAGAGAGAGAGAGAGAGAGAGAGAGAGAGAGAGAGAGAGAGAGAGAGACACACACACACACACACACACATTTGAATCGTAGTTACCTAGCTCAGCAAAATGAACGTGTTTTGTCTTGCCCCTAACAGCCAACCCAGGGAATTCCTCAAGCTAAATCAGCCCTCCTGGCATGAGGTGCGGATCAGATTAATAAATCTAGCCAAGGTACCACCAGATAATCGCATTCGATTCATTGCCAGACGTGCCCACCATTAGTCCATGCCCCCCCCCCTCTTCCTTCTCCACCCACTCCCCTGTTGTCCAGACCAATTGTTCTTCAATCAGATCGATTAGACAGTAAGCAGAGTTCTTCACGCTTCATTGGCTACCACTGTACCAGGCCGGGCCACTGCCACCTATGGCACCTAACCGCAAGACAAAGAGCGAAGTTTTATTTTTTTTTTTTTAATTACCTTTCTTTAAACCAATTTGCAACTGCTTTACCGGTGGATTTTTTCAGTCTTCAAAATGTTTATTAGCGCCATCAGCACTTCATACTGTCTTGGTCCTGATATTTGCTCTGCAGGGGGTCGGTAGTAGAATGAGTTTATGACATTTAGTTAGAAAAGCAGGGCTCGTATCGAAATATCTATTCCTGATACTCAAACAGCACCAGAGCAATTGAACTAAAAAAAAAATCAGATAAAATGATTGCTAACTTAGAAAACACACGGCGTGGCATGATGTTCAAAAGCCAAATCTGCGGATATGCAAACATATCTGCATGATCTGGTCTTACATCCCGGTAGAAGCATAATGAACAGATGCTCTTTGAGGCTTCATTTAACAATTATGTTAAGAAAATCACAGTAAAAAAGCAGGTTCTAGATCACTAATCTTACTTGGTCGTGCTAAAATGAATCCCTTCTTTATACCTGCCTGATATGAAGGTACCGAGTTCTATAATAATAAAACAATGTGTTGTGTCGTTGCGAGACGCACAGTTTTTGCGTCATTTTCAATTAGGCCATGGGCACTGATTCGTCGAGGGTTGTAGACGTTACTGACCTTGTTCCAGAAAAAAAACCACCTGAATTATCTGCGTGAATCCATGGAATAATAAATCGCCTTGGGCTCCCAGTTTATATTGATAACCCTGAATTGCTCCTAGAGTTCCGCGCCGAACGCTTTTTGCTTGATCTCGCGCTTCTTTGTGAATATTTTGAGGATCCTTGCCAAAAACCCTGGAAGGTAAAAATCTTTGGTGCTAGAATAGTGAGGATTGCTGTTGACTGTCGGCCCGACGGGGCATTATGACCGCAATAAAACAAATAGATCACTCTGTGCTTGAGGTTTTTTTTTTCCTCTCTGGAAGCCCTGTGGTGATTTCGATCTGATCGATGAAGTGTTTAGAGTCAAGGGGCTCTTCGTGGGATTATGAAAAGGGTACCTGTCTCCCTACAAGCTTCTGTCTTTGTTCAATATGAAAAGCATAATTGACGTCTGGGTTAAAAAAAATCACAAATATCTTTACGTTTTGTTTGTTCGCATGATTTCTTTATGAAGTCAAAATTAATTTTTTGATTTGGAAATGAAGGTGATTAAATGATATTAATGATTCAGGCCCGTAATAAACGAACTGTTTGGTAAACCGTACAGCATCTACCTCCTGGCAGAACATGGGACAATTTTCTGAACTTCTTACTTAAAAAAAGCAATTATTAAGGACTTCGAGAGCTTATAAAACTTTGTATTTATGTGGTTTACCTGTTAATTTTGGTATGATATAACTAACGACATCACAGTTTAGGAACGTATCATTTTTAAATTAAACAAGAGAAAGAACAATATATATACATAGACGAAGAAAAACTTATTTCTGATAAATATGTTTTATATTAGAGACAAAAGCAAGAAAGATATGATCAGGAAAATTCGAATCTTCAATGTTCAAACTCTGTCTAAATTTGCTGAATGTATCAAAACTTTAGGTTACAGGGACAACAAAGAAAAACAATGTGTTAAGACTGCAGTTTATCAAAGTTCCATTTCATTTCATTTAACATTTTTTAGGGGAGGAAGTGGAGTTGTTGGGATTAATTTACAAATGCACAGAAGTGTGGATAAATGAAATCACGTGTACGTTGGTTCTATCATCTTGCATGTTATAAAGCTGTTGACCATTCAGATTCCTAGCGTTACATTTGAGCCTTATCGATATTTTTAGAAATCGAGGGTTTCATGTTTTCATGGTATCCCTGCCTGACGAGGTAAGAGCACAGGTGGCTGTGTGGTTAGACCGTCCGTCCTGAAATCCCCAGGGACCCTCTTCGCGGCTTCGAGCTTTTCACCATAGGTTATGGGCCGCATTTTTACAATATCACCCATCCCGAATGCGGGTTAAGTTCGATAATCAAAAAGGTTTGATATAATCGTGTTGTGGACGAGCGATATCAGACAAAAACAACAACAACAAAAAACAAAGCAAATAAAGAGCTTGATGGGGACGTTTGATTAACAAAACAAGCCATGGGACTAAAAGCTTGATCACAGAGAATAGTATCCAACACCTAGAGAAAAGAGACACAATAAAGCCAGTAACGTGATACCATGATCATTTAGCGAATGGCAGGATTGTGGCTGTTATCTCAAATCCAGCGTGTTTTACGCTAACGTTGGTTACTTTGGCTTAGCTTATCTGATTCTCCGACCCTAGCCTGGCGTAATTTGTAACGCGGTCGAAGATAACGAATTTTTTTTTTCAATTCTTCTAAGTTAAACTTTGTGCATGGAGGGCCCGGAAAGTTTCATGTCAAGTTCTGGGAAATGACAAATTCAAATTGCAAGAGCTTGGTTAAGCACATACAGAATAGTACATGTAGTTTGTATCCGTAAGATTTTTTTTTTCCTAGAGCAAAACATGGAGAAATGTTGGAACGGACGGCTATGTATGATTATGTTTGTGTGTGTTGATTTATGGAAAAACGGGGAGGGGGCTAAAAAAGCTGCGGACGAAAATTTTCATGATGAAAAGGAAAACAGCATAGGTTCAAAGACTGTGAAAATATTTGATTTAAATATTAGTAACACCTCTTACTACTCTGCTTGGCCTTCTTCTATGTCAAGCACTCAGGCTGGAGAAAATATTATGCTGGAAAAGTTTGGAATAATTGCCATATTGTTGGCCGGATATTAAGAGAAACTGGTGCGTATATGATGGCCCCTTTTTTTCATTCGGTTTAAGCGCATAATCAACTACACCCAGATCTAAAAGTTGGTGGTAAAATTTTATGGTTTTTTTTTTTTTAATTTTTCGTCAAAGCAACATTTTGGATTAAATTACTCTGGCTTAACTCGATGTTAATGACATTGCTACTTTCATGGTTGAATCAGGGGCGTCCAGTTGTAGAACCAGGCGAAAGTAATTTGACCGTTGACTTGGGAAATGAAGCAAATTTACTGGGAGACGAGTCATATTGCCGTAAAAGCCAAGTCTTCATGAATCAAGACCATGACGGACAATTTAGAATTAAAATCGTTTTGGTTTCAAATAAAAATAATTGTTTATTAAAACCACATTCACTGACGGTTGCCTTTTCCGCATGCAGTAATTTTTAATGATAATTTCCAGAAAAAAAAGATAATTATCCTACCACATGTGTTACCAGAAAAAAAGCCATTGAAAATTGCTGCCTGAGCCTTAGCATAATAATCAAAACTTAAAAAACCATTACTCTCCGTCCAGCATGTGGACTAGCAAAATGCTCAACAGCTGCGCTCGAAGGCGTTCAGACATGATGTAAACAAAGAGCGCACAAAGCACTGTGAACTTGAGATTGGTACAGCTCAGATAAATCTCCGAGTCACACATGGCTGCCTTTATCAGAGCTACTTCATTGTGCTGTCATTTTGTCTGTTTTTTCTTGTTCCCTCCCCCCCTCTCTCTCTCTCTCTCCCTCCCCCCCCCCCTCTCCCCCCAACCTTTTCCTCACGGCCACACTTCTTTTTCTTCATCCCATTTTCTAGGAAGTCTACTATATAAAGATCGAAAATACCGCAAAATAAATTACACATGCACAAACAAAAAAAAAAATCCTTCAAAGCTACTACAGTAAGGTGATTAGTCATGTAATAGGACTTAGTGAGACGAACGACATAATCTACATCTCCCTTCATGAGACGGTAGTGCTGCTGCTGCTGCTGCTGCTGCTGTTGGTATAGTATTTGCTTTAGCCCAGACTTGATTCCGGGCCCTCTGGTTGCTTGTTAGGCGTCTATTCAGGGTGGATGAATTCGATATAACTATCTTGGAATAAGCTGAAATCTATCTGAAGTAAAGCCGTCGTTGACAATAAACCCTTTTATTAACTGGTGGTCTAATCGGGGCATGGATATTACTGACTGTATTCTCGTGGTCAGCTCGTAATTTAGACTTTGTTTGGGGCGACAGAATCATCGAAATAGACAAAATTCTTGAAATGAGGAAAATGGTATGGAGAAGGAGAGAGAGACATATAAATTGACTTGAGTTGCAAGAGAAGAAAAGAGAGACAAAATGAGAGACAGAGACAGAGAGAAAAAAAAAGAGAGGAGAAAGAGGGGAGAGAAAGAGAGAGAGAGAGAGAGAGAGAGAGAGAGAGAGAGAGAGAGAGAGAGAGAGAGAGAGAGAGAGAGAGAGAGAGAGAGAGAGAGAGAGAGAGAGAGAGAGAGAGAGAGAGAGAGGTGAAAAGAAAGAAAACAATTTCGAGATTGAGGAGAAAAAAAAACGTTTTTGACGAAAAATACACAACTTGAAATCATATTTTAAATCCTACCGTTTTACCTAAAGTTAAGACTGTATGGACGATTTTTGTTTAACTCTATCAAATTTGTCTTTACTACATAGTTCATTCCTCCTCCTTTATCGCTAATCTGATTACAGTATTTTAACTGGTGCTGGCAAAATATGGATGATCTCGAGTCTCCATGCCACAAAAGCCTCAAGGAAGTGTCTCCTGTCGGATATAACAGTAATTGTGGCCAAGGCCTGCTCGGAAACCACAATGAAAGCAAATCATTGTACTTTGTAGCCTATACCAGGCATAATCTAAGTCTAAACGATAGCAGTTGGCTTTGTTCCAGCTGACACCCACATCCACTTTTTTGTTATTTTCTTTTTACTAATATATTTATAACAGTTTGCCTTTTCTGTTATCACGAGCTCAGTATTCATTTCTTTTCACCCCATAAAATCTTTGTTCTTTCGTGTCATAATGAAGTTTTTCTTTGTTTTAGTACTGCAAAATGATACCTGGATAAAACAAACAATAAACATGTTAATTTTTGTGGGTTCGAGCTTTTTGCCAGATGCACAACGCAACGAAAGAGATGAAGCCCAAAGAAATAATCTAGATAGAGCTCACTTGCAATAGGAGTTAAATTTATATTATCAGAATAAAGCCAAAACAAAATTTAAAGAAAATTAGTTTATCTTTAGCGTTTTTTTGGTTTTTTTGTTGATGTTGTTTCCAACTATTTTCTTAACATATGCGTTTTTCGTAGCAAGTGAAAAGAAAAATGGAGAAAAGTTAGACGCGACACGGTGGAACCTACGTCATCAGTGTACGTGTAATTAGTGTTTGACGTACAGTTCCGAATTCGCCGCATGAGCGACGCTTCAGTGAACACGACTCGAGGGAATGCTAAGATCGCCCAGTTTTACTCTGCTCACCAAACCAGGCGTGTACACAAGTTCCTACCTGGGCCATACTCACCTACGTTATTGGTTCTCTCGTGAATTTCTCGTCTCTTAAGCCCGTTGAACGGCTAAAAATATTCAAAAAGCAGGTAAGCCTATTCTCAATGAGCGAAGAGCAGTTCGAAGTTACACGCTCCGACAGTCTGACGTCACTGTATCTTCCGCCGATACCTTTTTAGCCGTTCCAGATACGCCAGGAATGCTACAACGTAACAGAGATTGTAGAAATAGAAAAACAAAAAGTAAAGGAAGTTTTCTTCTATGACGCACTAGTTATTTTGGGTAAAACGTTGTGGCATTTACGTTTTCCATAAGTTTTTTTTTAAGCTACAAAAACGGAGTCGAGTATTTATGTCTAGACTTGTGACGCGTGGTGCGAACATCATAACTTGGCTTCACATCTTGATCCTGATGCTCCCTAGCACAGTTTCCTTTCTCCATCTCCTCCTCAACGTCAAGTTCACTAAACTTATAATCAACAGTATCACAATAACCACCGCTACCTAGCTTATCGAATGTTGCTCAAGTTAACATTTTATAATCTTCATTTTTCTTTATGTATTAAAGAATAAAAAAAAGTAGGGAAGAAGAGAAACCATAAAAATGGCAATCTTTATGGTGTCAAACTATAACTTGAGTCCATTAAATGATCCAGTATATATCTGTCGATCGATCCCAAGCACGACATAATGTTCTATCATCATGGTGGAATAGACGCATTAATGGTCCTGTTTTATTTGAGGGTTTATATTGGTGATAGTGTGGTCTTTTGGGGCAAGAGCAAAAAGTATAGTAAAAAATCAGAGAGAGAGAGAGAGAGAGAGAGAGAGAGAGAGAGAGAGAGAGAGAGAGAGAGAGAGAGAGAGAGAGAGAGAGAGAGAGAGAGAGAGCGAGAGAGGAGGGGAAAGAACAACAATAGCTATAAAAACAGAAAAAAAACTGAAAGGATAGTCATCATCAGCTTGATGTGTGGACTTCCTCTTAACAGCTCCTCCTCTGTAACCCATTGCAATTATTATTCCATGGTGTTCACTCACATGTTGAGCTTTTTCGATTAAAGTTTACCAAGAATTCTAGATTTCAAGTTCATCAATTATCTCTTGCTGATAACCTTTTCCCCCTTAAATTCGAGTTAAAATTTTCTCTTTCTTTTGGTGCAAGAGACATTAAGTCCGTATCAAGTCAGCTTGCCGTCACGGAAAACGAATATAACCATCCACATAAAAGAAACCGAAAACATTTGCTGTGAGAAGATCCCCGAAACCATTTTTTTTTTTTTGAAAAACCATAACACCTTATTGTGGTGCAGGGTTACAAAACCTGGTCTGAGAAACTTGATTAGGCTCTGCGATATAATTTCTAATACTTTTCAGTTTTGTGTATTGTTATACAATGAAGCAGATTTTATCATTGGAGGCTGTAACGTAATTTGGTTTTCCATCGGCATAATGTACTGTTTTTTATTCCTCAACTTTTCACCACCTGTGTAAACAACGAGCTAGTTCCACATCCCTTTCAAGGCTATGTCCTTTCTTGTTCCATCTATGTATGTTTATAAAAAAAAAACCCATACATTTATGCCAGTTGAAATGAATATGAACCGAGGAAACGTTTGTAACCGAAGCACATACGTGCGCGCGACCTGTTGTGAACCGATAAAATTATCACACAGTACAGTACTATTGAGCCACGCGGCCTCTCTCATTCGATCGGCACAGTTTACGCTCTGGGCATAGCAGCTGTGGTACAGGCTAAACTTAGACTAGCTGACGCAAGAGAAAGACTGGTTTCGTAAAGTGTTGACCTCCTGGTTGTGTTTTGAAAGCTAGCTTCCATTATTTCGCAAGAGATTCCTTCTGAAACCGAAGACATATCATTCGTGTGAGATATATTTGTTTACAGTAACTTGAAGTAAGTATGCTGGACTTATTCACATTACTTATTTTTGAAATGTGGGTTATTCACTCGGTGTTTCCTCCCCACGTGTGCCTTGAAGCTTTGCTTGACATGCGGTGTCGTTGGCTTAGCCAGCCTAGGCCAAGGCTACAACAAGATTACGGAAGGTAGATTAGATCAAACATCAAGTTCAAGAATCTAAAAATTTTAGACTAAAAAAGTAACCGGTTATTTAAACGACGAGGTAAGTTTGAAAGCCACTCATAGAATGGATTTACTGTCTGTAAAGAGTAACGTTCTTTCCTTGCTCTCAGTGGTGTGTGTTGTTTGCATAACATCTGATCTAGAACCCAGCATCTAGACTATCTAGATGATTTACCTATTTTATTAAGAATTATCCAGTCGATACACAATCAAATTCAAGACAATCGGTCTTGGACTTTGTAATCCAATGTCAAGGCCACGAAATGAATCATGGTTTTTGTATCAAATCTTATTATTGGAATATTGAAACAGACCTATTACGTCACAACTCCCAAACCGTGCTCACAATCGATCATAGAACTTCCTGTTTCTATCCGTCACTTGTGTCGATAATGCACCAAAACAAACGTTTGGTTTTAGAAAACAGCTGAAACAACACTTCAAATTTAGATCTAGCTATTACCGAGACGTTATGATTTGAATTAGGCCTGGCATTTAGAGTAGCCTAGAAATTATCTATATCTAATCAAGACTATTCAAGATTAGATCTTTTAGTTCTACTTCTAGATTCTAAATCAACTCTTGGCTAAATCTAAATCTAGATATAGAATAAATCTACCGTAGAATCAAGCCCAGATTAGGTTACTTTACTTTATATCATTTAAAAGTCTGAATTTTCATTTATTAAAAAAGATCTAGATCTAGACTCTAGATCTACAGTTCTCTAGATCTAGAATCTAGATATAGATTGTATCTAGATATCTAGAATCGAGTTATTATTCTTTTAAATTTATGATCTCTTGATCAAGATCTAAATCTAAACAAGGTTTAAGTAAGATTTGACTTATTATTCATCCAACTGAAGTTAGATCTAGTATTTTAAACTCTATGGGTCAAATGATTCAAAAAAGAAGGTAAGCTCTTACTGTCAGAATTCAGACCTGTAGTCTTTTAGATATTGATTCTCACCTATTTTACAATACCTTGTAAGGCACAGCTTTCTTAGACTCAATTAAATGTAAAGATCTATTTAGCAAGATACTCGATCTAGATTAAATTTTGAGTACTGGGTAACCTAAATTCTTAAATTGAAAAGCACTACATACAAAAAATAGTGGTGAAAGCAGTTTTATTATAAGAAATCCAAGAGTCTTAAAAAACTTTGGTCTAAACTCTAAGTCTAGATCTAGATCTAGAACTGATCCAGTCTAATCTACTAGATGTTAATCTGAAATCTAGATTAAGGTAAAAAATATTTAGTTTTTTATTACTGTTATTTCTAAAATTTGTATTAGTCTAAAGGTAAGTCTCAGACTAATATAGGCAAAGTCAAGATCTATGTAATAATTTAGAATGGCCTAAGGGCAGGGTTTTTTTTTGTTTGTTGATAAAATGGCCTTTTGAATGAAGGGGAAAAAACATAGTCAATGTTCAAGATATAATAAAACTTGACTCTTGTGAGAGACAAACTGTGTCTTGAGAAGAGTTTTTTTTTTTTCTTTTTTTTTTTTTTTTGGGGGGGGGGAGGAGATGTTTTTATCTGATACAATGTTCAACTGGTACTTACTTTCTATAGAAAAATGAAGTCGGAAGTTGTTTTTAAATCATCTTTCATATATTTTTGTGTTTTACCTGTATGATAGTGTGAACCTTTCAAAATTCAATGGTTGTGCAACTCATATTGTAAACGGGTAACAATTTACTGTTTGTACCAGCAAACAGGTTGCATGATAGCAGCTATATATTCATCCTCTATCATTATAAGTATATGGCAATAGACATTGTAAAATAAAAGGCATGCAGGACCTTTTTAATCTCACATTGCATTCTCTTCTCGCATTGGGGCTTATACAAAAATATTTTTCTTTCAAGTGATGCAGACAAACTAGGTGCACACTTTCCTCCTTTATATTAGGAGGGAGATTTATTTTATATTTTCCTATTTTTATGCGTATGGAATACAATTTAGCATCACTAGTAATTTACATATTTTGAATAATATTCGATTGTTTAAAAAATCCCATCAAACTTTGAAAGACAAGGAAAGCTTTTAAAATACCCTGAAAATAATGATTTTTATGTAAATTTCTCTTCTATTATCCTGACAATATATACACCTTAAACATTTTTTGTTTGCCTTTTTTTTTAAAGCCTGGTTTTATAGAACTTGTAATTTTTTTTTTGATTAAACTGCAGCTACAAGGCTAAGAGATCACCTCCCACACTGCTCGGAGAATTTGTTTAGGCTCCCCCCTTCCCCCTCCCACACACTCAAAAAACACATACATGTACTTACTCACAGTCGCATTCTCCCTCTCATTCCCTGCTCTCCATCTAAATTTTCAACAGCAGTTCAGTTATGATAAATAGCTTTCATTGGAGGTTTAAATACAGAGGGCCAGAGACATAAACGGGCAGAGAGTGCAAAGAGAGGAGGGGGGGGGGGGGGGGTGGGGTGGAGAAGAGGCAGAGAACGAGGGGGGAGGCGATTGGAATGGGATGGGGTATGGCAGCGCGTGTTCGCTTCGCAACCGAGTACAGACTGAGTACTACCCGTAAGATAACCAGACCAGAGAGCTAGCACAAGTAGCAGCTTCGAGTCCGCTCATGGGTTGGTCGCGGCAGCTGCGGTAGTAAGACCACATAGATCTAGATCTAGCTGCGGTCCATTGCCAGCTTGAAGAGCCACTCATGATCAGCTCTCTCAAGATAATTGGCACATAGTGAATGTGTTCATTGGAGATAATGGTGTTTCTTTCATTATAAAATTAATTTTTTTTTGGGTCCACTTTAATTTTGTTATACAAATAATAGGTCAACGTCAAATAATAACTGTAGAAATCGTAGTCTTCGATCCACTTATATAGATTCTAATACTGCAATGTTAATGCAGTAGAAAGAAGACAAACCCTTTGTAGTTACAGTCGTGTTTGATAGGATTTTATATTTCCAAGGAATTATTAAAGTTCGCGAGACCAGACGTTTATGGTATGTATATTTTTCAGACAAGGACAATGTGTTCGAAATTTGTCATCAAATTGCTAATCTATGGTTATTGCTCCCCTCCCCACGTACCTTGTCTGAACAAAAACCATGTCCTGCTACAGTGCTAGTTATACCTGATTCTTATTACTGACGCACAAATTAGGGAACGTGTGCTCTTTATTTGTGGACTGACGGGTCGAATTTTTTTTTTTTATTTGCTGTATATTGTTACCGCAATAACTTCTGAAGTAAATGAAACCAAACCCCTGCGCACCAGTTGCCTTTCCTCTCCTCACACACACACGCGTGCGCATCAGCTTGCTGGCAAATGGTAAGCTTCATTTTACTATTAATGCAACAGATTTGTTAAATCGTGAAGTTGAGAAAGCTAGGCTTTGAAATACATGTACGCATTTGTCGAACCACACACTGCGGCTGTTAGTATTAGATTTAGTTTCTAGGCTGCTTTTGCTTCTAAACGAGCCTTTAGATCTCCACAACTTCTTGTTGCTTGTTATCTCTGGTCACTCGCTGTTCATGCTCGGTGACCATGCGTTCAACGTAGTAACCTACATTTTCGGCTAGTTAGAAAATTGTTTGTGATCTGCCTTGTACAATCGTAATGCCGTGTACTATGGCCTATTAAACATCGTCTACTGTGCCTCTGGACTTTCACCCCGCAGTTTCTCGTAATGAATAATTATTTTACACATTTTCTTCAACCTCGTCTCGGTTACGATCTATTACAGATGGTTACAAAATTGCGTGGAACCGAATTAAAACTAGATTTTAAAAAGAATTGAGTCGAGATATAGATTTAGTCAATGAGCAAGTGTGAGGTTCAGGGGTCGGCTTTAAGCCGTTTACAGGATGTTAATCTCTCGAGAAGAGGAGGATAGGCTTTGTGACACTGTGAAGGGGAGGAAAAAAAATAATTTACCAGAAGGTAGCGGTAGTGAGATGGAATTGTGCGTATTTAATTGCGACACATATTCGTGACATTTTTTGAGAGCTCAGTAGACTGAGATTTTCATAACTGTCACAGTCTACTGAGCTCTCAAAAAATGTCACGAATATGTGTCGCAATTAAATACGCACAATTCCATCTCACTACCGCTACCTTCTGGTAAATGTGTAACTTGGTGGTAGTTCAGTGCACGAAGAGAAAGAACCAATGGAGTAAAGAGCAAAGCTTGGCTTCACCTTAATCTGGATGGCAAGCAAGTGTGAGGTTCAGGGGTCGGCTTTAAGCCGTTTACAGGATGTTAATCTCTCGAGAAGAGGAGGATAGGCTTTGTGACACTGTGAAGGGGAGGAAAAAAAATAACAGTAACAAAAATATCAAAACAGGATCAGTCTACCGGCGTCTGTATTTTTGTGGTTAAGGAAAATCCGGATTCCATTGTCGTTTTCTCTTATTTGCCCTCGTGTAGAAAATACATATTTGCACTAGTCTTTCTTTATCCTCTTTACACTTCCCCCCCCTCCTAATTATTGTTCCATATCTGTACAACAGATATTTACAAACATTCTCAAGTTATGGAAGAAAAGGACAAAAATTTACCGGTACTCGTGGTTTTGATATAATAGGGTTCTCTTACAATGCATTATAAGCAATAATCTGTGCCCATTATCTACTTTGGGGGCCTCTTGCAATTATTGGAGTCTTAGGAAATCTCTCTCTGTTTCCCCTACTTGATTTCATCTCGTGGATTTCATTTTTCCTATAAACTACTGAGTAAAGAATAATGCGGTTCTAGCGTCACGGGTTTTGACTGTTTTCTACCATTTTAAACATTGCTTGATCTTCTGAGAGCGTTCCCGAGTATCACTACCAGGGATCTGTGACAAGGAAAATGTGCACGTTGTGACAAAGAACATCCCTGTCACTTTCAGTCGTCATAAAGACCCTGTTGCTTATCGCAGGCCATGGGCGTTACTCGCAGTTACACTGGATTTTATATCTACACCTCTGCGTATTTTGTGCGATGGTGTAACGCTAACCCCACTACCTGTCACCGCCAGAGAAGGCGGAGGGGGTGCAGTAGACAACGAAACTCATTGTTCATTTGCCTAACGACCGTGACATGAAGGGGCACTACATGTATTTTTATCCTACGTCATCCATTCTCCGATCTGTCACTACCTGAGTCTCCCACCCCCCTGGTCCAACTCCAGTCCCGGTGGTCGCGACCGCAGACCTTGCGTCCTCGTTGTGGCTGCATCTTCCCTCCAGGTGTGCTCTGCCTGCCGGTTCATTATCAAGTGGACCGCAGTCACCGCACTAGCTGACTGACTGACTGACTTGTTGCTCTCCGCTGGAATTTCTCGTATCACTCAGCACCGATAACAAGGCTTGACTGACCGTATTTTGTCATTGTCACTTTCAGACTTTTTTGTCTTACACCTTGATTATAAGCGGTCTTCTATCTACTGGAGAGTGCAATATTGTTTCATTTTCTGCCTGGTCTGATTCTTTCAAGATGGTAAGGAGTTATGACTCTATATTAGCCTTATTATTATAAGTACCAGTTTTAGAGACTCCTATTTTTATCGTTTTTATCGTTCTCTGCCTCTCTCTGTGTACGTTTCTCTCTCTCTCTCTCTCTCTCTCTCTCTCTCTCTCTCTCTCTCTCTCTCTCTCTCTCTCTCTCTCTCTCTCTCTCTCGCACACACACACACACTATCTCTCTCTGTACATGAAATGTGACCATTGTCTAATTTAATCTTGTTGGAAATCACATTATTATTAAGTTGTCAGTTCTGGCTGTCGGTTTTACGGGATGAGCAAACCAGACGTGCAGTCCACACTGTCGTAGTCGGAGGCAATCTTATCTATTTTCCTCTTTTAAGCTTATATGCAGGCATTGATATCGTGAAAGTTGATCGTAGACTTGCACAGGTGATGTTGATTACGGTAATAAGTTTATGTGAAACCAACACGTAGGCTTCAAAGTACTTTTCTATGAGTATACATGTATTCAGGTATTTAGTCTTTGGCTGCAATGATCACACATGCATACGAACAAGAACCTATGCTGATCCATTACATATTTAAAGGCAAGTCGCTATAAAATCAGCAACAATTTCTCTCGTTCATATGCCTCCTCTTTATCAAAGCATCTGCCATTTCAAGGCTGACTTGTAGCATACGTGTCACGGATTATTTAAATCATTTTGCATGGATAAGGAAATTTTCCTCTCATTCTTACCTTCAGAGATAAGAGCATACTTTTTCCATTGTAA
This sequence comes from Elysia crispata, assembly GCA_033675545.1. Lineage (NCBI taxonomy): Eukaryota > Metazoa > Mollusca > Gastropoda > Plakobranchidae > Elysia > Elysia crispata. The sequence continues at coordinate 838,052 of JAWDGP010000218.1, read as the reverse complement.
TGTTAATCAGATTCATTTTAACATACACACACTATGTCTCTCTCTCTCTCTCTCTCTCTCTCTCTCTCTCTCTCTCTCTCAAGCCTATGACGATATATATATATATATATATATATATATATATATATATATATATATATATATATTATTTGTCTTTATTTGCATGCCGACTACCACCTATAAGAAAGCCTACATTATCTGATTCCGGACGTCTGAGCACTCATTACTGACGGCCACGTCTTACTTATCTAACTCTGCTCATTTCTTCATAATTGCCCATAAGGCACCCCTGTGGAGGCTATCTGCAGTGTTTTACGTCCTCCAAGTTTCTCGAAGAATCAAGAACAGCATCCCTATGGGGGAAATCCAGTCGGTTCTTATGGCAGACTTCATTGATAGAGGTTGTGATCCGGGGCTTTTCTCCTGGCTGATGTTACAGGGGGATCAGCAGTCTGTAGCCAGGATCCCCTGAAGCTTCTCAGCGTGCTGTAACAGGGAATCAGGGGCCAGTCAGTCAGCCCGCCCTTTCAGACAGTGATGTTGGCCTCTCATTACTCCGCTTTGTTGAGATTGTTTAAATACATGCCCGAAGGAGTCGTTCTTCCATATTTTCGGCCCATGGTGGCCCAGCCTCTCAAACTCTCTCCTCTCCCATCTTACAGCCATCCCTCTTTTACCCTTCGTTTCTCGCTACCAGTCATCTCTCCACCTCTGAACCCTAATCTTATTTTCTCTTGTGATGTACTTCTTGCTAGAAAGGAACTTAAGCAAAGGTAATTGCATTTGATGCCTATCAGCTACTTCAGGCAAGACGTTTCTTTGTTATCTCTTTCCTCGCAAATTCTTCACTCAGCGCCGACGGGGTAAAGATTCGCTTCTGAGTGAAATGTTGGGGGGAAAAAAGCGCTTTATTAGTACTCTGCATTGCATAAACTTATTTATCCGTTTATGTATGAATCACTAAGCCAAGGAAGTGCTAAACCTGCAAACGTTACATATTTCAGCTTTTGTTTAGCAGCCTTAAGCCCGTGGCCAATCGCCAAGCACTACTGATCTCTCTAACGCATCCATTACATTTTGTTGCTAATCAGCTTAGCGGAGGTGGTCCACGGCTGTGCAGTTGGTTGTAGACTTGTACCGGTTCAAAGGAGTTGGGCATCTCTACTTTTAGCATGGGTTAGATCTTAGAGCTTACAAGCTTATCTTTCACTTCTTCTTTTATTTTTCTTGAATTTGTTCAAATTTGTCCGCTTTTGCCAGTTACATTAGATCCTTTTTTACTTCATCCGCGTGTAACGCGCCGCAACAACGCGATGTTTCTTGAATACCTGAATGCTCATAGTTTCAACTATCGTAAATTCAACCGTTGAAGCTCTCCTAATGCAAGTTAACACACGCATCCCTAAAATGGTTTCTTCGCTAATATTGTATCGTAATCGATTCTTTCACTCGACTGAAGTCATTAAGGAAGGGGGAAAGAACGCTAGGTCATCAGCGGGGCCGCGTGCACTCTAAAGTGTAAATTATGTGAACGGTTGTTTGGTCAGAGAGTTAAGTTCCAACAGTGCCGATGACCGATGGTTCGTCTGGCACGGCACCAAAAGCGAAACGCTGAAAAGTGTAACAAGTTGTTCAATCCTTATTCCAGAGTAAATGAGATTTACAACGCTGAAGTCAAAACAGGCCAGCCAAGTTACTCATAGGATAGAGCCGTAGCCAAAGCGGACTATCTTTGTTTCGCCCTAGCGCACGTGAGACCAAACTCGATTGGATTTGTTGTGTAAGGCGTTACATTATCTCTGACAGGTGCTGTTACTACCTATCTACGTAAAGGATTACGGTGGCGTTTCGGTTTTAAAAGTGTGGGGTCCAAAGGAAAAAGAAAAGAAAAAAAAAACAGCTGTAGATATACATTGTATTTCGTACAATGCTCTGTGATTTTGTGGAAGATATTTCTGGGTAATCTGAGAAACGAGGGGAAAATTACATTTCATTCGCGGTCAAGTATTATGTTTGCTCTTTTTGATCTTGTTAGGTGAATATACTTTTTTCTTTTTAATAACTCCCTTTTCTCCGTAACGCTGTCGAGATGGAACCCTTCCATTTGTTTTATTAATGGTGTGTTAATGTTTGTCATAGACGTTTAAGCGTTTTTTTTTCGTGAATTTGACAGAAAGGCCATTTTTTTTCAAACGAACTATGAATTATGTTGCTGTCCATCCACTTAGAGGGAACCAGATATTGAGAAAATGTTGATAAAATTTTGTTTTCTGAAATTGCTCCTGTTTCCTACAATTTACATGATACCTAAAATCAGGAATGCCTTCCTCCCTCTTCATCTCTCTACCTCGCTACTTCTCCTCCTCTCTGAATGAGCATTTAATTAACTTACATGATCACATTGATGAGCATTAATTCTAATATTGATGTCATCTTTTATCCCCATGGATTTCCCGGATTGCAGGACGCCGACGACAGTAGCTTAGCGTATCGTCTAGGAACTTTGTGGGCGGGCATGGATCTGGACACATTGATTAAATGCGAGCCCAACAGCCCCATGGGCACGGGCAGGTGTAGCCAGCCCAACCTGGACGATAGCTTCCAGCGCGACGTGTTCGCCTACGACCCACCTCACGACGACTACGGCTCCGACCCGGACCGCTCCTACCAGGGCGACAGCGCCGACAGCGGCAATATATCACCGTGCAGCCTGGACAATATCAAAATAGACTTTTGCTCCAGCTCTTTCAGCTCGGAGGGCGGGGAAACTTCAGACGGGGCCAAGCGCCTCTGCCTTGTATGCGGTGATGTGGCCTCAGGATACCACTACGGCGTGTCCTCCTGCGAGGCGTGCAAAGCCTTCTTCAAGAGGACTATTCAGGGTGAGTACTTCAACACTGACTGTCAGTGAGACTGAGCTGAGTGTATGATGATTAACTGCCTTTGAGATGATGCTTGAGTTTATACTGATTTTGTTTATCCGCCACAAAGGTTTAATAATCTTCCTAACCATGGTCACTAGAAAACAAAGACATTCGTTTTCTTCTCTTGTTCGAGTTATATTGTGATAACCCTCTGGCGTTTAAATAGTTTCGGAAGTGATCTGAAAAAGACAACTTGGAATGTTAAAAGGAAAGAGACTGAAAGAGGAAAAGATGCGCTAATTTGTTTAAAGATTGGCTGCGGCACAAGTTGGATGCAGAAAGTACTTTGCATTGTACACATTTTTCTCTTTAGTCATTGGACGTTCATTCATTGTGTTACATATGATTCATGAAATTTGCTGTCTTGGCAGTGAAAATCTTTTGATTGTTGCTTATTCTCTCCCTTCCCCTTTGAGTCTATCGGTTTCGTCAACAGCCGTAATGTACGGGCGAACTGTTGCCATAGGGTTGTGGGTATGAGCTTTCTAGTATGTATCAACCATTAATTTAAAGGCTGCTAGTCAATATAGGGTTCCCAAAGAGCGAGAAGAGAGACTTTATATGAAGTGTTGTTCAGTGTTGTAATTTGCACGAAAAGATAGTGTTCTCGTGGTAACTAAACACAAATGCTAGTGGATATATCACCGTTAGGACATGTGCCTGTCATTTTGACGAATGGTGGATGTCGCTGTGACAATTTACAATAGCAGGCGAAATAGATTTGGATGTCGGTGGCGTAATCAGTAGAGACATGCGCTGTCTGGACGGCTTATGCTGTAACATCTAATCCCACCAAGATGTATAGTATCATCTGCAACGACCCGTACCTTGGCTCATGTCATCCTGACTTTCCCTTTTATGAACAGTTCGAGTCTAAAGGACAGTAGAAGGAAAGGAGAGTGGGGTTGCAAAGTTTTGGCCTCCTTTTTTTTTTTTTGGTCAATAATAAACATAGTTGACAGTCCATTCTCAACATCGGTGCCCGTTTACATTAGTGTGCGTTTTACTTCTGCTGTGCGTGCAACTTTCATGCAGTTTTTCTCAAGTGGCCTTCGCGTTTTTCTTCTTCCTCTCTTTGCTTGTCTGGTATTTTCGTGTTTGTTTTTTTAAACCTTTTTTTCACCTGTAGGCTAATCCTCGACAGCCTTACTTCAACACAACCTGTCTTCCCCTAGAGCATTGAGTACATACTGCATAATATCTCTTCCATTTGTTCAATGATAGCACAAAGCTCATTCAGATCAGCCAGGTTCACCGTAAAACATCAGAAGCCGTGAAAAGTTCATCTATTCATTCCAAACTGCGCACACACATCGCTTTCAAAGACATGAAAGTTTCATTCAAGCGTCTTGTAAATGTTCTTGTAGTTTGATAAGAGAATTGGATTTTAGACAATATCTGTAATACAAATGTGCCTGCTTAAGCGTACATAACACAATGAACAAACAGGCCTTCGCAGATAGGTAAAAATGGAAGAGATTGCCAATAGAGCTTCTTTTTTTTTTTTTTTAAATTCGGAGTCGAGTTTAAAGGAGTCTCTTTAGAATTGGTGATACTGTTTAAATACGGGGTTTTTTTACTTACAAACTATGGATACATTGCCATTGCCGTGAGGTGTGAAAGACAAACTGTGGTCCCACACTCTGCAAACTGTAGCCTGAGTGAGAGGCTGACATTGTGTTTGTGCTCTTGTCGCAGTGAGAATTAAGGTTATGGTGTCCTATAGATCCTGTTCCTGAAAAGGCAAGACTAAATATTGCTCCAATCTTTAATCTGGCAACTTCATGCTTTCTCGGACACTTCAAGTAACAAATGAATTATTGATGAAACCATGATGATACAGAATGCTTTATTTTCGGAGAAGTATGTTTTTTTTTTTTTAGCATTTAGAGATCAACATGATTTCGAAGCATGAAGAAACTTCTGACATCATGAACTATACTTTTGGATTGTTATGCTTTCGATACAGGGCATAATGCGGAAGTGTATTTTTAAAGGACACACATAGATAATTACAATTGACTTTGGAGATAGCAGCTGTGACATATAGTTTAATAAAATGCATCCTTTAACTCGTTAAATGCCTTTATATGCTAGATTCTATGAAATTTGTAGTAATCCTTATGCCAGCGTGATACACCAAGGAAGACAACAAACAGTGCTCAAAGATGTTATACTTTTAATACAGTGGAATCCCACTTACAGTCAACACCTTTAAGGGCAATCTTCTTAAAGTCAACTCGGTTTGGCAGTCCTATTTTGTTTATATATTTGCAATGGTTTAACTAAATTTTTTGGTGCCGAGGTTTTGACTTTGTGCAGTTTCCACTGGATGGTCACATAAAGTCCTCCGTTTTTGTCATTTCTTTTTAAATTTGCATATGAATTGTCGATTCTGTTCGGAGAATTTTCAATTAAAAAGTTTGGGGATCTGTAAACCCAATGGTTCACTTCCTTCCACTAGATGTTGTTTATGAAGCCAAAGAGTACGTGGATGGGCGCTATTGGTACCAGACTCGTGTTAAGTGAATGTTCAGGTGGTGGATATCTTTACCAGGCCATGAGGTTGTAAGGCAGTCAGGAGGCTCTAGCTAGGACCCTGTCGTGCCAGTGTTGTCAGCTTGACTTCTGGGACCAAGCTGTAGCGGTAAAGGTACTAAAGGACCCTACTAAACCGTTAGGTTACAGTTTACAACCCCCACCGCGTGACCTTGGTGGTAAAGAGCCATCAATTCTCCCAATCTTATCGTCACTGATGCCCAGCAGCGTAACCGATCTGAGCGCCTGGTCCGCGTACTTTTCGAGCAGCTATCGCCTGACTGAGAGTGGTAACATGTTGGCTCTTGTGTCCTACCACTGAACAAACAGTTTTCACAAGCGATGGCAGCTTGGGTCCATAAGTTTATCAGTCAGGAGCACTGACATCAAGAGAAAGACAACTTTACACTCTCTCGTCTCGCCAACGGAAAAAAATAATTAAGTACCTGGATTTAAAAAAAAAACGAGGACGAAACTTTTCAGTGCATTTTGCTGTCAAACACAAGAACGACTCGTGACTCTTACATGCAGAAAAGATTCCGAGAAATCGAACAACAAGACGCTCATTACACATATCCGGAGTCTCTTTGCATCCGGAAACGATGATATAATATAACATCACCGTCAATGAGTGGTTACCATTTAGCTCTAGCTGATAACATTCTTGCTGTTTGCTTCAACAATCTCACCAAGTCGGTGAATACGGAGTAATAATGATCTATGAAAATACCTACACTTAGAAGAGCAGAAGCAGCCATAAGTGCAAGTGTTGTATGATGGCTGAACAAGGATTTAAGCGTTCGTATAACCTTTATCCTTCTTCTCTACAACTACTACTGCTGCTGCTGCTACTACAAAAACTACTACTACGACTACGACTACTACTACAATACTACTACTACTACTACTACTACTACTACTACTACTACTACTACTACTACTACTACTACTACTACTACTACTACTACTACTACTACTACTGCTGCTGCTACAACAACTACTACTATTATTGTTGCTACTACTATTACAACTTCTACTACTACTACTACTACTACTACTACTACTACTACTACTACTACTACTACTACTACTACTACTACTACTACTACTACTACTACTACTACTACTTCTTCTTCTTCAAACTTATTTTCATTTTTACCTTTTTCATAGGTCTTGACTGATTATTACTTTTAAACTGGTATGCAGGTAATAAGAGCCTAGCGCCTGCTTACAAGAGATGCAGTTAGTTTTTTTTCTTTTTTTTTCTTCTTTAAGTTGATTTTATTTCCTGTTGTCACTGACGGATACTGCGCTCTGTTTGCTCAACAAAATACTAATGTGGAAAGTTTCCCAGAGGCACCGTAATAACTCGGCCTGGAAAAATACTTCAAGTCGGACACTCCTACTGCTTGGAAAAATACACAACGCAGCTTGTGTGTGTGAGTGTGACGATGGTGGGCAGAGTGAATGAGAGAAAGAGATAGAGAGAAAAAGAGGGAAAAGGGGGGGGGGGGGGGAGAGAGAGAGAGAGAGAGAGAGAGAGAGAGAGAGAGAGAGAGAGAGAGAGAGAGAGAGAGAGAGAGAGAGAGAGAGAGAGAGAGAGAGAGAGAGAGAGAGAGAGAGAGAGACGTAGGTATATTGAGAATTAGGGAAAAGAGAGGCAAAAGAACTCAGAGACAGCGAGAGGTACAGAGAGAAAAGAAAAGAGAAGCGGCGTCAGTGTGTGTCTCAATTTAATTTTTGGATGTTCCTCAGCTGCCCTTTGAGATCGTAAAAATCGATACGCTGCCCTGCTAGGGAAATGGAGGGAAAAAAATATAAAGTATTAGAGTTTCACAGTTTCTCAGTTTTAAAGTATTAGCCACTCGTGTAAGTTACCATAGTCGTGCAAGTTATTTTTTAGCTTAAAAAAAGTGTGCATTGTGAATAAACGTGTCTTGGGGTTAAGCAGGTCGAGAGGGTTGTAGAGAAGGTGGTACTTAACTCAGCATATCTGCTGATGAGACGCACATCTATGTTTTGTTCGTTTTTTTTTTTTTTTTAGTAGTATATGTATATCCCCTTTCCACCACTTGTATGGCCTCAAGACCCTTTGTGTAAAAAGAAGAGAGAAAGCTGCAGACCCAAGAGTCGCTGTAACAAAGTTGACCGGGTCATACAGGGATGTAACAGTAGATCTAGTCAGCGAGCTGCGGGGAAAGACAGACAGATGATCACGGATCATCAGGCCGATGACCATCTCGAGGTCCAAATCAATCAGCATAGGAGCCTGTGGTCATCTAGCCATCCTCCTCCTCCCCCCCACCCCCGCAGATACTCCGGAGGATTACCGTTATCACCAGGATCATGTATCGTGTAACATTAGCTCAGGTACGGAGTGACTGGATCAAGGGAGTCAACTCAGCACAAAATATCCCCATCCTTATGTTTTCCCAGCTTTACGCAGCTCTTCCTCATTTGTTTGGCGCTTAAAAAGAAAAAAACAAAACAAAAGCAAAAATAAATGAAAAATCCTCTAGAAACGTTCAGTAAAAAATACTATGATTTGTATTATTTTTCTCGGCTAGCAACCCATGGCCTTATCATCTCTATACCTGCGTGTATAGTAACTGTTCTATCGATCTGCCTTTTAATGTCATCTATAACTTTTTTACCCTCAGTTCTGTTCTTTCTTATTTTCTAACAAACCTAGATACCTGCGGCTGAGTGCCTGAAACAAGCGTTTCTTCATGCTATCATGTTTTTTGGAGTGTTGCAAATCTCCTGCCGTGGAAAGCATTCAATCCCAATCATGTTTGTGGCCAGTCTGTTATATACTAGTACTACCTCTACTAAGTTACTTAAGGGTACATTTTTATGTAAACACCACTCGCTGTCATGTACTCACAGCCTTAATTTCCCATCGGTTCTACCGTGGGTTCAATTTCTCTATAAACTCTAGTTAAGTTGACTCTTAGATGATTATAACATTATACTTATGTTTGTTATCTGCAAATATCTCTTAGATTCCACTTTCAAATTGTCAAATAAATTGTCTTTAATAGCATTATAAAAGTTAGTATTATGCATTTTTTGACGCGGAGATTTGTTTTTCTTCACTGATCGTGAATCGGTTAAGCACAGCCGGCAAAGGGCTCGACTTGTCCGAATCCCCAGTCTCTGTTTTGAATCGCTTGTTGTTCTCGCCGGCCTGCAGCAGCAGCTGCCACGAGGCTTCGTGTATTCGCATTCCAATCCGAGACCGCTCACCTCTGGCACTTCGCTGATTGTGCTGCTATCGATTTTTTTGGCGTAGGGTACATGGCCCCTAGAGGCCGAGCTGGCCAGTCGGACTTGTTGCTTTGTGACCATTCTCCATCATTAATTAACTAATCTTGTTCTCTGTACAGTGTCATATCTTCCTATTTTCCTCTTCAGTTTAGGAGAGAGTATTTGCCTTATTTTACCCGTAAGCGAAGATTTGCTTAATGCATGCACTTGAGCCGAATTTATTCTGCGAATTTCCCCTTGCTTTGTCTACTTTTGTCTTTTTCTGTCTCTGTCTGTCTTGATTCTATAGAGGATAGCATATTGATGTAAGTACTGTATGCCTGAAATTCACACCCACTTTTCAGTGGCAGTGGACAATTCGATGTTCAATAGACTGATCTGCGCATTCGTTCCATTGCACAGTGATCATGGAATACAGTGTTATGTCTGCAAAATAAAAAATTGCGATTTCCCGGCAAAACATGGGCGAAATAAAAGTGTTTCAATATTATTATTTCTATATCTTCATACACTCGTCTCCTATGACTCTTGCCATACAGCGCTGGACACCGTCAGTGATAGCAACAATTATAATTATAAGCCAATATCATACTAATCTCGACTTTGGTAGTGCCAACTTTCGCAGACTGGCAGCCTTGTGCTCTGGGAATTTTTAATGGGGTGATCTGGTGGGCCTTTGAAATGCCATGCGATGATATTTGAATGCTCTCCTGAATGCCTAGTATGCACAAATGATAGAGCTATCTTGCTCGAGATTTTCCTTCTCTCGGATCTCTTTTTTATTCCCTACACTCATCTAAATAACTGCACTGCTATTAATCTTTTTTTTTTTTTTTGGCTATCTTGTTATCTTACTCTCGGGCTCTCACCTACTTTCTATTTTAAATACTTTTGGGTCACAGAGTTTGCACTCTCCATAAAGCTTTTTATGCAGTATACTGTATCCTGGAGAAAAAAGCCACGTCTATGATGGTTATCATTCTGTCCTTTCCATTACACGCTAGCCTTGGGTATGGATACCTTGCCTTCGCTCTAATCGGCTGACATACTTCGACAATACAAAAATGCTTGAAGCCGAGGGAGATATTGCAACCCCCTTTTTCCGCTCATGGTATGAAAATAGAAATGCTAACTCAGCTTTCCTCTTTTTGTTTCGAAAGGACCAATTTGAATCGCTTTTAACTCTCTTAAAGCATTCCATTGACATTATATGCTTGTGTTCATTCTGATTCAGTTTCACGGCGGCCTGAATTAGCTTATCTTTTTCGAGCGTCGCTTTTACTTCTTGATTTTAATTCCGTGCTCTTTAAGGTTAAGTGACAGAAATTACTATTTTATTATTTGTTAATATAGCGTGCTATAGATATTTTCCCCCTTAAAAAGTCTGATATGAGTACAAGTCTTAGGCAAGTTATCTAGCCGGCAGCTAATTTCAAGCGTGATTCCTTCCTGGGCCGCGATCAATAATCATGCGTCAGAGACTTTTGATGCAGAGGTTTTGGTGGTGTCAGCTATCATGAAAGGTGGGGGGTTAAACTGGTTCCATTGTTCGTTCACTCGTATTCGCTCCGGCAATGACAATAATCATTTTTTTTTTTTTTTTTTGACGTTAATAAATAATGATTTTAAAATAGTGATAGTTAGAATCAATCACTTTGAATTAAAATATTTCTGCCATTCATTAAGGCCATAATAGGTCCTACTAGCTTCCCGACTTTTTTTTTTTTTTTAAAGTAATTTGTATTATATATTGGAATATATTTTTGGTGTTTCATATCGATCGTTTCCTTAACTCATAATAGATATAAGTGGTGTATCAGTTCTGTGTGAAGATAAGAGGCAGTGTGTGCTTCTCACAGTGAACCAAGTTCAATCATGGTTTTAAAAAAAGGTAGCTCTGATTGCGACATTTCTGTCTTGTAAATTGCTTAGTTCGCACATTATCCCGCTTGATAATTTGTTGACCGTGAACTAAGCACATTTTGAACGTGGCTTGTCTTAAGACCTTTTTCAACCAAAATAAATGTAGTTTTATTCTGCCGTGCGTTTTATCGAGGAACAGTTCAGTCTGTCGATAGATGGTTCAACCTAATGGGCAGGCGGTGGAGGATAATAATCTAGACAGCTGAAGCCTATCTAACGCGCCATTACTTAAGAGTGTCATCAAAAAGATATGAAACTAAACATAAACTGCCCATGATTTAGATGAGAACTCCACTTTAAACAGATCAAAGGGGATGGGGGAATTGCTCAATGAAAACGGATCTTTTTGAGGTCTGTATATCACAAACTGCCTCGACTTGGAAATCTAGTTAAGAAACCACAGCCTCCAAACTATCGAACTACAGTGAATAAAATTTTACAATGTGGGAGGGTCTCACAAAAGAATGATTGGAATGGTTGAGCACAGTTCATTATGAACAAGTCTCACCCGTATTCCGGTAACGCATGTTCGCAACTTCACCGATCGTGACAACATACAATCAGTATGTTTTTTTGTTTGTTTTGTTTTAGTTATTAAAGAAGATCACATCGTATCGATTGGTTCTGAACTGCATGTATTATCGCTGCTACTACATTTGTTTCTATATGGATCTGCTTCTTTTGATATGAGACAGGCAGTTGGTATGGATCTGCCACGGGGACGCAAGCTTTGTCTCTTCGATCTTAGCCTTTGTTTTGGGACCCAAAGACCCTCGTTAATTTTTAAGCTGAAGTATAGCATGTGGCTACAGCACGGTGTTTCTTTTTGATCAATAATAGTCTTTCACGAGCCTTGTTATAGTACCGCTGACAATTGGTTTTGCATTGTAAGCAGATTTAACTTGAACTTTTGTGAACGTGTCCATCATTCAACAAACATGAAGTCCATGTTGACTGGCCCATGAATTTTCATATAAGCACTGCTCTTGGTGAGGTCTTTGATGCGAGGAATCGCAAACAAGTAGAGGACAACTGTAGAAGGTTTTTAAGGGGGTTTTAATAGTGCATGAATGAAATCACACAGACGAAATAAATTTTGTAACGATCCTTTGTTCATTGATCTTCAACCTAGATTAGTACTAGAAGGAAGAGGACATTCAAATAGTGGTGCAAATTTATTAGACCATAAGTTTAACAAAGTTACCTCTTGCGATACGACAAGAATGTCTTTTGTTACTTACTCGGAACTATGTAATTGTGTTGGCTGAAAAAACAACCAACACCCAATGGTATAAATACCCGAGGTCTCAGCTGATCCAAACGGTATCTCCACTTATCTCATATGGCATACTGGCATACTTTGACCATGTGGTTGATCCTAAAGAGCCGCTTTTTCGTGACATTAAGAGTTATCACACTATGTTGATTTGCTATGGTCTCAAGTCATTGCGCAATCGTTATCGAAAAAGCAACAATTATTTGAGGAACTCGCAACAGCAGCATGAATTAAACCAAATCTTAATTCAATGCAATAAACCATGTGACTCGGCGTAGATACTGTTAAAATCATTGACATGATGGAACACACTGAAGGTCCCGATAACAGATATCTACCACTGTGAACCAGGGCAGCTGATAGGTCGCCTACTAACCCACTTCTAGAACGTGTCGTCTTCGGTTTGACAATTCAGGTCTGTTGACTCAGCGTGGCCTTGGGGCTTACAACTCCTCTTAAAACCTGGGGTTCGAAGAATCTTTCAGTCAAAGCGGGCCGGAGAAGAGGCCCTAGCTAAGGCCCTTGCCGCCCCATCTCACCATCCGCAAACTTATTTGTGTTACCAAAAGATTGTCATATTATCCTGCAAAAGTACTTTTTATAATGGCAGAATGAGTTTTATCAATTATTCTTTTAGTTTCTCATATCTATTTCGAAATAATTGTTTTCTTTAGAAAAGCCAATTGTAACTGTTGCTGCTTTCTAGCCTTTGAATTACTCAACACTCAAGCCAAAGAACTGTTACTAATAATCATTAGAATTATTCTACTTGTCCATCCAAATCTCTGGGTAAATTAAACAAGATCCTTCCTGAACCCCTCGTAACTCCGGTCAGTGCCAGTTCCTGCGGAGCACAGAAAGGATGAGTAAAGAAGTCTTGACAACTGAACCAGTCTGTTGGAGGTAATGGCAGGCTTGGAATCTTCGAAAGTCGTAGCATAAAGCCTGACTGACAGGCAGGCAGCGCCATTGTTTTGGCTTGACCGTAAAGGTTGAGGCTTCCCATACCTCCCAGGATGATCGCGGCCGCTGGGCGACGCTCGACAGGGCATTCACCCTTCACTCGCCGTGAGCACAAGAAGACTCGGGGCTGCGGGCCACACCACTCACACACACACACACACAAACTCCTTTTCGGGCCGCAGAAAAAAATACTGGTCTCAATATTGTCAGTTCTCGATAACTTGTACTCAACCCTGTGATCCTCATGCTGGTTTTAAAATAAACCGTCGTTTTCAAGTTTTTTTGTTTTTTTTTTAATACTCAATAGTAATAGTAACTGCACTGGAAAGGTTTATGTTATAGCTACATAGAACATTTAGAATCTGAAAATGATTTTGAAGCAATGCATCTTTATTTAACTCATTTTATCATCTCTCAGTCCTTTTCTGTGATTCTAACTCTCTCTCTCTCTCTCTCTCTCTCTCTCTCTCTCTCTCTCCCCCCCCCCCCCCCCGCCCCCCTCTCTTAGCACCAAAACCGGGGGGCGTGCAAATATCAATATTCCAAGCCACACGAGAACCGTCCACTCTCATATATATTCTTTTCTCTTTGTTTCTGAATCCCCCTCAAAACTCCAACGAGTTAGATCATTAAGCCTTTTTTAAATATGCTATTTATCTTGCTTTATTCATTCAAGCTTTGCCAAAGGGGATTAATCTTTGATGAAACTGATAATGTCGGACCCGACGCACAGACATCAGCAGATTGCGTGTGTGGGTACCCATCACAAAGAACAATATTGTACTAGAATCGTCCTGCTTGAACGTGCATAAAGGGCAACAGCCCTTCGAAATCATCATCTTCTGAAAACCTCGTTGTGACAGAGAGCTACAAGCTAATAGCCATACAAGTCAGGACGGCACGAGATTCGCGCATTTAAGCCTCTTCGTTGGCGGGACGGAGTCTGGTACTGAAAATGTTTAGTTGAACTCGGCTTTAGGAAAAAACCATTACGCGAAGAATGAGAAGGTAGAAAAAAAGCAGAGAGAGAGAGAGAGAGAGAGAGAGAGAGAGAGAGAGAGAGAGAGAGAGAGAGAGAGAGAGAGAGAGAGAGAGAGTGTGTTTAAAAGTATCCTTGAATATATCACATCCTCCTGTGTTTTTGAAGACTGGCCATTATAGATTATTGATGTGCGCATGCCAAAATTGACACCGTCAGGTCGACCACTAAGTGCTAAACCTTGCTTGAACGTCAGATATAAGGTACCGTGGTATCAGGTGTGGCAACCTCCACCCCACAGTTACACCAGTCCTTGCGGCGGTGTGACCTGACCTACTGATGGAGTAAGAGCAGTATAGCAAAACTTAACGTAAATTGAAAGTCATGAGAAAAACTTAACGAAAAATGGAGAGAGAGAGAGAGAGAGAGAGAGAGAGAGAGAGAGAGAGAGAGAGAGAGAGAGAGAGAGAGAGAGAGAGAGAGAGAGAGAGTCCCAGTAGTAAATAATATTCCTGTTACGCCATGCGAACATCAAACATGAAAGATAAGAATGCAGTTTTGAACACTTGACTATGTTAGTAAATTATACACAATTGTTTTTCCGTTTTAATTTGTAAATAAATCACAGCGATAATATATAAAAAAATACCTTTACTTCGATTGCAGTCAATATTTCCGAGGATTGAAACTTCTTAATGATGAGAAATATTTTTGCAGCTTTATCTTGTGAAGATTTTTAAAGTTCAAAACATTCATTGTAGGTTTCAAGTGCAGGCGATCTAATATCAGGTAACAACAACAAGAATAATAACAATATCGTGGTCCATATAACACACCTTGGCCACATCAATCTAAATTGTAGACCTCTCTATGTATCTGTACTAATCCCTCTTGACCAATCACATTTTTTAAAGGACTGAATCCTTTTTTTTTTCTTTGCATTTTCTGACGCCTTAGTAAAGCCCAAGCCCTTTAATATGTAAACGACCGTTAAATTAAACGTTTTTTATAGTAAGTTTCATTCGTTATTTTTCAAAGTCGGTAGAAAAATTCCATTTATACGTGATTTTCAGTCCCTCGAGCCCGAGTAAGACACATTACCCTTTGTCTTGCCACGCCATGCCTTTGTTGGCTGTGGTTTCTCTTCTCGGACTCCAGCTGCTGAGCCACCAAGACAACAAACAGTAACAGCAGCGGTATAGCAGCCTGCCTCATGACTGTGGTCGGTAACACGTGCATTTTGTGGGGGCTCAACGAGCTGACGCAAGCGCTGCCTGTGCGACCACCTGTTACACTAAGCACATTAATAACAATAGAGCAACGTTACCCCGCAAACCATTAAACACCACTCACTACGACGTATTGTGACCTATCGTGTTACGAGAGCCAGATCTGATGTGCGAAGATTGTAATGAATAGACAGATTTGCGGCCTGGAATGCGATAGTAGGAATATATAAAAAATGAGCGCGCCGATTGAGCAGGTCGAGATTTCTATTTTTTTTTTTTCATTGCCACGTATGATAGCGTTCGAAATCGATGCTGAATAATCAGAGGACTGCACCAGCCAGCAGACAGATGTTTGAATATGTGCGTGTGTGTGTATGACTTAAGTGCTATGTAATGGAAAATATGGGATATCGAACATTAGTCAGATCGTTTTATCGACAATGTGTTACAGGTGATAGTGAGGGCCTGAGGGGGCGGGAGCGTCTTCATCAACGGGATCCTTCCCCGCTGTTCATTGTTCAGTTGGCGATAGACAAAGGCCGGGTTAAAGCTGATTGTATAATACAATTTGAACAAAACAGCCATTTGCGTCAAGATAAATGAAGCTGCTCGGAAAAAGAAAGAGAGAGAGAGAGAGAGAGAGAGAGAGAGAGAGAGAGAGAGAGAGAGAGAGAGAGAGAGAGAACTTTCTTATCCACTTACCAATCCGTCTATCTATCTGCTTACCTGCCTATCTATCTATCTATCCATGTATATAATTTCTCTTTTTTATATCATCTTGGCGATATAATACTTTACTTCTATTTGATTCTATTCTTTATCAAGTTATTCTTATTTGCACATCTCTTTCTTTTTAATACTGTTTTTTTTTTTCTTTTTTTTTTAATTCCCCTTTCGTCTGTATGTCATTTCATTTTTTTTTTAAATATCAACTTAAACCCTCTATGGAACCGTTTCTTTCTCCTCCCACCCAACACCAATTCTCCGTCGACTTTTCTTGTATAAATAAAAAAAAGCCTATTGCAAATAAGAAAGAAGAAATGCGCCCATTATAAATAAGCATTTGCATCATCCATAGTGATCCGCTTTACAACCTCATTGATTTTTTTTTTATTCCCTGCTGCTGTTACAACAAAAGTCGCGCTCGCACCTGACCATCATGGTTGTGGGGTATTTATGTAAGTCTTGCTCACAAAACCGATCGAATCGGGACTTTGGAGACGCTGAAATACAAAGAACGATCCACATAATCCCCCAAATGACGTGGATAGATGTTCCCTGTTCGGAGAAAAAAAAATCAACAAAAACTTTCCGGCGATCGATGGCTGTTAGATTGTCTAATGGTGCTGGGATTGGTGAATGATGGTTTCGTGGTCGTTTCTAACACCGATATATCGTCTTCAGCCAGGGTTCCAGGCACACATACTGGGATCTGTTTTTAGGGGAAAAGAAGAAAAGATTAAAAAAAAAAAGCTGTCTATTATGCTTTTTTTTTTATTTCTTCCAAATATCCTTTACATGACAATATTTATAATAAAAGGACAGTTAACATGAATTATGTTGTCGTAAGAATAGAGCAAGAAAAAGGAGTTCACCATTATTTTTATTATATTGTATGCGCACACACACACACAAAAAAATATAAAAAAATAAAACAAAATAAAACGAAGAAACAAAATAAAAAAGGTTCGCTGATTCACCTTCTAATATAGTTATTAAATTTGAAAAAGAAGTGAAAACGCTTTAGTTTAAAACTAGCAGACTTGCATGGTCTTGAGTCTGACAGGGCGTACCTTGCTTTGTAAAAGTAACGCAAGAGAGTATTTTGACAGGACTGATTGTTTTTACATAGGGTGCAATGTGTGCTGTTGGAGGGCCTTAAACATTTCTTCTCTTTGTTCTCTGTTAAATGTTTGACTTTCGCCGGAAAATCCTTTAACATTGTGTTTTTCTTCAATTATTGTAAATGTCAATCAAAGGACGATGCTATAAAATGGGATCGAGAGAGATAGAGAGGGAGAGAGGAGACTTGAGTGAGTGAGTAAAAGAGAGAGAGGAGGGGGAACTGCAGGGAGGGAGAGAGAGAGAGAGAGAGAGAGAGAGAGAGAGAGAGAGAGAGAGAGAGAGAGAGAGTGTGAGAGTGAGAGAGAGAGAGAGAGAGAGAGAGAGAGAGAGAGAGAGAGAGAGAGAGAGAGAGAGAGAGAGGAGAGATACACTGAACACGTGAAAAGTGACCAATGTCAGTCTCAAATATCCAATTATTATGGGTCATACATTTTGAGACACCTGGCATGAACTATGAGAAAGTACTTCTGCCGGTCTGCCTGCCAACTCACTATGTTTGTTACATAATACTTCTGTGACATAACTATAATACTCTATGCCATCCTGGAAATTGAGACGTGTGCTAGTTTATCGACACTGAGCTGTCGAGCTGATCAGACTCGCTCTCCACTGTTTGTCGTTACACTTCTGATATAGCTCGACAACAAGAAGATGATATTAAGAGTCCTGCTTTTCATGCCAAACAATCCCTTGCGAAGCAGGGCAAAACTGAGAAGATGAGACCTCAAACTCAACCACCATGAAGGTTAGGTGAAAGAATGTAATAATTAGATCTAGATCAATATCGAGTCAGCTGAATTAGCTGAATTTCATATATATATATATTTTTTTTTTAATTTACCACGCATTGCGTAGGATTATTTTCGAAAGCAAAAGGTGATTAAAGATGTCTTGAGGCAAAACTTAAATTTTGCAGTGCAGTTAACTGAACAATACACATGAAAACAAAATGCAAATTTCACCTTCAGCTAGGCGCGTCAGGAGCGAAGCTTTCATTCCTGAATGGTTTTTATCTAGCTTCTATTATTAAGTTCAAGCGATCGAAAACTTTTCCACATTGGACTATAATTTTTATCGCTCTCTCTCATTCTCCTCGTTAAAAACAAAGCTATAAAAAATGACTGTCGCACGAAAATGAGCCACTATAGCTTTATATTTGATATCACGGTGGAATAGAACAGCCAGCAATTAGTATTTGTATCCTTTCTTATCAAGTCTACGAAATATTTCTAAATTTCTATATTTTGTGAAAGAAAGGTCTGGACCGATGTACTTTTACATTAAGATCTCATTTGCGTCTTCCCCTGGCCTCTCCCTCTCCCTCTCTCTCTCTCTCTCTCTCTCTCTCTCTCTCTCTCTCTCTCTCTCTCTCTCTCTCTCTCTCTCTCTCTCTCTGAACAAGAAAAAAAGCCAGACAAACCTGAAGTACGCACGGGGCTTGGATCTTGGAGATACCGACCCAGATACTCATGGTTAACCCAGTGTGACCAGTTCGTTTATCAGATTTTGCGCAGTAGGCAAAATTAATTCGAAGGTTTTTCACAGGAAAGATCGCCTCATTAATTATGCATGCATCCTTAATAACACGTATGATTTTAATTTAATGTACACCATATGCTAATGAGTTATAGATATGTCTGTCATTTAAGCGAGGTTGCGTGCACCGAATATTGATTATCCCTAGATGCTATAGCCGAACCCCCCCCCCCCCCCTTTTTTTTTTTCCAACCTTTTTCAGATTGTAAAAAGAAACCTTGACCCTGAAAGTGACTACAGTGGTTGATGCTCCAAATATGACTTGTCTAAACGACTGCATTAATTTTCCATTTCCGCTTACGACCCTTACTGCCTGTTCAATGTGCGCTATTAGGTTTATTTGGTATGGATTGAAAAAAAAATATGGTAAACTAGGACAAGAGCATCCAATACATCAGAGAAATGATGGAGCGGAAGTTGACGCAAACATCTATTTATTGAATGATCCTCAACTTATGTGTCTAAATAAGGCAGAAATACGCCGACTCATGCAGAGCTCAGCGAAGTGGTGTTATAGTAGTGGTTATGATAAGAGAGTTTTATTTGTTGAACGTCTGGGAAATTGGTGTATGAGTGATGTTTGAAACATGTTACTATATTTGAATGTGGTTGGTAACTATTTTTTTTTTATCCGAATTATCTAGACTTAGGAGAGAAATGCAATTAATAAACAAAAAAGTATCGAAAAAATCAACAGAAAGACAAATTTAATCAAAGTTAATATAAGTTAAAAAAAAAAAAAAAGGGATAGAAAAGTTCTCATCGTATCATAACACAAAACAGGAAATAAATTCTGTCGAGGATTGTTTCGTGCACCCCGAGAAAGCCGTTATATATCCGTATAGTAAATAGTTCACTATGGCCTAATATGTAGGCTGATGAATAGAGCGCCTTCAGTGTATACCAGGAATAGGACAAAAAACTAACTGAAGTAATCTTTACGCGTATTCTCGGCATCAGACCCAAAAAATTAATAAATAAATAAATAAAAATAAAAAATCACGTGAATCTAGAGCGTGTCTGAAGTAAATAATAATGAAAAAAATAAGAACAATAAATAATGATAAAATAACAGCAAAGGGGAAAAAATCCAGCTACGGGCTGTTAATGATTTGGGGAATTAGTGATCAATCACACTGAGTCGAAACAGTCGGAAGCCCCCAGTATGCTTTCCTTTTATTTCGTGCCTAAGCCAGTGCAGTTCTGCTCTAACGGCATTGGGCATTTCTCATAGACATACTCCAATTACATGTATTGTGTAACACTGGAGTGGCTATTAGTTTTTCCTATAGTTTAGGCTGTGATGTAAAGAGACAAAGCTTTGTTATCATGGTTGTTTTTCGCTTCCATAAAGACTGTTCGTTTCAGATTTTTATTCATGGGTTTTGCTGTTATTTCCAAAGTTTGTCCTAGGCCGAACATACAACTGGTCTCAGTCACATCCAGGCGTGCTAGCTGGTCCCAGATATTCCCATCAAGTCTGAACATTGTGCTCTCCGGGAAATGAGAAATTGATGATCTGCACTCTTATCGTGATGTTCTGCTCGATTGATGTAGCTTCGGAACGCAGAAAATTGTGTGCATATGTTTATTGAGGTTTTATGCGTGAAACCCATGTATTATTCCAGAGGATGGTCTGCGTTTGTGTCTGCTGGTCGAGTTAGGCGCCCATTTTAAACTTATCGGGGTTCAGTCGGTAAGACATCATTTGCGTGGGCAAGAGTTTCAATTCCCAATGGAATAATGGAACTAACACGAAGCGGAGGCGGTTGTAGAGAGACTCTTCGTGCGATTGGGTAACCAAAGCGACGCACATTTCAACAGAAGCTTGGTACTTCTTTTCGTGAAAGGATGATACTCTTTTTTTTTTTTTAACTTGAATAAGACCAATGTCGCATTTAAATGAACTTTGTTTTATTCTTTTTATTACAGGAAATATCGAGTACTCTTGTCCAGCAAGCGGAGATTGCGAGATCACCAAAAGACGGCGCAAAGCATGCCAAGCCTGCCGCTTCCAGAAGTGCCTCGGAGTGGGCATGCTTAGAGAAGGTGAGTACTCTCGACTTTCG
>JAWDGP010000218.1:782500-812500 GCA_033675545.1 Elysia crispata | reverse complement strand
AATTATACACTGAGGTAGGGCAAAAAAAGACCATCTATGAGGATTGATGAATGTTATCTATTCACTCATTTCCCTCCTTCAATTTTACACATTCGTAATTTAGTGTCTTCTCATGGTTTATTCAACATCTCTGCCACACTTTCAAAGAAAACGTGTTCATAGTTTGTCTGCACTAAAGTGTCTTTTTTTCTTTCCTCACCAAATTATGCCGTTGCATCCAACTACGCCGTTTGAGAATGAGAATAATTATCATAACTATTCCAGCTCCCATAGAGATAATCAGTCTCAACCTGACCTGGCACGTTTCGGTAAAAATGAACAATACTGCTTCTCTGACGCGTATCATTTAGACTAGCCTCAAAGAAATGCTTGAGGTTAGAGAGGCCTTCCTCACCTTCCCAGCACCTCCTTAAAGTGTTTCGGTGCTGATGTTCTCAAAAACCTGTTGACAGGCATTGGACTCCGAGGCGTTGCGGAAAGGTCACATGACACGTGATGCATCCACACCATCTTTGTCTCTAGAGTGCTATATCTTACATATTAAAACAAAAATATTGCCTTCATGGATGGAAAAAAAGTCTGATGTAGTGGCACCGTATTCGCTTATCTGAGTGGTTTTTGTTTTGTGCCTCGTTTAACAAGGTTTATAGTTAATGAAATTAATTTTTTTTTAATTTTTAATTTAATTTTTTTTTTGGTTATGCGTCGCTGCACAGGTAGCACCCACCCCTATGATCTACACAGTGCACGTAATAATGCGGTGTGATGATATGAAGAAATGTCGGGAAGAAACGAGATAAGATAGAAGTTGTTTCCAAACTTTCATCGCTTTTGGAGCCTCACGCACTTACTAAGCTCAAAACATACCCATGGGGCATGAAATACAACCATCTAAACATCCCGGAACGATCTCCTTTACTGTAAATACATAGGTTTCTAAATTGAATGCATCTCTCCCTCTCTCTCTCTCTCTCTCTCTCTCTCTCTCTCTCTCTCTCTCTCTCTCTCTCTCTCTCTCTCGCTCGCTCGCTCTCTCTCTCTCTTGCTCTCTTTCTCTCTCTCAATCGTGTTTATCACTATTTACATTTATCTTTACTAAAATGGTGTCTGACTTATTTTATATGTTAATGTTTTCATTATTGTTTTTGTTAAATATCATATTAGGATGGCGCGGAAGGGAAAGCGAATAAAGAAGCTTTTTGGAATCTTGTAATCCTCAGGTCGCGAAAAACAAATGTCGTTTTGTTGTGTGTATATATATATATATATATATATATATTTTTTTTTTTTTTTCATCGTTCATCTTAAGGTGGGCAGCTTGGCTCGTATTCTGCAATTTCTTCTGGTTTTCTCATCTTTGTGGCTTCTTTACTGCGTGCCTGTCTCGATGTTTCCTCTTAGTCTACCTGCTTCTTTCTCCCATTCCTTCAGTATCCTCTTCATCCCCTACATTCTCTCTATTTCCATCCTCCCCCTCTTTGCTAAACACAATGCCATTCCTCTAGTCCCTCACTATTGTGGTGCCATTAGCTCCATTATCACCCTAAAACGTCGCTCTTGGCCCCTTATGCTGAACCCATCTGGTTGACCTGCCAAAAAATCTCCCGTCCTTGGTCCAGCTTGGTTTCTTTGAAGAACCATCTCTCACACTGGTTATATTTTCTGACTGGGAGAGTCGGCGCAGTCCAGGTTTGCCTAGCTCTTCAGTTCAAAACTGAGTACGAAGTTAAAGTTCTCTGTCTCTCTTCCGCGCTCTTACCTTTTTTTTTCTTTTCCGACACTCTCAACGACTATGATGAGTCTTAATACTTCACCAAGTTTGATGATCGCCTTCAGCTTCCTCCTCCTCCTCCTCCTCTTCTTCTTCTTCTTCTTCTTCTTCTTCTTCTTCTTCTTCTTCTTCTTCTTCTTCTTCTTCTTCTTCTTCTTCTTCTTCTTCTTCTTCTTCTTCTTCTTCTTCTTCTTCTTCTTCTTCTTCTATCTTTTTTATATCAGGTAAATTTACGTTTATTATGAAATGGAAAAAAAAAAAAAAAAACTAGAAAAAAAATCTAATCATCTGCAACAACATTATTGCGCACACTTTCAAAACATTATTTATTTTTGTGCTCGACCTAGCGCAAATTCAAATGCTAAACTTAGATATTTATCTCGATTCATACAGCTCTCATAAAAGCATTAAGAGTAATGATATATTATTTTGTTCAAAATAATCTGATTTTTAGTTTTTTTTTAACTAAGAGCTCCTCTCAGAGTTTTTATTTTTTTTTTATTTTTTAGCTCAATGTGTTTTCCGGCCCTTTAATCATTTTTCCCCCTTAAACTAACGTCAGGCTGACTGACAGTTTGCCATTCGCCCTGCTTGTAGCTTGTTCAATAGGCCACAGCATTGACAACCAGTAACATTGTCTTAGGTCAAGCTACCCTACCCTAAGATAAACCGGATAGGCAGACAAACAATGATGAAGAATTTTTGAATAAAAGGGGGGAGGCAAAGATAGAGAGCTGAGGAAGAGATGCGTGTGCGGGGTGCGTGAAGTCTCCTGAGGATAGTGTTCTCCAGAACATTATATTTGGATGATGATCGTTTATGTCACGAAACGAGGGCTTGCTCTCTCTCTCTCTCTCTCTCTCTCTCTCTCTCTCTCTCTCTCTCTCTCTCTCTCTCTCTCTCTCTCTCTCTCTCTCTCTCTCTCTCTCTCTCTCTCTCTCTTCACACGCAAACAACTTGTCTTTCCGCGCAGTCCTTTGGTTTGACATACTCTGTGATCCAGAATTCGCCCCCCACCCACCCTTTTTGTAATGTTATTTTGAGTCATTTTCTTGCCTGGTGAGTAGTGTAAGTTAGCTGTCCGCATTAGCACAGCAGCCTATTGGACTTTGGACTGTCTCATATTTATTGCCTTATTGGCAGTTGAAAAATACAAGAGAGAGAGAGAGAGAGAGAGAGAGAGAGAGAGAGAGAGAGAGAGAGAGAGAGAGAGAGAGAGAGAGAGAGAGAGAGAGAGAGAGAGAGAGAGAGAGAGTTTATTGATCCCACACATGAAAAAAAAAAAAAAGATGTTTCCGTTAGTAAGAATGTAAGACTACCATTTATTATAATTTGAATAAAATAATCTCGTCTTTCGAAAATTTAAGATGCGGTTAATAAAGAAATGGTCTGCGAAAAGACTGCATTGAGAAATCTTGAGCCACAAAGCGTTTTATTTAAAATTTCTTATTTTCAGAAAAGTTGGGCCGAAGATGCCAAAGAGAGGGGAAGGTAAGAAGCAGAAATATGTACGAAGGGATACAATTTCTTCACAGCAATGCTCACAATATTTGACTCCAAGTAGTGTGTCAGCTTTTGGTATCCTGAGCTTGCCTTTTTTTGCATTAAGAGACTGAAGGGACATTAAAGAATTTAGAACTATGGCTATTTTTTTATGATATTGACAGCAAATCGTTGTTTAATATTAATGACTGTGAGTCTTTTGTTGAGCTAACTGTGACTAGCTCTCCAGTTCGTTAGATAACAGCACTATCGGATGCCGGTCTATCTGCTCCAAACTTGCTCATCCCTGATTCTGTCTTGGACCTGTGTAGACGCTAACACCACTATCGGATGCCGGTCTATCTCCTTCTAAGTAGTTCATCCCTGATTCTGTCTTGGACCTGTGTAGATGCTAACACCACTATCGGATGCCGGTCTATCTGCTCCAAACTTGCTCATCCCTGATTCTGTCTTGGACCTGTGTAGACGCTAACACCACTATCGGATGCCGGTCTATCTCCTTCTAAGTAGTTCATCCCTGATTCTGTCTTGGACCTGTGTAGATGCTAACACCACTATCGGATGCCGGTCTATCTGCTCCAAACTTGCTCATCCCTGATTCTGTCTTAGACCTGTGTAGACGCTAATATGATCGCTATCGATCGCACCCTCTGTATAGGCTCCTCAATCGCCGCTGGTCACGCAAACAATCTCTGCGGCATCCGCTTAGAGTTCCTTTCTAATTAATAATTTTGGCTTTGCTTTCTTTTCGTGATGATATGCCTAGACTACATGGACGTGTAGCTCATCGCTACCTCTTCTCTTGTGGGTGCCTTCGAGGAGGATCGTGTTGAATCGAATTCCTAAAAAGACAAAGGCCCTCTATGGAAAGTAGATTTGAAGGAGAGAATGGTTGTTGCACCAAACAAGAATTAATCTTCTATATTTACAAGAAGTAGGAAACCCCAAAAATCATTATTTTAATTTGTATATATGATACAAGAATGATCAGAAAAGAAGAGCAAACCACCACGAAAAAAAAAAAAAAAAAAAGAAAGGTAATGTATCAGTTTTCCTTAGACATACTGCAACCACCCTCTTCAGAAAACAAAGTAAAACAGTTGAAGACAGCAAATTTTCTTGGTTTTAGACAATGTTGTCGAATCTCGCCAGCATACTAAAAAGGCTAGTCGACAGGTCACAGACGACATTTCACTGAAAGCCTTTGGCAAGAAAAGTGTATGGCTCCCCGAGAGATAACGCTCCAGGTCAGAGCTTAAACATCAAGGGACATTCGCAGCATGAGTTTTGTAGCTTTTATTTTGTTTTTTGTTGTTTTGGTTTTTTTTTTTCTTTGTCAAGGGACCGAAGAGGCCACGTTGAGGGCCTATCATCACTACCTTTATTATAAATGTTTTGAAAACAGCAACAGCTACAATGCGAGGTTTCAATTCCCCAGCTGCCATTTGGAACGCAGCGGCTAGACTCAATTACTTTTCAGAAATGGAGAGGAAAAAGTTTTATTTTTCATGTTTAAATAACAGAGGCATAAAAGTAATGTCTCTATGGACTTTTTCAAGATTTGGCGAGAACGTAAAGCAGATCAGGATTCTCTATCTTTTTAACTGGCTTCCTCTCTATATTTCTTTGTATATGCATCTCTCTCTCTCTCTCTCTCTCTCTCTCTCTCTCTCTCTCTCTCTCTCTCTCTCTCTCTCTCTCTCTCTCTCTCTCTCTCTCTCCTGCCAGTCATCCTTTTAATTATTTTTTTTTCCTATAAAAAGCAAGTTCAGTAAAGAAGACGAATTGAGGTGTTTTTTTTTTTTTTGTTTTTTTTCCCCTAAAATTATTCAACAAAAGCAAAAGATAAAATTGGGTTTATTTTAGATTATGTCTCTGAAAAGAAAACTCTCGAATTTCTTAAAGGTTTTAAAACAATTCAATGTTCTCCGAGTTAAATATGCAAACCCTGTGGTTCATTATTTTAATCATTCAAATAAACAAAATTAATCATGAAAAGCTTCCTAATTCCCCTCTGTTCTTCTCCCTCTGCTTTGCTCCCTGGTTTTTTCGAATACCTATCGCTCTGTCGACCTACTTTTTTTGTCCTTTTCTTGCTCTGTCATTCTGGCTACTTTCTGTCCCTCTTCCTATCCCCCCTCGCTTTATCCTTCATCTCTGTCTCTTCATCTACCTCTCTCGACTGCATTGTGTACATCTCTGTCTGCCTCCCTTTCTCTCTCCCACTTACCTCACTCAATTCTATCCACGTACCGCGACTGCCTTTGAAACTAGCCAAAATCTATAGAAACTCTACCTTTTTTTTGTTTGGCTTTGTTATTCTTGTCTGTTATTTTGATACCTTCACACTTTTCTTTTCTTTCGTTTTTTTTTTTTTTTTTAATGCAACCTCTGAATTCGCAATTGATGGAATGTAATATTTGAGAATCATCCTGATTCCTGCTACAAAGTACTACTGAATTTTTTTTAATGATAATCTTCTCCCTGACTTTTTTTTTCTCCATTTGAAAATTCCTCTATGTTCTCAATGTCGCTGTCCAAGGTGAGGTTCACAGTTTTTAATGATGCGTGCCTTCCTCCCATCTACATTGTGATGGGTGAAAGATGGAGCTTTAATCCGGTTCTTCATTAAGTAGAAAGGTTTTGACGAATGTGTGTGTGTGTGGAGTTTTTTTTTTTTTTTCAAAGTCGTAACAAGAAAATTTGAGATTCCGATAGATGTTAAGAGAGAGAACATGAGAGAAAAAGAGAGAGAAGATGGTTGGGTGAAGCAAAAGCATTAAGTTACTATTGTTCATACTTCTTGGTGGCATTTGTATTGATCATTTTAGTATAAATGGCGACTGACAGGAATTGTTTCAAACGAGGAGCTAGGGGAAGGGAGTTATAAAAACTCGGTAGGGACGCAAGGAGACAACATCGAGTCTAGGTCATATCAACCGTAAGGTTCTTTAAACTTTAAGGGGGAAAAAATAAAAACATAGCTTCTTTCAAATTTATGCCTTGCATGGAAGCTGGTTATTTTTTTTTTTTTCTTTCACCGTCACACTCTGTCACACATCAAAGGAGGAGCGAAGGCAAAACAAATTATTAGAACCTGCTGACAGGACAAACTTTCAACCTTTTTATGCAACGTGGGGTGCTCGCCACTCAATTTCTATACCCGTTCGAGGACAAGAGAGCAACCTAAAATAAATCTCAAGAGACGCATTGAAAACACAAATCAA
The DNA here is from genome assembly GCA_033675545.1 of Elysia crispata. Taxonomy (NCBI): domain Eukaryota; kingdom Metazoa; phylum Mollusca; class Gastropoda; family Plakobranchidae; genus Elysia; species Elysia crispata. Next base: position 805,999 of record JAWDGP010000218.1, on the reverse strand, counting down.
TCAGAGATTGCTTCAATATAGTGTCCTTTATGCAAATGATACACACACACATACACACACACTGCTGCTATGAGCTTTGGATCTCTTGGGAAAGGGGTGGGATGAAAATTGTAATAGAATGAGATTGGAGAAAGCGAGAGAGGTAATGAAAGACAAATTTGAGAGAGAAAGAGTGTAGGAGGGGGGGGGGAAGTGAGAGAGAGAGAGAGAGAGAGAGAGAGAGAGAGAGAGAGAGAGAGAGAGAGAGAGAGAGAGAGAGAGAGAGAAAGAGCGAGAGAGAGGACTCAGGTCTGGTTATTTAACACGGATTCCACAAGCATACCGCAGTAGTGGATCAATATCATTATTGAGTATTGATTACATCTCGCGGAGGCTATCGGCGCCGTGGAGCGCTGCTGAAGAGATGCTGTGTGGTCGACCCCCTTCTCTTGGACTCTCCTCTTCTCCATAGGTTGCGGACGAAAAGAGGGTTAGGTCGTAAAAAAAGGCGTTAGGTAGAGAGAAAAGGCTCAGATCTCTTACGAAAAAAGAAACGGACAGAAAAAAATCCTCGCAAGCCAAAACCCACACAGAAAGATGATGAAAATTGCATTTCGAGATATAAACAGGATTGGACATTGAGACATTGAGAAAGCTAAATAGATGATAGTAAGATATAAATATTGACAGATGGATGGATGGATGGATGGATGACTATGTAGATGGATAAAAGCTGATACAATTGATAGAGACTGATAGACAGGCAAGTTGACTGATCAGACAGGTTTATGGACGGCTACACGAATAGATCGGCGGATGAAAGATTCGATAGATGTTCGAACGTAGCGAGACGGGAGAAGTTTTTTCAAGAAGGATAGATGAAATTTAAATAACATATATGTAAAGAATTTGATTTGAACAAGTATTGAATTCGAGACAGAATAGTTTTCTAATCAGCTAATTACTGTGACTGCCGATGGGCGAGGATATAATGATTTTTCTGTAATCAATACTGCATGCATATCGTGTTGCACAACTTCAAAATATTCAATGCCGCTTCTGTGCGCTATTCGGGCAGCGGTGCAGATTACTCTATCTGTATTTTTACTTACTTGCGGAGCTGTTTTAATACCTCGGACCTATTTCATCAGACTTTTCTCGTTTCCGCCAGGCGCGTGCCTGACAGGCATAGTCTCCTCTTTCATCATTCGTAGTGATGAAGCGAAGGAACCCACAATCAATAAGTCTGTAGTACTTTCTACTGAACTGCTTTGCACAGCTAGCTAGGAGGCCGCAATTAAACGAATGAGGTCGAATAATGATAACGTACGAGGCTTTGATTTGGTTACCCAAATCGATCGAAAACGTTTAAAATTTTTCGCTAAATTCAAGGCAAATGCTCTCTCTCTCTCTCTCTCTCTCTCTCTCTCTCTCTCTCTCTCTCTCTCTCTCTCTCTCTCTCTCTCTCTCTCTCTCTCTCTCTCTCTCTCTCTCTCTCTCTCTCTCTCTCTCTCTCTCTCTCTCTCCCCCCCCCCCCCCCACAACCCCTCCCTAAAAATGGATAAAAAGAATAAAACAAAAAGGAAATTAATTCACTAATTTGATGGTGATATTGTGATTCCTGGAGAGCTGCAATTATTCTCATGTTTATATGGTAGTAATGTTAACAGAAACTTGTGATAATATTCCCTGGCTTCTATTACTGCTTCTCACAACGTGATACCGCCATGTTCTTTTCTGGAAATAACAGTCTTGCTGCTAGTTGCAAAACAAATTAATCGGGATGCTTGTAAAGAGGGTAGAACCAGGCCTGGTGCGTTGCTAACAGTCACGCTGCGTGACTCTTTGTAACACTAGGCGCTTAGGTGCGATGCCGGAACCGTTCAGTTCGTAAGTGGAATGTTCTATGGGTTTTAATTCAGACCGTGGTTTTTTATGCTCGTAGTTTTGCACTTCGTGTGTTTCGTATCCAGTTCATGGCCGATCCGCCAGTTGACTTAAACATCGTATGACCATGATTCCGATTTTTCTTCCAAAGCTTCTGATTTTGTTTTTGGCGGAGTGGGTTAATTCACATCATTCCATAACCTTTATGTAAATACAATCTTTGGCAGCTACCAAATCTGAACGAGTCTGATAAACAAAAGCGAATGCTTAGGTTTTAAGCAAACCCTCCTGGTCTTGAATCTCGTTCAAACAGAGAGTTGAGCTAAACCAGGCAGTGTAGAGTGATAGAGCCGAGATGTGCGGGTGAAGATGGTATCAAACTGATCCCAACAACACCGTCCGGCCAGGCGGACGCCTGTCTTATCTGGCAATTGCCTCGCTCCACATTTGCATGAAATAGCATTAGTTTCTCGGGTTCATTTTCCACCCGAACCACCAATCACCTCTGCCACTGTTACGTGCTCGATACGCAGTGGAACAACTTTCCAAATAAACACCACCAGAATCAGTGAACGTTTGAAAATCAAGATGTTCAAGGGAAAAAAAAAAACAAAAAACAACAAAACAAATAAAACACGGCTTGTTACCAATGCATCGCCTCTTAAGTCTGAGCTTTGTGCGTCGTCACTGTTTGTCACAGATTCAGTTATTTTTTCGCCTTACGCCTCAGAACTGTTTCATTCATTGGATTATTTTAGTTTTTCCTTTCTTTTATTAGCGTTTAGAAACTATTTTACTATTGCGTTGTTAATTATTATCTTTTGTACTACTACTTTTACAGCTGCTGTTATTATTATTATTATTATTATTATTATTATTATTATTATTATTATTATTATTATTATTATTATTATTAATTATTGTTGTTGTTGTTGCTGGTGTTCTTGTTGTTAAAAATCTAAAAAATATCTTGACATGCTTCTACCCCTCTTAAACGCGACTTTGTTAAACCGACTGCTCCCCGCGAGGACGCATGCACTGGTCTCTCCTTCGCTCAAGACTTCACTTCTTGGTCTCCCTCCCTCCCACCACGGCCCGGGCCGGACATTCGATAAAATGCTTGCCCCGTGTCTGTGTTTGTAACCGACCTGCCATTCCCTGGACCGCTTGGTCGAAGACATGCGCCTGCGAGCGTGTATGTGGGTGTAGAGATGTTTATAGGAACCGGAAGTAATGCTGAGCTAGTTGTTTCTGGCCGGCCGGGCCAGGGTTCTCTGGGATTGACATCTTCCCTGCGGATCGATACACTGGCTTGCCTGATTTTTACCCCGCTAGATGCTGGCTGTTCGATCTGATTGAACTCAAGAGTCTTCCTGATCTTTTTGGTCTCCCTTTTCCTTCGCACATTATCGTCTCTTTCATTTCATCAGTAACATGCCCCGTGCTCTCTTCTTTTCCTTTTAGATGTTTCAGAAACAAAACAAAACAAACAAAAAAAGAAGAGAAAAGATAATAGAAAAATCTGGGTTTGATACATCTTTTGTCTAAGAATGTTGCTGCAGAAATTGCTGTTTGCCTGTTTCAAGCGAATCGAGTCAATCAGCCGCTTATTTTGTCGTAAAGCAGTGTGGCAAAATTCTGCGGGCACAGAACTTGGCCTTTTTACGAGTTAGGAGAAACCAGTGGAAAGGAAAACATGTTTCATTAAAATCAATATATAAAGCGAAAATCACCAAATTATCATCATAATTATCTTCATGCTCCATGTGAAATAAAGCCAATTTTAATTGATACCATATAGTTCTTCCAGTGCCTTTTGCATGGCCGAAACTTACAACTTAGAAGACCGAAGTTGATAATGAGAAAATGAATTGCTCCAAACGAGGACGTCTTGGTAAATGATTTAGCGTCTTAGGAGTAATTTTGGTTCTCAATCCTTTCCGCGGCGGCCGTAAGGCATTGTCCCTCGAGCGACTCAGTTCTCGGGGGGAAAAAAAGTCATGAGAATGAGAGGAAATATTTTCTGCCTTGCCTCTAATATCTGAAGCTGCTAAAACAGATTACTGGGTAACTTATTACATCAGCAGAATCTGTTGATTTTTTTTTTTTTTTTTTTTTTTTTTGGGGGGGGGGGGGGGGGGGGGGGGGGTTCTGTATATGGCAATTTTGATTTTAAAAAAAAAGTGGAAGCTGCTGACTGGATTGAGCTGTGAACAGCAGAGATTAGCCCAGGAGGTTTGTGGTCGAGAATCCCGAAGTAATTGCACCTGGTGTGATTTTTAACACCTCGACTCAATTGGTTCTTACGTTCATTGTTAGTCATTCTGGCCACTCTGCCTGTCTGACTACCCCCTGCTGTGGCTGGACGAGACAAGTAATAATCACAAGAGCACAGAAAGTGCTCACCTATGGTTTATTTTTAGGCATACTTCAGCTCATTATGACATCATCTATCCATGCTTTACTCCGTGCTTTCACAATTGATGCTGTAGACATGTGATATCTGAAAAAGAAAAGATACAATATTATAGCCGTTAAAATATTCATAAGAGTTGTCCAGTTTTGAAAAAGATGTTACAATGCTAGCATTGATTAAGCAACTTTATTTTTTTTTTTCAAACCCGTTTAAGGAACCTGTCGATGTCCATTGATATTTTCTTAAAGTATAGGATAAACTATAGATCTATCATGCACAGTTGATATACGTGTTCACCCGCGCTTGAACAAGCAAGATCGAGCGAGGTAAAACACCCACGGCTTCTAAACTTTCGGATGAGTTGTGTTGGGCAAACATTCTCCCGTTGCCAGAAAGGTGGTGATAATGATGGATCATGTCTTGTACATTGTACCGAGCACACACGTGCGTCAGACCTGGCGGGTATTACAGTACGTGACCCGATTCCCTGCGGCGCCATCTGCTTCCGATGATGTAGGAACCTGGCATGGCCCGAGGTGGCCTTTTACCTTGGTGTGGGTCGCTTGAGGTTTTCCACAGTATGTTCTTCACTTTCACAAGATTGCATATTGGTATACGATGTGGGTGACTGTGTGTGCGTGTGTGTTTGTATTTGTGGTGATGGTACTCTGCAGAGTATAACAGCGTTCTATTATTGCAACAGCTGTTGCTGGTCATGTTGAAGCTGAAATCGAGTTGCAGAGATGAGACTGTTAAGTAGTTTCATTCATATTAAAATCCCTTTGTAAGTGGATGCTTGCTTTTATTTATTTGTTTGCTGCAATTATTGTAAAACGTTCTTATTCTCTTTGCAATTCGCTTCTTTCATGTCGATAACTTACAGAGCACTGACATAATTGTGAAAGAATGTACTTCTTCTTCTTCTTCTTCTTCTTCTTTTTCTTCTTCTTCTTCTTCTTCTTCTTCTTCTTCTTCTTCTTCTTCTTCTTCTTCTTCTTCTTCTTCTTCTTCTTCTTCTTCTTCTTCTTCTTCTTCTTCTTCTTCTTCTTCTTCTTCTCCTTCTCCTTCTCCTTCTCCTTCTCCTCCTCCTCCTCCTCCTCCTCCTGCTGCTCCTTCTCCTCCTCCTCCTCCTACTACTACTACTCCTACTACTACTACTACTACTACTACTACTACTACTACTACTACTACTACTACTACTACTACTACTACTACTACTACTGCTGCTGCTGCTGCTGCTGCTGCTGGTGCTGGTGCTGCTGCTGCTGCTGCTTTTTTTTTTTTTTTTTTGCATCTGCTGTTTTTGTTCCGTTCAGATTGGTAATTATTTTAATGGCAATCAGTAAATCGTGTCGCAGCTGGTTGGTAAGATTGGTTTTTCCCCCTTGCTTTATAGACACCTTACTAGAGCAAGCCGTGATTGCTTTACCATGATCAGAGAGCCCCCTCTGACCTTGGGGATGTGCCAGACGATAAGATATCAGCTGTATCGGTCCCAGACTGCTATAAGTTATCACAGCCCTAGTTTTTGTCCAGGCCTCTTGGCTTTAACAGCTCTTGGTCATTTACAATGCATTGAAACTGCGATCTTATGAGTCTAGAGCCGAGCGAGATAAGATTGTGTGGCGTGGATTGTGTACACACACCAGTCCAGGTTTCAAAGTCCAGGCTATCATCAAGAGAAAAGGGCACCAGGTTCATTTCTATCCTATTACAAATCAGAACGAAAGGGCGCCGTCGTTTCAGTAGGAATTAAAGCATGCTTGAAGCTTTGATTCTGATAACCACCTGGGCCAACCTACTTTTTTTTTGTATGAGATGCAAATGCTAATGATATCCCGTCTTTCAATATATGCCAATATAGTTATTTATGATGCATTGAATCAGGAAAGTGTTGTGATGTCAACTCCTCCATTAGCTCACGATGATTCACCTTGGTGAATCTTAGATAACCGAATCAGAACACATTGTGGAGTGGAATATCTGTCACGCCAGAAACCGGTGATTCACCATGCTCTGGCTAACCATAACCTTTGCCTAGTATTTCAAAGTTTGTAAACTTGTTCCGTAACAATTAGCCACTTTATGTTCATAGTGACACGTCTGGTCTTCAGTTAATTAACCTTTGAAAGGAAAAAAAATAACCAGCTCCCCGTATCCTGAACATGTATCTGAAAGTGGGTTTATTATGCCAAAATATATTTTCCTCTTTTCTCTTCGCAATTTGCCTGACATCAAACCTAGAAATAAAAAAAAATAAAAACGATAAAAAATAAATGAAATCTACTGCATAATTATATTTATTCAAAAGTAGAATTATTTTCTAGCTTCCATCAAGACCCGCTGAGGCCATCCTGCTTGTTATATCCGTTTGGATGTAATTATGTCGAATAGCCTTGTAACGTTCTGAAACAGGAGTTCACTTAATGCTGAAGCCAGAAGTCAAGGGTTGGCTGAACTTTAAATTTGTTTAACTCCACATTTATTCTCCAGTTAATTTATTCTTGTTATCATGTCAATGATTTGCGTGTAAACTTTATTCCCTACTCGTCTTTTTTTCAGGTGTGCGCCTTGATCGGGTGCGGGGCGGGCGACAGAAGTACAAGAGAAGTTCAGACTGCCAGACACACGTGCAGCCAGTTCTACCAGTCATCATCAAGAAATCATGTCTTGACCGTGAGTAGTGCATGTTTGTGGTGAACCCTTTTGTTTGACCGTAAAGAGCCTGTATTCTTGCATACTGAATTTGAACATTGGAGCAATTCTAAAGGCTTTTTGAGGCTGGATAGTCAAACTAATAAGTACTGGCGAAGAAGAATTGAAAGGTAGGAAGGGAAAAAATCCAATGAAGGTACTCCCTCCCCCCTCTCAAATAAAAAAAAAAGAAAAGAAAGAGAGTGAATAAATAAATTGCAGTGTGTAAAAATGACTTAGCTGTGGTCGCTGGTTTCGGATCGTGTTTGACTGTAAGGCCAGATACTTATGTGTGTGTGTGTTTTTAGTCTGAAAAGCCTGCGTTTGTCAATGATTTCTTAAGTCGCCATTTCGCCTCCCTGCCAATTTTCATGCTTAAAAAGAAAATTTCTTTTCAAATTTACGCGTGGTTTTCGCGCCAAGGAATACATTCATGTAACTTTGAATACGGTTGCAAATTGCAAGTTGACACGCTTTTCAGTGTTTGAGGTGAATGTTATTAAATCAATAAAGCGATCGCACAGTTAGTGTCTTTCTAACTGATTTATGCTCAAGAGTGTTTAAGTTTAGACATATCTTTAGCCCTGTAAGGGTGCATAAATTCATGAACCATGAGGGAAAGTGTGGTATTTGGCAAATTCTCACTGCCAAAATAACGGTGGAAGCCCTTAAAGCCTCAGATATGGAAGCGTCTAACATGATATTGTTCTGTACTGACTTAACTCTTCGTCTGGAGCTGATGTTTGGTTATTTGAACGGCTTTCAACCTATCGGGTGTCGGCACCCTGAGGGATTATAATCTATGCACTTTACTTTGGTATCGTAAACATAATTATTAGCCCAAAAGCTCTTCTTTTATTTGCTTGCGTCGACAGTTTGCGGCTGGTCATTGCTGCACACCCGCTTTGTCACTGACTTGTGACCACTCTCGGACAGTTTGCCTCATGAGTTTATTGTCCTCTTTACTTTTCACCGAGTCGGCACGCTAACTTATTCCGTAGAGAGTGAAGAGCTTACCGCTCGGCCAGGTTTTGCTGATGTGTATTCTTTAGTTTTCTGTCGATTCGGTTCGACCACCTATCCAGGCTTTCTGTCTAGCTGAAATCTCTTACTTTCCTATTTGAAAAAAAAAAAAAATAGCAAGGGGTTGGCCTGGGGCAGGAGTTAGAAAGAGAAATCCCAGAAACTAATCGTAAAACGATTGCTTCCGCGTGCTGGTTGCCTGTTTTCTTGACCATATATGGCTAATCGGCTCGGTCCTAACGTTAATCGCTACCGGCAAAATCTTGCGGATTAACAATCCTTCTAATTCCATCAGAGGGAAGCCTGGTGGTGTGGAAGAGAGCCAGCACACCTCCTGGTCACGGCTCTTCCTATTAAACGTGATGAAAGATATTGTGCAACAGGTGGTCGAACTCTGTACAAGTTTCTGGAAACGGCCTAAAGAACAGTGCTTGAGAGCGTCTAGAATCTTGGGGGCCTGAAGTGCGTGGGCAACACGCCATGCCGTAACTCCTTAATCCTCACCCTGTGTACCACAGCACTGGCTGTCCACTCAAGATTGCATCAGCAGCTGGCACTGGCTTCATTAGTAAAAGTGGTTTATGGATTATTAGAAAAGTACTCAATTATGACCTCCCTTAGGACATTATCTTTACGTCCAATTATTTCAAAAGACGTCCCCCTATTGAAGTCACTGAAGAATGCACTTGTTGCATATTGTTCCCAATCACGTTTTCATAGAAATCAAAAAACGATTTTATTAGATATGTCTCAAATTTTTTTTTTTCAAAGTTATCTTAGACGATCTCTTAAAAATCTTTTCGTCTCTCAGGAAGCTGGCATAAAGGTTTGTGCAATTAGAAATGAACATACTTTCACTGTTGATATAAAATATAATACATTTTATCTTGTCATAATTGGTGATTTTTAATATTGAAGAAAGACTCAGATCCGATGGATGTTATCATATCGCTTTCACGTTCACTTGCTATCGTTAGGAATACTTTAATTACATGCGTGAACACATTTGCCAATCACACTTTTTAGCATTATTGCAAGAGCATGGCGGTGGGACGTAAGATGTTGATTTTGCGAGCGTTAACATGTAAGTTTCCAACTGTAGGCCGCCAGCATGTATGGCTGTTTTGTGCACTTCTGCTTTGGTGTTGTGCAGAGGGATAGACCCGGTACATGCAGTTGTGACGTTATGGACGCGACAATGTCGACGGCACTGCTACTGATGACGATAATAGTAAAGCCGGCTATGCTACTGATGACGATAATAGTAAAGCCGGCTATGCTACTGATGACGACAATAGTAAAGCCGGCTATACTACTAGTTGCCATGTAGACGATTGTAACGCTTAAGAGTAATAGTACGTCCGAAATATGATGGATCTATGGCCTTGAAAGTTGATGGGAACCTGAAGCTACTGTCTAATGGTGGCCACACGTTATTAACACTGAGCAAGGTCCTGTCAGCGTGACAGCTATTATCCACGTCCAGCCAGCACCAGCCATGACAGATGACGTGAGGATGGGCTGGAGGGCTCAGTCTTCGTGGCTGTGCGGGACCTAACTAGGGTCATACGATAAAGCCCTTGTCTTCTTGGACTCTTTAGGTCTGGCTGGTACGGGTATGACTCTCGACGGGGAAAAGCCCACAAGAGCCGACTTCAATCTGGACTGGGCTCTTATTGCCGTCTGGACTCTCTGTTGTTAATATTCTCACACTAGGTATTTTGGTTTCTTTCTCTTAAAAACTCAGCGTACCGAAGTTAAGTAAGCCATGACATGTTGTCATTTTATGATAATAATAATAATAATAATAATAATAATAATAATAATAATAATAATAATAATAATAATAATAATGAAGAAAGAATGTAAAAGAAGTTTGGATGCCTATCAAGACGAATGAGCCCAGCTTTCAGTTAGATGAGACAATTTTCTTATCCGAAACACTACAGGTTTCTCTCTCTCTTTTTTTTTTGTAATTGTTTTCTTTTCGACAAACAGACAAATGGCACCTATGAAATGTTTTTCGTCTCTCTTTTCTTAACTTGTCACTTTGCTTGGGAGATTGGAAGGAATCAAGCGGGGCTTGCGTCTGCTCTGAGGGTTTAACGTGGCTTAGTGCAAGCCCGCTTGATAAATCTCTCTAGGAGCAGCTTCAAAGCGGCGGAAAGCTCGACTTTCTAGCCTAGCCGTGACTCCGACCCAGTACAAGGAAGTTTGACAAGATCTGTCTTAACTTGCCTTTTCACATTTCCTTGCCGGTCTCAGAAATTTTGTATCGTCCGCCTTACCGTCGGCTCTCTGGGTTACTCACACCTTAGCTCTTTCTTTTGGGCACATAATTATGTTAAAATGAAACTGAACAGGTTGCCATCTTGCGATCCGTTGAATGGTTGGAAAGTATTATGTGGATATTGCATGCTTCTGTGCATAGCCATAAATAATGTTCATAGGCCGACCAAAGAACGTCTTTGCCTCTCTCAACCCTCCCCGCCCTCAGACCTCATTTTTCCCCCCCACGTCTTTTTCCCATATCAAAACACATAAGTGCACATTTAAGCAGATCTGTATGTTTTTCTCCATTGTCTTCCCTTTAGGAAGGAGTCAACATACAGATTGTGTATTTTCTTTTGATAATCATTCAGAGCTACAAAGCATACTTTTACTTACATGATCCACTCTTTTACTTTCGTTTCAGGGAAATTTTCAGTATTGACTAAAACGAGTGATATGTCGTTATTGTGTTAATTTATTGCACTCCTTTTTTTCTTCTTCTGAGAGATGATTATGAAATAGAAATATGGGTAGAAGTCAAAAGAAAATAATCCTCCAGGGATTCTTAAATTATTTACTTAACGTTTTCATTGACGGAAACATCTGCCACAATATGAAAAAAAAAAAAAAATGGCTAGTTTGGTCCAAACCATTTACCTTCTTGGTCTTTCTTCAGTGTCAGACAACAAGGTACTTTCGATGCTCCTGACTCTGGAATCCCAGATGGAAGTTCTTAGTGCCAACATTGACTCAACCATAGACTCAGAGGTCAAGTTCATGGCCGCAGCCTCTGACCTTGCTGACCGCGAGCTCGTCATGACCATCAGCTGGGCCAAGCAGGTGCCTGGTGAGTTTCTTAATGTGTTTGTCTGCTTCTACCTAAAGCTCGATTCTGTTAACATTCTTACAAAAGCCTTGTTATTTTTGTAGCATGTTCATACCTATTTATACCTATTTACCTATTTTATACCTATAGTTATTTGTTTATACTGACATTTTTAAAATCCATAATTTTTTTTTTAAACAGCAAATTAAGACACGTATTATTAAATACCTTTTTCAATAGACCTCAGTGCTCCAATTGAGTTGCCTCATACAGCAGTCTGCCAAACTGGCTGGCATGTCAGGATCCAGGCAACAATTTTTAACCCATTTATTTTAATAACTTTTGCTGTCTCAGCTCATGTTTTTATGTTTTTCTGTTCAGAGTTTCAGCTTTTCTTTTCACCATCTATGCTGTAACAATGAGTAATTGCTGGTTTCTGTGTTGTCCTATGTTGCAGGCTTTTCTGGATTATCCCTAGTAGACCAGATGATGTTGCTTCAGCATTCATGGCTGGAAATCCTCATGTTGAGCCTTGTGTTTCGCTCCTGTCCCTACAAAGGCCAGATCGTCTTTGCTGATGACCTTCACTTGTCAGAAACGATGGTTGAAACACTTGGCTTCCCTGCTGAGTTGGACTCTTTGGTGCGCAAATTGTGTAAGAAATTCACTCATCTGAAGGTCAGCCGTGAGGAGTTTGTTCTTCTGAAGGCCATCACACTGTGTAACATAGGTGCGTCATTATTGCTTTCCTGGAAATATTTTGTGCATGAGATAAAAAAGGATTCCAATTCACCCTTGAAATATTAATTAGTCAAGTAAGAAAGGTGAGGAAAAAAATCAGAAGAGAGCCAGTCTTGTTGAAAACTCACATGATGAAAAATATGTAAGAGACTGAGACCAAATTTATTTCAATGAAAAAGGCCCAAAAAAAAAAAGATAATGGAAATATTAACTTTTCAAGATATTAAGTGAATGAAATATGAATGTTTCACAAGAGCAAAAATGAATAAGAATAGCTGACTAATTATGTAGAATCCAAATCTATTTATAAACCTTTTTTTTTTTAAGTTCATTATCATGTAGATGTAAATAAATGTGCAGCTATAAATTCCCGAAAGGCAGTGCACAATTATGCACTTTTTTGCAGGAATCACAGGTCTTCTTATATGCATTTAAAAATAACTTAAAATAGATTTGGAAAATACAGAATTAGTTGCCTTGCCATATTGATATCAATATTTAAAAGTTAATTTTTTTCTGGAATTTTCAGTTGTGAAAATCGTATGGGATTACCATAACTATCCAAAGAGATAGTTTTTTTTTTTGTCCTTTTTGTATTTTGAAATATTAAACCAAAATCAGGCTGCAGACATCCCACTCAATATATCTATTCAAAACTTTATCAGGGATCTCAATTTTTCACGGATCCACGGAATTTTGTGGTTTTTACCCTTTCCAAGGTTCTGTGATCGACCGCTTCCGTAAATCCGTGGTCTTCCATATTTTTTTTGTGTTTCTTTCCTCAGATTTCTTCATTTTTCAATGTTTGAGACATATAATGTAAGAAATTGATAATCTTGTGTAATTGTATTACACTCTAAGATTTTGCTCCCCAGCGCACGCTGGTTTTTATTTTTGGTATGTTGGGCACTTCCACAAAAAGTTCAGTAGTTTTCAAGATTTTGAGTTGAGATCCCTGCTTTATCAATTTAACTTTTTACCTTGGTGTACAAGAATTAGAGCTAAGAAAACTGGTTTCTTTGCTAAAATTGCCAAAATTTGCATTTTGTTTTTTTTTTATGCACAGCATAAGTATCATTGTTTTCTGTTAGTGAGAAATTGGATCATAGTGCTCGTGTTTAAATAATGGCACATGATTTTTTTTAAAAAAGAAAACAGTTATCAGGACCAGTCAGATCTTCAGTAGGGTATTTCTTTGTCAAACATATTACCCAGTAGCTCTCAGAAGTACTTTATGATATACAATATGATTTAATTATCTTTGATTTGTGCATGATTTTGTTAGCCATTTCAATTGTGTCTATCAATAAATTGTTTTCACTCTGTCCCACCATAACCTATCATTAACCTGTCATTCACCCTCATTTGTGCATGTTGTATGCTCCAGATATTGTAGCAGAGGTCGGAGAGTGTGTCGGCCACCTCCAGGACCAGCTCCAGGATGCTCTGTCAGATTGTGTGAAGGCAGTATACGGTCCAAGCACACGGCGCCTGGGTCAGCTCTTCCTTCTTTTGCCACCTATCACCCACATCAAGCTACTGGCCAAACAATTTTGGTACGACATGAAGAAAGATGGACGTGTCATGATGCATAAGCTCTTCCTAGAGATGCTCGATGCAGATTCCTGAGGCTAGCTCAACATTAGGGGTGGTGGGGAGAAAAGCTCTTTAATTTCAGCAGTTTTAATTAAGTGCTTAGTTATCAAATATCAAAGTATGAAGGGACTGTTGCTATAAAATCATTTGTTCTTAAAGACACTTTTTTTCTCTCTCTTATTTTTGGTATCTTTAAACAAAAGTTGAATGCTTTCGCTGTAGGGCACGTAAGATGGCAGTTGTATTTTGTACAGAACTGCTTGTTTCAGCCAGCCAGTGGCATGACTTGTGTACACATTCATCATCTAAGTCTGAAATATTTGTACGTAGTGAAGGATATAAAGTTATATCCATTAGAGTAGCTAGGTGTGCAGTGCTCAGCTAGACACTTCCGCTAGGCTTCTGTCAACAATTGATCCACTTAGAAAAGAAAAAGGTTCAACTGGAAAATCCGGCTGAGACCTTCTGACATAAACATGGTGCATTGTTTCATTATGGGCATTTATCAATGAAACCCCTCAAACAGCCATAATTTTATACTGATGTTTTACAATCATAATGGAAACAAAATTTTGTACAAGGAAACAGTTTATTAAAGACCCCTCTCATCGAATTGTTGCAAAGTCCCAAAACCGAAGAAAGGCAGCGCATTCATGTAATCATTTTTTAAAAACTAACATATAACACAAACAATTAAACACAGAATGAAAGACTGGAAAAGATGAAGGAAAAAATCAGAAGTTTAATACATCAGCATTATTTGTTAGTCATGTTTCACAAAGAATATTATTTTATTTCATTTTTCCTATTGAAAATTTTCACGAAAATGATTGATTTGCATTACCGTTTCCTTACTGGCCTGTTTGATAGTGGAAATTAGAAACAACTGCAGACCACTGATCTCTTGCCTGAGATCCCTAACTTGTTAACTGTTATTATTGAAACGAATTTTCTTCGATTTTTTTTTCTTACTAGTTTTATGATCTCAAAGCATTTTCTGTCTAAAAAGTAGTCTCTCATCAGATTCAATTTCGTGCACAAAAAAATCTTTATCCTCATTCTGCAAAAGGGAAAAAAGAAACACTGTTCTTGTTCCATAACAGTTTTTATTTCATAGAATAAAACAATCCCAACAAAACCTGAATCTCCAAGGGCTCTTTATGCCTCCAGATGAAAGCAAAATCATTTGTAAGCATTCACCCAAGTAAATCTAGTCTTCATAATTGATTTTTTTTTTTAATCTCCTTGCCTAACCATAAAAGTTATAGATTTTAAATAGAGAATTTCATTCATCAGTTTTGAACAGTTCTTTCACCATTTCAACATTCAGTAGTCTTTCTGTGTTATTTATAAGCAAAAAGAAATGCATATGAATCCTGTTGCCCCCAAATTTACAGTTGCACAGCATTTGAATATTTATCAAGTGAAGAAGCCATGTTATACAACAGATTGTATACTTTTGTAACTTGAAACTGATGTACTCTCGTTTTTCTCATTCTAGCTGTGGATTATCTCAGGAGTGGCTACACTATTATTTATGTATCATAGATTAAAGTGCTTTGAAAGCCTTGTACCTTTTCAAAAGAGATAGATTTCTTTTCCCGAACCATTGTCTTTGACTATTTTTTCTTTGCTTTCCACCTATTGTGTAAGATTTTTTCCTATTTTAATTTTTTTTTTTTAAATTAGAGCCATTGAGAAAATATGTTCAATGTGTAGCATACAAGTACCAAGCAATTACAGACTGTACCATGTGCTTATGTATGTGAAGTGCTCCACTGTGGTTTAGAAATTCTCTGAGGCTCTGAAACTTTGTGAGCTCAAGCAAGGCTGTCTAAACAAACAAAGTTTATCATAGATAAATAAGATTTTTAAAAAACCAAGATAAACCTTGTGTGAATGACACCTTAAAATTCTTTTCTACCTGCTTTTAAATGTTGAAAATTCGTCATGTAAGCACATGTTTTCATCTGAGATGTGAAATCTAAGTAATTTGAATTTTTAGAAACCAAAGGACGAGCAATTGTAACCCTCTATTTACCCAAAGATCAATTCTATTATTGCTGGTCTCAAGAGATTTGATCCAGATTTCCCTCCATCCTATTTAGTTCACATTCGACTCTGTAGCACTTCACAGGACAATCCAGAAGTAGGAGCAGGAGCAAGAAAGACAAGCATTGTTTCAACCGGCTAATTATGTTGTAGATGCACCTGGTCTCATTAAAGAGATTTGTCCTATTATTTTTTACCCATTTAATATATTTTTATACCTCCATGTTGTACAGAAGCTTTTCAATGTGCATTGTACGATGTTAGATGATGAATATTGCACAGCACCATGTGATATATCCCACTGGTTATGCAAAAGCAGTGATGGAAGGCATGTTGACTTTCAGTTCACGTGGCCAAGTCATGTTGCACGTATCAAACAACCAGTTGAGGACGAAGCCATGTTAATGCCATCACAGAATCACTCATCAAAATGAATTTTCCATCTACTAAAAAAGAAATAATACGAAAAAAAAAAAAAAAGACCCAAAGGAAAAAAAAAAAAACATAAAAAATAAAAAGATAAAAAATTATAAGGAAAAAAACACAGGAAAATAGAAAAAACATTTTTTAAAATGTGTACTGTTATATGAAATGTATTGATATATGTCTAAAAAAAAAAAAAAAAAAAAAAAAAAGATGGATAAAGAAAAAGTGGTACAATGGTAAGAGTAATAAGTGAAAAAAAAATGTTGCAAGCAGTATGATTTAAAGATGAATGGTATTAAGTGTCAAGGAAAAAAAAAAAAAGAAAGAAAAAGAATTTAACAAAAGAAAAAGTATTATTGATATTTTAAACTATAGACTCTGTAGTGAAGGTATGAAAGGCTGGATTAGATTGAGACAGACAAAATGGAATTTAACTAAAGAAAAAGTATTATTGATATTTTAAACTATAGACTCTGTAGTGAAGGTATCATAGGCTGGATTAGATTGAGACAAAATGGAAATTGAGTGAGATTGTGTGACATTGATTTTATTTTACAATATTAAATATTGAAAAGACTCTTAATTCTTTATGTGAGAAAGCAATCTTAGAATGATTATGAATGTGAACATTAATGAAGAAAAGTAATTTCTGGACTATTGTATGCTGTTTTTGGCATGAGCTGCAGAGCATCATAAAGTTTTTACTAATAAAGGACATTAAGTATTGTAAATAAAGAGTTTGCCAATTTTGAAGAGCATATAAGTAAAAAGATGATCTCTTTTTTTTCCCATTCGTTTTGTAAAAAATCTGAAATGAACCAAAATATGGGGGCCAATGTAATGAAACAAAAACATGTTTTGATTAAACAAACGCTATTGCCCAGTATGAAAAGAAATGAAAAGAAACAAAAAAATTAAGTCTAATGCACATTCCACATTGTGTCAAGAACTAAATAATTTTTAAACTTTGTTCATCATACTATTATGGCTAATGAGTATGCAGCCATACCAAAATTGTGAAGGTAAGTGGATGTGCAAGTAATTTATTGAAATTGCTTTTATATTTCATGAAAAAATAAATGCCAAAAAAAAAAAAAAAAAAAAAAGGAAAAGAATTAAAAAAAAAATATGTTTTGCTTATTAATTGCATGTTGTATATATATATTTGTTGATCAGCTTACAATGTAAACAAAACAAAAAAACAAAAAAAAAAAAAGGAAAGAAAGAAAGAAAAAAATGGGGGGTATAAATAAAAAAGACAATAAATAAAAAAAAAAAAAAAAAAATTAAGTTGAGCGAGATCAACCATAATTATGATGTAGTCTTATATTGTCTCCATAACACTTTTGACATGTTTCAAGTTCAACTGCAGTTGATCAATTGCATTGATGTTACTCACTGGCTGCCTTATGTCTCTTGCAAAGAACATATTCATTTTCATAATGTACATCCACACTCCCCAAGTCTCTTATTTATTTATAAAATCCTCTCATTCATCAACAACAGTAGACAGCCACACATTAAGCACCATTAGTTCATGCATCATCACCTATTTATGGGGAGCTAAATTCTTCCCCCCTAGTGATGTGTATATTTTGTACAGAATTTGCTTTTGCTGATAAAACTGTTGCTGTAAATAGTTATTCATAGATCAATGACTGATCACTCATTAATCAGAATAAAACACCATAAACTAAATGGCTGACATGGCTTGGTCCTCAACCCACACGGTTGACAACTAAAGGGCTTTCTCTCAAATATATACATACGACTTCAATCATTTGTATACTGGGCTGGTCCAAACAGCCTTCCGCAGTTTTGATATGTCAGGATCATCTCCTTGAACTGGCCCAGATCCTTACTTGGATTTGTTATATAAATACATGTATATTTTTTATTGTTGGTTTTTGCAGTTTTTTGTTTGATTGTTTGTAGATATTTCGCCCAGAATTTTTTTTTAAATAATGAAATTGTACACATCATGGGTTTTCTTTGTACCACTGGCATGAGTTTTGAGCATAATTGATAGTTCAGTTTGTGACATCAAGGTTTTACATTGGGCGTTCAATGTATGCTAATACAAGATTATAACAGGATCTTAATATTATTTGCATGATTGTTGTATTCAATGTTTAGCTTATTCAGTTTTTGGTGAGATTTTAAAATTCTTTAATGAGTATGAAGGTTTGTTTTGTTTTTTGTTTTACCCTTTTAAATAGTAGTAAATTAAACATTTAGATAAAAAGAATTTTTGCATATTTTTAGAACTTTGACCAGCAGCGCTCTTTGGATATCTTTTTAAAGGCACAAGCAATAAAGTGTTAAACGAAATCCAAATACCTGATTTAATTTTTAAAGAAAAATCTTATTTTTGAGTTTTACATAAAAATTGAAAATAAATATCTCTGAAGTGCCCTTTCAGATGGTAAATGTGACTGAATTATTTTAGTTTTAATAAAGTTTCGAAATAAATTCAGATAAAGGGCAAATGATCCTTTTAAAACACAGAAAAATATGACAGTTTTGTTGAGCTGTTTGGAGAGAGAGAGAGAGAGAGAGAGAGAGAGAGAGAGAGAGAGAGAGAGAGAGAGAGAGAGAGAGTGAGTGTGTGTGTGTGTGTGTTTTAGTGTACTAGTTTGGTAGTTTCATTTGCAAGTTTGCATTATATATTCATACATTTGACTCTGAAGGAAGGTGTGTTGCAAGCTCTCCCTGTTTAAATTTACTAATGATGTCTATTATCTCACTCACTCCCACAAATTAATTTTTTTTTTAAAAGCAGACGATAGGCAGCACACAAGTCCACTTATAGACTCCCACTTTTGAACCTACTTTTCAACTCCCCTGCAAACCCTCCTTTCCTCACTCCCTCATTCCTTGCATCTTTTGTTTGCCCTGCAATCTATTGCAACATTCTTTTATGGCTAAGCCACCCCTGATAAATTCAGTCTCTTTCTCTGATGTGCCAAACATTTTACAATCTATGCACTGAAAATGTGATTTAGACGTATGAAAATTTATAAATATTATTTGGGCAATCAAAATAGATCCTAGGTCATTTAACTTGCCGTACAGAATTGAAGCAAAATATCAAGACTCTTTTGGTTTTTTCCTGCGACTTGATATCATTCAGGTGGGAACCTATTTTCTTTTTTACTTTTTTTAAAACATGATTGATTAGGAAAATGCATCTTTTTTACATTTTCTGCAAGTGCAATAACTGAAAGATCCTATAGTTCACACTTTTCTGGAACAATTAGAAACGAGGAAAAAAAGAAGCTTTCCATTGTGGAATTTAAGGTGCACATTCAAGTAACTTGTGAAAAGATTTTTTATTCCTACAAGAGAGAGAGAGAGAGTTGGCTCATGCAAGAAAAATGTATATGGTTAGATTTCAAAGGTTACGAAAATCAGTCCTCTATTACAAATCAAAGAATTCTTGACGTCATTTTCTTACAATTTCAGCTTATCTATAATAAAAGTTGTTTTGTTTACTGGATAATGCGGATTCACCTTCGTTTTAAATTTCAAACAAACAGTTGACTCTGAAAAGTTGCAAGTAAAGAGTATCAAGCTCATTTTCTTTTTCGAATTATTTAGAAAAATAAATTGTATAAGACATTAAAGGCATTTTTTTTTTCTTAAAGTAAAAAACGAGGGAAAAAATTGAAATATGCATTATAAATCCAACCCACGATCAATTATTCCTTACTCATATATACGCGTGTATTGCCATTATTTAACTGTTGGGACAAATACGTTGTCTTTTAACCATATTTACTCAGGAATTATACATTTTATGTCTTGTAAACATCATCTCAATTTTCCAACTATCAGGATAACAGTTTATTGGACAATAGTGTATATGTATGTTTGGGTTTTTATTGCAGTTATTATTCCTAATTGTATTTTGTCAAAAGAATGTAGGAAAAAATTTTGCAACTAGACTCTAACAGTAAAAAAAGTTATGGATGTCACTGATTTGAAATATGGTACAGGTATGTTAAGATATTTTTTTTCATAACTTTTTAATGTTGCCTAAAGTATTTTTGATATTTGTATTTTCAGAGAGAAAAAAAGCATAGTTCTACTTCCTAGATTAGTTTGAAAAGTATCCTACTAAATAAGTATTTTTTTTTCTATATAATGTAGAATTCTGTTACAAATTGGAAGAAACATATTAAGAAATGAGATTGCTTTTACATTTTCTTAAAACAGTAAATCATGATTAAGTTTTTAAATTTTAGATTTTTTCCCGCTTTACTTTTATTTGTTTGTTTTTTTCCCCCTCCATTTTGGTGAACTTATGTTCATAGCCTGTAGATGGCTCTCTGAGACTACCAGCATTCCGTATTTATAGATGCCCTTGTGCTCCCTCTGCCACATCATTTTTATCATGTTACCCTCGCATATAATTTTGTTAGTTACTCAAGACTGATGGTTTGTTGGTAAAGAACTGAAGCTGTTCTTTGCCTCAATTATTAATACTACAATTAAGTTTATGTTTTTTGTTGGGTTTTTATCCCCACAGGCATTTTTTTGCATGTCAGATTTCATATCAAGCAGAAGTTTACTTTGTTTCAAATAACACTAGAGGGAAAAAAAATGTTTATTTACAATTCTCCTGCCATCATAATCATTTTCACTCAAGTTTACTCCTGTGATATGCTAATTAATGCCTAGACTTACAAATATACTAGTACTTGCATGTGTTGCCAATTCCTTTTTCACCCCTTCCCCGCACCTTTTTAAACCCGCCACTACCCACAGAGCCTCCTCTATTTCCATCATGCGCTTAGAGCGAATTGGTTGGAACATCTTCCTTAGATTATAGTGGTTGTGTGCGCTCTATCATAAATATGAAATGTCAACACATTCAAAAAGACAAATGAAAAAAAAACATTTGAAAATAACTTCCAGTAGCTCCATCAAGTCTGTGGTATATTTGAGGGTATTGTCATTAATCCTGGAGAGTGAAATTAATTTTCATGTTGAGTTTGCTCGTCTTCAGCTTTTTATGAAGTAAGATCAAAATTTTTGCTTGTGGAGGGGTTAATGTGGTTTTACACTTCAGAAATCTCATGTTTTTTATGTACAACCTACACTGTGGGTTATGTATTATCTAGATTTGAAGAAGGCAGCATCTTTCATTTGTTTTATTGAACCAGTTGTGGACGAAGCACACTGTCATCAAGATGGATGACTGAGAAGAATGTGTATATTGTGAAAGATGTCTACCATGTTTATCATGGTAGTCATCTTAGATGTTTGAGGAAGGCCTAGATGTATGTGTGGCGCTGCACATAAGGCTGTTGTGGTTTTGGAATCATGGATATATGCAATTGTTTGTGTGAGTTAACATTTTGGTTGGCCGCAGTTCCAATGCTGGTGTGTCAGCCATTAATCTATTTACCAATATAACTTGGTGCCAAAGTAGAGAAACACAGTGTTTCAAGAAATGTTGTAGAGGGTGAACTAGACTGTGACCCCAACCCACTGTAGATTATGAGGCATTGTAGTAGCTATGTAGGTTTTTGTTGTTTCAATGTTAGTAGTGATATGCTCTCAGTAAGTTTCTCAACCTTCCCATTGACCCAAAATGTCACAATAACTTTGTTCGGTAAGATATTGTCTAAAGATAGAACATAAGATTAATGTAAAGATTATTTTACCAATGAAATAAAAAGTTCTTCATTACCTTTAGTGAAAACAAAATGATATTGTGCAGGCGCAGTTTACCTAAAAAATGTTAAGTCACTGCGTTTGCGATAAATTAAGACGAAGAATATTGCTCTCTTAAGGGAAGTTGAGGGATCAATGCTACTATACTGCAGTATTTGTAAATTTTTCACTCAAATCACAAAACTTAAATAAGAAATGCAACTCCTGATGAGGGGGAAAGGCAGAGAAAGTGAAATAAAACTCCATCAAGGTCTGAGATGTATGAAATATGTTTTAGTAAGGAGATATATAGGGTAATATTGTATATCTCTTATCATTGCAAATGAAACAGATTTTGTTTATTTGCTCCATTTAATATCATCGCAATTCACATTTAAATCATAAAAAAGACACAACTGTTTTACTCAAGATTTGTCTTTCTCATCAATAAAAAATTTCCTGTTAAACTGATTGCCTGGAAATCATAACTTCAGATGTGGAAAGCTGTGATATTTTTTTTTTAATTATACAGAAAAACAACAAAAATTATCCATGTTTCATCATCGTCATCAAAATATTGGTCAATTCTCAAAAGATACAAGTTAAATGGACAAAACTCAAAACATTTCTTGATATGACATTATTAATGATTGAAATGGGTTGGGTTTTTTTTTCTTGACAAAGTAATGAAAGTTTTTTTTGTTTTGTTTTTTTTTTTTTACATTTTTTTGAGAAGGTTGGGGGGGGGGGGGTGGAGGAGGTAAGAGATATATATATTTAAAACACTTTTACCAAACCTTGAAAATTGTTATAGTTTTTATATTTTAGTCTTGATGAGACAGACATTTAAACTTTCAAGCCCTTCTCTTTGCGCCTTTAGCATGTTTAAACATTAATCTTGTTCTTGGTATTTATGTAATTGTGGTTATATTACAGTTGTTTTTATTTCTACTATTATTATTATAAGTTATTATAATAATTGTTTTTTTTCTTTACTACCATTGCTATTAATAAAGAAAAATAAATTGTTTTTGTCCTTGATTCTTCTCCTTTTTCTCTTCTTCTCCTCCTCCTCCTCCTCCTCCTCCTCCTCCTTCTTCTTCTTCTTCTTCTTCTTCTTCTTCTTCTTCTTCTTCTTCTTCTTCTTCTTCTTCTTCTTCTTCTTATTATTATTATTATTATTATTATTATTATTATTATTATTACTACTCTCAATTTCTATTGCTGTCATTTGTTTTTTGTTGTTTTTTTTTAAACGGAAAAAAGCATTTAGACCTCAAATTGGATTGAAGCCAACCCAAAGACTTTAGCAAAAATATGTGTGACAAGAGCTATAAAGGATCAATTTAGTTCTTCAAGATAGAGAAAATACAATCAATATAAATGTTTACTTTGTCAATACTGCACAACTCTTGATCTTAACGTTGTTACTAGAATGTAAATTTGTTTACCAAAAAGAAGAAAAAGTTGAATTGCGTTTTGTCTGGGATTAATATTAACAATGTGGCAATTTTTCTTTGTTTCATAAAGATGTTGGCCGTTTTGGCTCTTTAAAATGATTATTTTCTTTTATTGTAGTTTGCTGGTTTAAAGTTGAAAATTAAAGCATTGACTTCTGTTTTTAGACATAAACTTGTGACTGTTCTAAGAGAATGAAAACAATTCTTGTTTAAGAAAACAATTTTCTTGGTTTCAAATTTTTGCAAATGAATTGAGTCATGTGAACATTAAAAATATTAAATTTATAAGGTGGAACATTTACAGGTTAATAGTAGCCATTGTACGAATCTTAATGATTTCCCTTTCTCGCTCTCTCTCTCTCTCTCTCTCTCTCTCTCTCTCTCTCTCTCTCTCTCTCTCTCTCTCTCTCTCTCTCTCTCTCTCTCTCTCTCTCTCTCTCTCTCTCTCTCTCTCTCTCTCTCTCTCT
>JAWDGP010000218.1:435000-777500 GCA_033675545.1 Elysia crispata | reverse complement strand
TCTCTCTCTCTCTCTCTCTCTCTCTCCCTCTCTCTCTCTCTCTCATACACACACACACTCTCTTGATTTGGTTGTCTGTCGATCTTACCCCTACCTCTCTCTGTCTCTCTATAGTAAGCAAACGAGAACGGTATAAATGTAATTGAAATACACGATAAAAGCTACATAATGATGTGGACGGGGATCGAACCTGAATCAGGCTTAACGGGAACATTAAGTTATATGATAATAAACAATACGTGTTTTTATCCAGATTTACTCATCACTGAAAGGAGAACACAAGTGAGATCGTGGCTCCACTGAGACTCAACTGGTTTACTATCGCGAAATTTGTGGTTAAGGTGTTGATCTCTTTGCTTGCTAAAACAAGAGTTTCCTGTCTTCTATTTATGTGTCTTCGCTAGTGTCTGTAGCCATAAACTACCCTAAGGACGTGAGTGAAATCAAGTACAATAGAAAAGTAGAAATTTATTCCATCCGAAGACAAAAATCAGCCTTTACTCTTTTACGAGTAAAGGCAAATTGAGTACAAAAATCTATCTATCGAGTAATGATTTTTTCTCGAATTTATCGATACATAAGATCACTGTCGGTCTATGATAGATCTAGACAGCAAACGTTTAGGTTACACTCCGGTCTACACTCCAATCCGTCTAGTCTAGGTTTAGAACCTTATCTTGATTTAGACCCTAGGTTTAATTTCTAGACTTTCAAGATGATGCAAAGAATTGTCACTTAACTACTCAAATGAAACTTGCAACCTTAACTAGATCTAGATTAGTTCAGATTCAGATTTTTTATGCCACAATCCTAAACTCGTGAGAGTAGATCTAAAATCTATATAGATCTATATCCAGGTATCCTGTTTCACTTTCAGACTCGAATCTAAATCAACTTATCCCGAGAGGAGAAAAATCTGATTCTAACAGATAAATGTTATTAGATGTATTGAATCTTGAAATCTTCCCAGTAGATCTACTTTCACTTTAGTTAGATTCTAGCTAAAGTTAATATTCAAGACTTCAAACCTTTTAACCATCTGTAGAATACTTGTAGGCCTAAAGCTTGAGAATCAAGCTTTGAATATGGGGGATCATAAACATAAATTTTTGCAGACAATGCATGGACTTCGAGGTCGTGAGATCTATGGTACTTCACTCCATCAATATAAACAGGAAGCTATAGGTCACCGTTTAGCTCATTCACAAAGTCTGATGAAAAAAGATCTACGTGGTCACTTTGGATGTGTTAATGCCATTGAATTTTCATCGAATGGCAAATTTATTGCATCAGGTAACCATATCTTACTCTTAGTTCAAATTTCAAATATTATAATTATTTTCTAGGATTGTGATTAGTCAGCTTGGAACTCTAACATATATTGATCAATTTATAAGAATAATGAGGGATGACCTGGCCTGAATTAAGATTTGATAAATGCTTCGTAGTTTGTACAGATTAGATCTGATGGAATAAATGAAACACTTTATAATGCATTTTTATGATAAAAGTAGAGAAAATGGGTTCTAATTTTGCAGAACACTTGCTGTCTTACAGTTTAAAAATAATTAAAGCCATTTTCGTGCCAATAGTTCATGAAAAGAAAATGATTCTTCAGTTTTGTGAGAAATTGTAAAGGGTTAAATTTTGAACAGCAATCTAAAAGTAAGACAGAGTAGTACAACATACTGGACATGAGATGAGTCTACATTTAAACAGCGAGCTTCTATTTCACTCTCATTTGTTAAGGTAATGCCCTTGAAAGTCTTAAACTTTTCTTGGGAAACAAAGAAATTCTAATTTCCAATTTGAGCACCTAAATAAAAAAAAAAACAAAATAACTCTTTCTCAACATGAAATCATTATTTTTACACTTCCCTCCCCCCCAAAAAATTATTGCATGGTCAATGTTTTTCAAAAACATCCATCATGTCAAGCTAAAAAACCTATAATAGTACCTGATAAATTCAAATTTAACAGCTTTTTCCCAGCATGGGACAATGCATCAATTTTGAGTTTGTGTCTCTTTCATTTCACTTTTTTTCTTTCTTCATTTTGCTCCTTTCTGCATTTTTCTAATGAAGTCAACCTTAAATTTATAATTTGTTCACTTAAATCTATAGGAGATACTGTTAGGTGAGCAACATGATATTCACCAAGTGGCCTGATAGAAACTAATTATTGAGAAATGAGTAATTGAAGATTTAATAAGATACAATGTTTTGAGACCTGCTGGACAAAGTTAACCAGTTATTTAACAATAAAATCTCAGTTGTATCAAGAGAAAGAAATTTTCTCATGGCAGCATATACTATAAATTTTGGGCACAGATTTTCGTAAAGGTCGTAAAATAAGATAGTTTACTATGTATAATGGCAGCACAAAGTATAATTTTTGTGCGCAAATATTCTTAATTTCATTAATGGCTTGGAATGCTTTCCCAAAGGGACTATATTTCTGCATAATGTAGGTCATAGATCATATTGGCTGATATGTATAAATAAATTCCCCTGACCTTGTTTTATCCCTCTATAGCTTGATGCTGTATGGATTGGCTCATAAGTTAATTTTGCTCAAGTGGCATCCTTTTAATGTTGTTATTGTTACCAGATTTTGTGAGGTCTTTTCTTCACAACGTCGGTTTTTCTACTTTTCTTGAGTTTAATGATGTTGAGTTTTAAGGATTTCAGGGGGTTGTTCATAAAGCAAAAATATAAGTAAAACTAATGTACATATCTTTTTACACTCAAAAGGGGTACATATTCAAACACCTGGATAATTTTTTGGCTAGAGGCCCCAAACTCATAATTTTTTTTAAAAATTTGATGATCTATTATATTTGCCTGTTTTTGATGATTTCTTGCTGTGTCAATGGAAATATGGGGAAATATTTTTTGAGCAAATTTTTTTTTCAAAGATTACTCATTTTTTAACGACTTTTAACAAACAAAAAAAAAAGATATATGGATTGATAATTAAATTGATGCACAGTTTTGTGTTATTAACAGCTGGAAGCAAAAAAGTAAATTCAAAAAAAGTCTAATAATGCTTCTTAGAACTGTTTTTTTTATATTTTTTTTTGTTAATAATTGCTACATGAAATTAGATAATTTAACTAAGTTTCAAATTTAAAAAATGTTTAAGCAACCTAAACCTTGAAATAACTTTAAAGCTCCTGCAATGATTGCAGATAATCAGCCTCAGATCTTGGGATTTATATATATAAATATGCTGTTTGGTGGCTACATTTCATGAAAAGAATGTTATAATGCCATACATTTTATAGCCAGATACCCATTGCATAGATAATATGAGAGATGCAATCCTCCTACAGGTTTCTCAGATAATGTCAACAGCAACGCAGGGACATAAAGAAGTAAATGCATGAAGAGTGGGTTAGATTGAGTATCTTTAATTGTTTTATGAAACTGTATCAGCACCTTAAGTAAATCCATACAGGACAGATAGTTATAAAAAGCTGTGGATCAATACAAACTCCATGAGACTCTGCTCATGTTAGATGAAAATCTTAAAATTGGCATTTGTAGGGGTAACATAAAAATTTGATTTTGTATGATCTAAACAGTGATATGGCCAATATTGTGTTTTATAAGGTTGTAATTAAAGGATCATTTGTGAGGTCCTCCATCTCTATTTTCTGCAGGCGTATATATATGGCAAAAATATTTTTAAAACAAAAAAATGAAATATTTAAATTTAAAGAAAAAAAAATCTTTGTGTATAACATTAGATTTCCACTATCGTGTTAACAGTTCAAATTTTTTCATTACTTTTTTTTTTCAGGGGGTGATGATCGACGATTGCTTTTGTGGGATGTGGGCCACTCCATGTTTGATGTAAAAAATCCTGATGTCATTGAGACTTTGCACATAAGCAATATAAATTCCTGCTGTTTTGACTGCCAGGATGGGAAAATTGCCACCGGAGGTGAATGAAACTATCTTTTTTGTATTGTGCATGTTGCTAAGATTTTATTCATTAATTTACTAATATCCTTGCCATGTTGATCTTCAAACCTGTGTTATCATAAGACTTGGTTTCTACTGCCTTAAAAAGGTACAAAAAGTTACTCCAAATTTCAGCTGAAATACATGATCTTTTTGTGTTTGTTAATTTTTTTTTTTTTTTTTTTTTTTACACTTGAAGTGCCTGCAATGTTTTGAATGTCTCATGCAATAGATTTATCTCACAGTATTCAGTAATGATTGCATATTTATTTCTCACACAGGTAATGATGGTCAAGTCATCATTCATGATTTCCATGTGTAAGTTTTTTTCTTTTTCCTGTTGCCTGGAAATAAACTTAAAAAGACTCAATTCCCTTTTTGTAAACTAATGAAAAAACAATTGTCAAGGACAACAAAATAAAAAAAAAATATTGTGCTGCCTAAAAGTCAATTTTTCACAAAAAATTCTTTCATTACAATTTCCCCAATAACTGGTTTTATTTACATGATGCTAGTTTTAATTTCACAAGTCATCTATGTTAAATTTTCCTACATTTTTTGCAGTTGAAATAAATTTTTTATCTTTTGAGCCTTGACTTTTTTTCGATTCTTCTTACAAATTTTTTGAAAGCCATTGCATTAATGATTCCTGTCTTGAGAGAAGCTATCTTGGAATAAATTTGCATCCATTTTCCATTAAAATAAACAACTTGGTTTAAAAAATTGAGTGTAGGAATGAAAAAAAGTATAAAATGTATTGTAGTAATCATCCTATCAAAGCATAAAATATATTTGAAGCAACAATATATAGGTTTGATTATCGATCAGTTATTTTATGATAAAAAATTTTTTTTTGTTTTGCCAAAATGCTTTTGTATCAAATACCATGTCACAAAGTAAGCATGTATGTAAAACAACCTTGTAACTTTGGTTTTTTATATTGTCTCCCACTCTGCATACATTTATTATGAATCTCCACAGGCACCAGTCTACTGCTGTTTATGGCTTGAGTGACGCTGTCTACTGCCTATCAGCTGATCCGCAGAACTCCACAATTCTTGCCACAGCCAATGATGAAGGAAAGGCTCAGATAATTGACACCAGGCTTTCCTTGGACACAAGTAAGTCGATGGGAGCTATATAGGTGCTTTTAAGGAAAGAGCAGATTTTTTAATTTTGGTCTCT
This sequence comes from Elysia crispata, assembly GCA_033675545.1. Taxonomy (NCBI): domain Eukaryota; kingdom Metazoa; phylum Mollusca; class Gastropoda; family Plakobranchidae; genus Elysia; species Elysia crispata. Next base: position 772,347 of record JAWDGP010000218.1, on the reverse strand, counting down.
TTTTCTGACCACCGTCAATTAAATACATGTTTTTATGAAGTGTGAAGTACACTTCTTCATGCCTTTTTGTAATTTTATTTTGCTCAATAAAGCAGTCTCTTGCTTGGCAAAGTCCCAAGTTTTGTTCTCTGTATTGTATTTCTCTCATTCTTTCCCTCCTTTCACATACTCTTTACAGGAAGTTAATCTTTTTAAGGTACACATTGGATCACATAAATAAAATTTTGATATGCACATTTCCATGTATAGCAAAGGCTTTCTAAAATCATTTTTTTTTTTTTTTTTTAATCTAACTAGACAGCCTTGGTCTTTAAGAGTTCAAACAGAGCTTTCTGTCTATTTTGATATGTTTTAACTAAAACTACCAGTGATATAAATTTTGGGAGATAGATAGATTGATATGCCTAGACTAGTTAAATAATTAAAAGAATCATTAAATTATCTAATATCAATCGTCTCGTGATCAAAAGGAAAACTATCATCAAAGTGCAGCCCATCCACTAAATAAGGAATTTACTTTTCATACTGAAAGCAACTTAATGGAACACCCTAGTTTAAGGACAGAATTAAAAAAAAATTTTCTTGCACCCTCAGTCTCCCAATAGCAAAACAGTAGAGTACGCATATAGGTCAAACACTGATCCTTCAAAATTACAAATTGGTTGAATTAAAGAGATTTCCCATGCTGATCCTCTTTGTTTTCTTACTGCTTCCACCTTTTCATCGAACTGCTGCAGAGTTATAAATAGCTTGTAACTTATTCGTCGGACAAACTGCCCCCAGCTTTAGAAACAAATTATAGGCTTCATTAGAAATCTAACAGTGCCCTTTCAGTCTGCCTTTGGCTTAGACTTCAAAGTGTCTGACACTTTCTGCTTGACCCACTGTGCATGCCATAGGTGCTGATGACATCTGAGCCCTTCTTGTCCCACCTCTTGCTCAATCAATATGTACATGGGTGTAGAGAAAACCAACTGTCCAGCATTAGTTGCAGATGTCCAGAAGAGGCAGGTTCAGGCTTGAGTCTCGTGCCAGGTCATCAGTATTGGGAATGCCCTTGTCTTGGTTTAAGGTTATTTGGGATTGAGTGATGGTTCATTTTCTTTGATCTTAGACTGTACTTATTCCTGACATTTAATGCAGAAAGAGGAAGTAACAAAGCAGATTATATCATTAGCAAGAGCTCTTGGAGAGAGGGAAAGGGAGAAGTAGTGGATGGAGCAAAAGGAGACATAACGCAAGGATAAGAAAGAGTTAGAGTACAGAAGAAAGAGATCTTAATTTGGAAAATAGCAAGGAGAATTGATTATTTTATCTTGAAGAAGTAAAAGGAGGATTAATGCAATGGAATATGAGGTGAGGTAGGAGAATGGTCATCAAGTGATGAAGAGTGAAAGAATGAGCCTGGATGAGATGGGAAGAAGTTAGTGGGGCAAGGATAAGTGAGGGCAAATATTTTTAAAGTTTTATCCACAGGAAAGACAGGTGTCCAGAAAACATTAAATGCTTTTCAAAAAAAAAAAAAAAAGAAAGAACAACCAATAGGCCGATTTCAATTTTCTTTCTGTCTCTCTTTTGGATTTGTGTATACCATATGAACCTCTGATTTCCAAAACGAATACAACAAATGAGGGAAGTGAATCAATTATGCTTTAATGAAAAATGGGTATTGGCCTTGAATCTTCGAATAGATCATTCTCAAACATATGAAAATTTCTTACATAGTTGTAATCAGGGGATAAGTATTAAATGTATTAAAGAGAAATGTCATTATCTGTAAGTATCTGTGGGCAAAAGTATTTTAACTGTTTAGAAACTTTTGTTTTATATTATTATAATGCTGATGTTTATTACCCTTTACAGTTCAGCTGCAGCTGCACAAAATTGCGAGTTGTAATCTTTTTAAATTCAGGGGCAGGATCATGTGTGCTAATTTTTTTAAGCTAAAGTATGAAAAATTGAGAGTTTATAATGACCATGATATTGTATTGTGTAATTTGCAAAACCACACCCAAATCGAATTTCTCATAAACAGACAAATTAAGATTTATTATATCTTATCTTAAAACCTTAAACTAAATTGTGATTGTATTATTTTTACCTTTATTGTATGCATATGTTCTGATTTGAGTTTCATTTTCACAGTTTTGCAATACATAAACATTATCTTAAACTAACCCTCTTTACCATGCAGGCATATAAACTAAAAGACCTTCTTAACTTATATTTTCAGTTCCATTTGTTTTGGCTGACTTGGACTCAGCTATGCATTCCATCATGTACAACCCTGTGGATCCACGTCTGCTTGTCACGGCTAATTCTAAGCATGGCATTGGCCTATGGGACATTCGCATGCCCCTTAAGTAAGTTTGTGTTTGTTACAGAGTGCATGAATTTTCATAAGCATCTTGTCTTTTTTTATCGTGAGAATGAGGGGGGAGGGGCTTTTATCTTTAAGTAATCTTGCAGGACATTTCTTAAGCATTCATTTTGCTCTATATTATATATACATCTCTTATCATAAAGGATATTGAAGCTTTTAGAATAACCCACTGATCCTTTGGCTGATGATTTGAGCAAGCAGCATATTTTTTACACTGCTATTAGATTATAACTAATCATAAAAGGAGAAAATCATCTTTTATGACCTATATTGACCATCGAGGACAAAAAAAGCTGTAAAATGGAATAGAACTTGTTTCTCACATTACAAAAAGTCTGAGGCAAATAAAGCTTAGTGGTCTCTCACTGCTTGATCCTGAGCATGAGTATGGTTTAATGAAACATTCTTTATGTCTCAATCTGATTTCTAGGAATAGTTTATTGATATTGTTTAAATGAGAAAAATGGTTACTTCACCAGGTGCTTGAACTATAAGAGTACCATTCAGAACTGCATGAGTGTGCGCTTCAACAGTCTTGGTGACAAAATTATGGCCCTGCGAAGAAGATCAGGACCTGTGCTTTATGATGTGGGCAAGCCCAATCCCATTTATGAGTTTGATTACAGTACATACTACAATGCTTGCACTCTGAAAAGTTGCAGTTTTGCAGGTCTCCATGACGAGGTATAAAAATTTATATTTCATCTGCAAACACAGGCTTGCAAGCTTCTGTGATCTTATTTGTTCCTTTTTGGTTTCAAATTTTTTTTATCACTTGAACCTTTGTTCACCTTATTTTGCCAATCTTCAACCCATAAGTTGTCAAATCATGTTGAAAGTAAATTAAAAATGTTGCACACTAAGAGAAAGAAAAGCTTTTTTTCCCTTGGTAATAGCTAAGAAGTATTTTGATGTTTGGAAGTAAAAAGTCAAGCAATTTTATTTAAGATGCCATTAGACATTTTTTATCCATGTTAAGATTTACAATAGCATTGGAGACACCTCATAGTATCTCTAAAATGTTTACTGTTACCTTGACTTGTCTCATACTATTACCAGAGAATCTTATGTGCCTAAAAATTGGCAGTTCTCATCATGAATTTGAGTGACAGGAATGGGCTAAAAAAAATTTGAAAAAAGGTTTTTCTTTCTTTGCCACCCAGAATCAGTTCTTCTTTTTATGAATTAAATGTTTCACCTTTTTATATTTTATTCTAAAAATAAATTATTTAATACATGTTTCAAGTGAGTGATAATTTAGAATTTGACACTTTATATATTAATACTACTTTAAAACATTAGTTGTTAGTGACATGATATGTTGAATTCAAATTACGATGGGAAAGTTTCTACACTTTTTTCTTGATTTTATTTCATGCATTTAAAATAGCTTCATATGTTCAAATGAATTATAATATATTTTGCTAGATCTGTTTTTGCACCTAATCCTCAAAATAAATAAACTGTAAGCTGCCTAAAGGGAATTTTATTTGAGAAAAATTAAAGTGGCAGGTATACATTTTGTTTTTGTGTAATATACTGACTGGTTATCCAAAAATAATTTTGTTTTAAAATGGTTCTGTATTTTTTTTAATTGTTACAGCTAATGGATGTCTTGGCTTTAAACATTTTTTTTAATGTTCAATGTCAGTTTGGAGTAGCCATATGACAACATACTAACCAAAATGATTTTTTTTTATTTGAGTAAAGTTCTCACCTGAGAGATCTTGTTTTTCTCCTCAGTATGTGATGTCAGGCTCAGATGATTTCTGTATTTACCTGTGGAAAGTTCCTACTGATCCAGCTGAAGACTGTAAATTATCTTTTCATCTTTCAGGGTTGTGTTTAGAAGACAGGGAAATTTTTGACAAATTTGATCACATGTCCATTGATGTTCTGTTCAAAATATGAAGAAAAATGTGTTTTGAGAGATGATAATTTTAATTTTAATATGGGTGGGTCAAAATTTCCATTTCCTTTATATTTTTTCTTCTCAAAACTTGTCTTAAAAAATAATACTTTTAGCACTATTTTTTTTCTTAATTTATGCTGTGATTATGATAAAATCTAAACCTTAGAGGATTTTCATAGTTTTTTTTTTTTTTCATTTCAGATGCACTACTGTTTTGCCATTTTTTTTTTTATTGGGGTGGGGGGGGGAAGCTAAAATTTTTTTTCAGGCACATATGAAATTCTCTGGTTTTAACTCAATTGAGATTTTATTTCTAGTCAATGTATGATCAATTCATAAGATAGGATGTAGGCTTACATGTTGTGCTCACTTTCAAACAGAAGATAACTTGAAAGGATCACTTGAGATTTCGTGATTTTTTTTTATGCTTGAAGCAACTTAGTTTAAGACATATGAAAGTCATGAATCTGTATGGATGTCTCCCGATGTTTCATTCACGGCTGTTAAGAAATGGCCCTTTAGTTCGCCAGCCGCTCTCAGTAATCTGTTCAGGTCATGAGGTCAACCGCTGGGTGAACGGGAATTCCCGATTTTGAGCTGGGGGTGTTTTAGACGCATCGTTTTTAATGTTTAAACAAGCATTATAATCCCACTGGCTGCATCAATGTTAACGGAAAGCATATAATATGAAGGTACCATATTCCTTTAGTATTGGGAAAAACAATGGAAGTTTTATTTCTTAAACTGAAAGAAATGCAGAGCAGTTTTGATGCTCCGGAATTTGGTAGTAGCCGCATTTTATTACAGAAATGACAGTTTTTAATGACGCCAAATGAAGCTTTTATGATGAAATTTTGCCAGTGATTCATCAATATGTTGAATAATGCACATACCAAACGGCAACTGCGAAGAGTTCTTAGTTCTTTAGCTATCTTGATGTAAGTTTCCGATATAGACCTTTTTACACAGCTACCTGGGTAAGATTCTTTATTCTTTGTCCCCTGGGTTTACTGTTTATCTTCTGAGTGGTATCGCTGCTCTTCGTTTATTGGTTCTAGATCTAGTATCATCATTCTCTCGAGACGAATTTAACAAATACCGATAGTGATCTATCAGAGAAAAATGATGAATTAGTGTGGTCACAGAAAATGGACTTAGTTTTATAATAAGTTTAGATTACGGTTTAGAATAAGGTTTAAAACTATATCTAGATCTAGATCTAGGCCAAAAATTTAAAATTGTTTCGATATCATGTGGAAACATTAATTTTGTTAGTATAGGAAAGCCTATAGTTTTTAAGACGGTAGATCTAGTAGATTTTCCAAAACATATAAACTCCCGATGAGAAAATCATGTATCCTAAGAATACACGAAATGTTTGTTTTTCGACGGGATATATTTTCAAAAAATCACATAAAATCACATAAAAACTCTTCGCGGTGGAAAGTTTCGCCGTGAATTCATATTTAAATGTTTTATGCTATAAAATGGGTTTAAAGTAAAAATATTGTTCGGTTTAGGAAATATTCATTCTGAAACAAGCGCATTATAATAATTATAAATTCCAATATTTTTCATTTGGGACGTGAACGCTTAGGTATAATTAAAAATAATCTTATTTCTGTACAGTGAAAGTAATTACGTTTTGTTGGTCAAAAATGGGGCTTTAAAATGAATCTAAGTGCAACCATTTTTGAAAAAGTAATAGCAGAGATATTACAATCTAAAAACTGGTGAAAATAGTGAATCTCGAGAATCACAGGTGATGCACAAACACACCTGCTGGCGCTCTGCTGGCTCCATAGAGTTTATCTTCTCCTAAGTTTGCTCCACTCGGCCTGACAGGTGATTTATTACCGTACCGATCCGCCCACTGCTGGAGGATACCTGGGGTAGGCCTGGCCGAAAATTAAAGGGTCGCTTTCAGTGGGTTTTAAACAGATGTGCATTGTTTAAACAATTATTTACTGTAATGCCTGCTATTACCCAATAGCGTTTTTTACTGGATCACTTGATATTACCAGATACCATATAACAATTAACATCTCCTAAAGGACGAAAGTGATTCGTGTTAAGGAGAAAAATCTAATCTTTTAAGTCTTTTAACGGATTTTTTATAAAATGCCGAACAATCATGTAGTAGGCAGAAGATTGGTTAGATCTCAATCTAGGGAGACAAACAAATTCTAGATCTAAACCTATATGTATTTAAATTAGTTTTGTCCATGAATGAGTTGGTGATCTGAATAAGATTAAGGATGGCATAGAGTAAGAAAAGATATACTTACTTACTTACTGCCCTTTTTGCCGTAGGCAATTAGGGCAGCAAGAAAAGATATAGCATTGGATTAAAAATATGATTTTAGGCTTAATTCAGCCAATCTAGACCAAAACAGTTTTTCGTTTGTTAATTTGAGTTTTTTAATGAAACGTTAATATTAGTTTTCAATTATTGAACTGTGTGCAGCTGTTGTGCATACTGTCAAATCTTTAAAAAGACTCATTTATGTTTTATAAGTCATTTTAATTATTTTTTTCCACTCTTCAGATATACAGTACCAGCCTCATATGATCTTGAAAGGTCATAGATCAATTGTGAACCAAGTGCGTTACTGCCCTCAGAATCAAGTCATTATCTCCTCAGGAGTCGAGAAACTCATTAAGGTTAGGCATCAGATAGAAGCCATGCGCAGACCAATCTCTTCACTGCTCACTTATCTCCTATTTTTTCTTTACCGTGTGTTCTTTTTTTTCTCCTTTAGAATTAAAAAAAATTTTTTAATTGAAAACCAAAGTTTTTATTGGGAAAAATGTCAATAGACATGAATGAGTCAAACTTGTTTATCTTTTCTGTTCTCTAAAAATAGAAAGTATCTGTTACTGGTATTTAAATACTTTCTTTCCCTAGATGTGGAGCCCATATGCTATTCCTGGCTGCACTGGACATCTTGTCCACAGCCGTCGCTATGGTGATGATGACGAAATTGAGAGAGATGCTTACAGCCACGAAGAGTATATACATATGGTTTTGCAAGCTGGTAGTTTCCTGTCTCATGATTATACAAATGGCACCATAGATGAAGAACCCTGCATGATTGCCTTCTTTGATAGCCTGATTCAGCGAGAAATTGAACAGTCTGTTGATGATAAAGATGATGAAGATGAGGGAGGTGATGAAAATGTTAGCAGCAAGTCCGAAGAAAGTGGAAATGATAATAATAAAAACAGTGATGGTGATGATGATGGTGGTGGTGGCGGGGATGACGATGGTGGTGGTGGTGGTGGTGGTAAAGGAGATAGCAGAAGTAAGAATAGTGTTGGGGGTATTCATATGAGTGAAAGTGATGCTCCTTTGTGTCGTAATGATTCCTCTGCATCCCAAATCCCCCAAGCAGCAAATGCATCAACAGAAGCAGCTGATTCTGAGAATGAAGACTCTAATATTCAAGGTTCAGCTGTTAGTGAGTCAAGATCTCGTGCATACTATTTAGGCCTTGAATCATCTAGCTCAGACAGTGATAGTGAAGTAGATGAGATCCTAAGTGCTATGTATAGTCGTTACATGAGTTCACATGAACAGGCTATAAACTCAAGCTCTCGTCCAGCCAGCAAGAAAATCTCTAGCGTGATTGCACGTGGCAAGCAGAGAGAAAGCAGAGCAGCATTAAACCGAAGGGCAAGAGGAGCCTCAGAAAGTGTGAGTAAGAAACAAGGTTGTCCAGGCAGGCTTCAGAGGATCAGGGAAGACTTACAGCACAGTGAGGATCAGTTCCTGAGGGATAATGCTACTAGTATGAGTGTGTTGGCAGATGTGATTGATAGCTTTGTGGACAACCTTGTCCCAGACGGCTCTGGGAACAGCCGCACCTTGAGTGACACCAACGATGGACATATGAGTAGTGACTCAAATGCAAATAACAATGTCATGGCTGAAGATAGCAGACTTATTGGGATCTCAACAGCTGGACATGGATCTTCTGCCCATGGATCAAAAAACAAATCAGCTAGATCATGCACTTCAACATCCAGGTCTTTTCCATTTGCTTCAGCTATTTCTCCTAGTGTAGGTACTGATTTTTCAAATACTCAACCTCCAAGTGATGGAAGATATGCAGCGAGTACCTCTGCCTCTTCATCCAATTTCAGTTCTTTACAGAACACCTTTTCTACTAGAGACAAACCGGACTGCAAAGCTACTTCTAGTGGTTTAAGCAGCAACTCTTCAAAATTTTCTTTTAATCTTGGGGAAATACCTACATCTTCTGGTGATTGCCAAACAAATAGAAACAAGGAAGTCAATGGTAAAAACAAGAAACTTTCAACTCAAAATGACATTTACAAACCGGAGGCTAAAGATAGGGTGAAAATAAGACATTCTTTTAGTAATAGGGGGTTAAGGGATATTCCTGCTCAGTCAATGTTACCAAATCAACCATTTCGTTCTGACACTATAAAGAATTCAGAAGCTCAAGGAAAGAACAATCCTTTTCGTGTAAGTTCTGCAAAAAGAGCAGGAAATCCCACTGAATCCTCTGTGGTTGATAGGGATGAATTTGTGGCACCAGAAGAGAAACCTGTTAGTCATCTTTGCCGGAAACCTTCTTTACTCTCTGTTTCTTCACACACATCCTCTTCATCCTCTTTGTCATCCGATCCAAGTTTTACGGACAGTTCTGCCTACTTGGCTTCCTCATCTCATGAGACTGACTCCAGTAAGGAGAATCAGGAGGAAGGGAATTCAACAAACGTTTTTGGGGTGAGGCCAGAAAATGGTACCAGCAATACCGTTGTGCAATTTAAGAGAACCAAAATAAAGGGAAGACATTTTCGTTCCAAAAAAATTGATTCAGACTCTTCGAGTGAGGAGGAAAGGTGAAGGAAATGAGCAGAGCTTTTTGCAGCAGTGTAAATCATGTGACGGGGAATATTAAATTAAGAACAGTGTAATTCCCTTTACACGTGTTATTTTCACCTGTGGCCTTTGTTAAAAATCTGTATGTAAGTAATCCGCCTATTTGTATTTTTTCCTTCCCCAACTCCCCGCACATCTGCAAAGCAGATAGTTTTCAAGAAAGATGCAAACAAGTTCCTAGTAATTCAGCAGCACACCATCAGAAGAACATAAATATTCCAAGATTTATAAAAAAAAAAAAAGAAATGTGAGAAATAAATTTTTAATAATACAAGCAATTGTCATCTCTATATCTCTAATTTAATCTTTATACCATTTTGCATTACTAGATAGCAATAAAGGCCTACTTTTTTGGCTTAATGATTTGGAATTCATAGTTCATACTTAGTTCCAGTTTATTTAGTTTGTAACAATCCTCTTACAAACATGCTGCTCTTAGGTAACTGCTGCAGACAGCTCTGCCCTTTTTTTTTTTACCTGAACAGCTTCATTCAATGATTTTGATGTACTAATGTAAAAAAGCTCTTAATTTATAAAACTTTTGGTATTTATTCAAACCATATTATTTGTATCTTTGTCGCAATCTCTCTTTTGTAAAAAGAAGTTCTAAAAGATGAAGTTTTTGGAATAGTTGCACTGGCCAAATTGTTTTGTAAGATATGTCCTCAAAGCCAAGGATCAACATTATGTAATCAGAGAAATGATAGAAGCATGTGACTTGATAGAGACTAAATATAATAAAAAATAACGGCTCCGCCATAATTGATCTGGAACACTATCTTTATTATGCATAATTGCGTGGTTCTGAATGACTTTGTGTTCATTTTCTATTTAATTTTTTAAAAAATTGTATAAACCTAAGTTGGTGGCAGAAAAAAATTGTGAAGTTCATTTAATATTTAAAGAGCTTTATGTAGAACAGTTTTTATAGCTTGAGCTTTTAAAATGTATAAAAGAAAAAAAATCAAACAGAGCTTGAATGTGTGTTTGGGTCAGTTTAGCCATGCAGGATAGGGTTAAAGTCAAATAGGCCTCTCTCCTCAAATTCTAAATAAAACATGCTTCATACAATATAGTGCTTTTAATTTCTGCCTGATAAAAATAAGGTATGCCTCTAATTTTTAGGATTGAGAAAAAAATACATCAACACTTTTTCCTTTTTTTACATGATTGTAATGTAAAGACAAAATGTAGCCCAAGGCAATTAGAACCAAGGATCATCTTTACAATTCCTGCAACTATATATTTATTTTTTTATTTCAGTACTTGCTCAGATTTATAATGCTTTCATTCATCTAACAATAAAATTCATTTCTGTTTGTAAAATAGCCTATAATCTAATAAATTTATTACAACACTTTCACCTTTGATTTAAGTTGGTTAAAACTATTTAATAGATGTTTATATGGTGGCTTACTAACATCCGTTTTTCATTTACATATTAGTTTCGTGTATTCATATCGACATCCTTCTGTCAAAAACTGGAAAATGTAAGATGTGTAAAATTCAAATTGCTTTGTACAGAGGATGATTTGTGCTTAGCCACGCCATCAATATCTAAAGACGATATGTATTTTTAAGGACACTATCCTCATGAGCTTTTGTCTTGCTTTTATATTTTATCATTTATTTCTCAGCCTTTTTGCTTTAAAGAATAATCGGTTAGCCTTCTCTTCATTAAGTTTATATAGGAAGATAAATGCTTGCCATATATGATTGCATCAAGAAAAGGATAAGTCTATAACTATATTTGTAGGGAGGTCCATTGATGCAGTTTTTTTGTTTTTTTTTTGCATCAAAATGTATTTATTATTTCTTTTTTTTTTCTTTTGTGATTATTTTCTTTCATTTTTTTTTTAGATGAGAGAGTTTACATGTAAACAGATTAAAACTTCCAGTATCCGTAGGCGTGTTTAAAACAGTTATTTTCTATCCCGTTCTTTTATTATAGTTTTCATCAGCTTTGCATATCCACTAAAATATCAGCTTTCATATAATAAAGGGTTTTCATAGATTATAATGTCAGCATAGAGTTTTTAGTTTTATTCTCTTGAGATTCTTGAGTGAGATTTGGATGATCTGAAAGAACTTTGTCTTGCACATTATGAGGACACAAGACTTTCAAGCAATGGTTTTTTAAAGTTTGATGTTAAGTCTTTTTCACTTTTTAAATTTTTTTAGTAAAATGAGTACGAAGAATGAGACAAAGATATTTTTTAAGTCATTATCTGATTGCTCCGTGTAGCAGTTGATAGCAGATGAAAAACTGTTGAAGTCAAGTCCTGAATTAAATCAGATATATGGAGTGAAAGAAAAGCTTAATTTTGCCTAAACAGTCTTGTACTATAATATATGTATATTTTAAAGAGATAAAATAATGTTAAGACCGAGACTATCTTAGGAGGTAATATGAATTTGAACACAGTTTGATTGTCAGCTGTATCTTATATTGCAAAGGATGCAGTGAAAATTGCCCAATATTGTGATAAATTTTATTTTAAAAAATTGCATCGACTATAGTGATCAGGGATTGATTGATACTTTCGTAATAAAAGGTCAATAAAGTAGAGTGGATTAAGAAAGATATTATTCTTTGGCAATCTTGGCTTGTATCACCTTTTTTAAAAATCATACCCGATGTGATGCCCAGGCATAAAACACTTGCTTTTAGCTGGAATGCAATGGAATCTGGTAACTTTGAAATATACACATAATGAAAATTGCATTGGTTCCTACTAGAAGCAAAATATGAGTTATAGAGTCAGGGCACCTGATTGTTATTATCAATAGAATTTTCTCATTAATAACATAGATCTTAGTAAGCCAAAGTAAATAAGTTTAAAAAAAAGTATGATTATCAGTCTAACTTTCAAACATGTTGAAAAGCTGATCTACATCTATATTCTTAATGCATGAGATTTATAACAAATGATAGATATATACTGATTCTTATGTTTTTGTTGTTGTAAGTACTGATACTTGAATGCTGTTTAAATGATATGGAGAAAACAGTATTTTTCCTAAACATTGGGCTTTCAATTTTCTCATAAAATGCATTGTAATTTAATACCACATGATTTTGGCTACATTGGTTGATTCGATCAGTGGTTGCAGATACTAAGAGTATATCAAGACGATGTGAAAAATTTACTTGTAGTATGACATGAAGTTATTAATTTTTAGGTCAATAAATGCCTCTACTGATTTTAAGAAATTTTCTCTAGGAGTTCTTTGGGAATATCAAACCCATAATAAATTCATTTTGTTTTTATTTTGGAAAATGACCATATCATTCAAAGTTGAAACTGATTCATTGAACATATTTTTTCATGTCCATGATTTCATTTGCTTGTTTACAAATGGTGTGGGTTAATTTTTGTAAAATACATGGTAATTATTTCATTATTGTGTATAATTTATACCTTTCATGCTGTGTAAACTTAAAATATTCCTTAATCTTATATTCTTGCTTTTCATCTAAAATAAAGTAATAATTTTACATTGAAAGAGCTTTTACCTGATTCTAGTTTTGTATGCAAATTTTACCATCCACAATTATGCACCAATGTAGAGCCCATGGATAAGGGATTATCAACAGTTTGATCATGCCATTTTTCTATTTTTTTGTGCTTAAATCAATGATGATTTGAACGATTTTATACGTTTATAGTTTAAAAGTTAGACTCATCAGATCTTTTAATACAAATTAATAGTTGTTGTTGTGGAGTAAAACAAAATTAATGTGCCTCCCTTGCAAAGAAATGATGCTTAAAAGGATAAAATTTCAATGCCAGTTGAGGCCCCTATTTATCGAAGTTACCTCTGATAAGGAATGTGACCAAAAATATAGCTTATTATGTATATGAAGTGACCTAAATCAGTGAATATGATTAAAAAAATGAAATAGAACATGTGCGTAAATCTATTTCCTTCATTGATTCATTCTGAAAGTAAAACAAATCAGTGTTTGATCAAGATGCCTCTAAAAGAAAAAAAAAAGAATTTTGGGCAATTTTGACAAATGATTGTATCTCTTGTGGCAAAATAATAATCATTATTAAAATATTCAGTTAAACCTACATTGACCTGTGTTTTAAAGTTTAAAGGATACAACACACCATTGGCATATGACATATAAATTAATCTGGGCAGCTGTTGTTCATTAAGCTGAAAATCGCATACCCGTAGTTGGATTGTTTCTGTTCAACTTGTGCCTAGAGGTCTTTGCTCTTCACTAAATTTAGAACTGAACTTGTATCTTAGAAATCTAAGAAACTGATTTTAAATCTGCAGGTTCATATCCCAAAGGGGACATATTTGCATCTGTGAATATTGCAGAATTGTGCAGAATTTTTAAATTAATAGCTAGCCAAATAGGAAGATGTTGCAGCCCTGTAGTATTGGATGCATAAAAAAACCACAAAATCACCTATGGATCTGATTTATTTAACTTTATTTTTATGTATCAGATCTAATTCAAGATGCTCTTATTTTATCATGTTTCTATGATTATGGTTGTGATGAAGATGATTCGCAAATTGAATATTGATAATATATTGTTAAGACCCTTTTCTGTAATGCTCTCACCTAAGTACAAATGTAATACATGTACTAAAAGCATTACAAAAAAGTATATGCATATTTTTTTTTAAATTCTAACCATTGGTATAAAGAGTGGGAAGCGCACCAGTAAATTTCCTTTGAGGAGTGATACAACTATATTGGTGAAACATTTAATTTACAGAAACTATAACATTGAGTTAGTACTCATTGTAGTCTATGTAACATGGAAAAATGATTGTCTAAATCTACAAAGTATTTTTAATTCAATATTTTGATTAAGGCTAGTGGGCAAGATGAGCATGGTTTAGGATGCATATAGAACTGACCTTGGTCAAGATCTACCAGTAACCTGATGTAGTTTGAGGTAGCCTCAATAGTAATAGGTCAGTTTTCTTTTTTCTTTCAGTTTTTCAATATCCATACACTGTTATTTCAATTACAATGTATCTTTTTTGAAAACTTGAATCCATCTATTTATCATTTTTTTCTTTGAATTTGTTTCATCTGTTTTTCTCTTTACATTCTAGCAGTCGCACGAATTATGTAATATTTTTTGTCAAGTTGCCTTTTTCTATTTAAAAAAATCAGAGAAATTCTGTGAATGACACATTCTCTCTACAGCTTTCTTTTATGACATTTTAATGTATAGTAAACATTAGTATTCAAGCCACTAAAACTAAAAGTTCTCCGCAAAAATTATCCTGGAATTGGGTTATTGCAATGTTAAATCATTGGTATTATCTACAGTTTCAATTTCTCATAGAAGCAAGTTTCTTTGCTTGTCATTTTTTTAAGAAAACTGAAATTTTGCAGGACACATACATTCTTCAAAAGATTTTTTACTACTACAGTACAAGAATCGCAAAAAAAAAATAAAAAAAAAATCCTTCTTTGTGTGTGTTCAGCTCTATATTTAAATTAAGAAGTATTATTAAAAACAAACAGATAGATTGTTAAGGACTAGTTATATTTCTGATAAAAAATCACCAGTCCTATTGTCAGATTCTTTGCTTTATACAAACATCTTTATTTTATAGGACATAAATGGATTTTTTTTCCTATTTCCAATCTTTTAAAAATGTTATTTCTCTCCATAGAGTTGCAATGATGTATAGTAAATTGAGACTTTGGTCTCATACAGACTAGGTGAAAGCATTGTGTGAATCACATGGGACAAATGTGCCATGAAGACTGAGTTGAAAATATGTTAAAATAGTGTAATCACACTCCTTTGCTCTAAATCTTTTTTTTTAGCTTGGAAAGTCAAATTTTTAGATGGAAGGAACATTTTTGGTAATTTTTTTTTAAAGAATTGTGTGTTTATAAATGATATCATATGGTTAAAACTAAAAGGAATACAATAAAAATCTATAGATACAAGGGACAAGTTTCAGTACTCATGCAATGCATTATCATCTTCAGCTGTATCTCTAACACATCTATGCTTTGTTTTGAAAAGGAAAGCATATAAATATTAATATACACACAATATGAGTTTGATTTTTTTTTAATTGGTACATTATTTACTTGTGTATTGAATGTGCGCCTTGTTTCTTTTTCACGTTTTCTAAGACCAAAACTTATGAGCTCTCAAATAACCTTTATGACTTTGCTCCATGTTATTACTTACATTTGATCTGTAATTTGAGGTTTGAAAAAGGGCAAATCATTAATGCTTATTTATACATATTAAAATGAGTGAAAATTAAAAACTGTGGCACTCAAGTGTTAAAGTTTGTACAGTAAATTTGTACCAGCTGAGGCTACATAGCTATTTCATGGCCGACAGGCACATGTTTATCGATTTCAGTATTATAAAGGCAGACTAGAAAACATTGTGCCCTTAAATCCAGATAAACATAGAATGTATCATCACAAAATTTTCAAGATAATTTACTTACCGTGTTACAAAATCTGACAGTCCTATATTGTAATCCATGTAGCCAAAAAATTATATAGGTAGAGAGAAATGGAATTTTTTTTCTTCTACAATCCCAGTTTGTTTTGTTTATCCAACAAGATCATTGATGCAGCTGGGGAGTCGCTAGAGAAAAACAGAATCAGGGTGTGAATTTTTAATGACCTGACATGGTCTTAAACACTTTTTCATAACTTTAAAACTAAAAGATTTGAAAGTTAATGTAGATTGTGAGTGCACTGCTAGCAAATGTAGGCTTCCTCGAAGCGTTATCCTTTCATTAGAAGTGGTTATCCATAGAAGTAAAAGAAGGTAGTTGATCCTGTTACCCAGACTCCATCTAAACATCTAAAAGTGATGTGCAAGGCCTATGCTTCCTGTTTTTATGGTTAGAGATCATGATGATGAGCAGATGGTTTGTTTTAAAGAAGTCTAGATGCAAAAAGTTAAAATATTTCAGTAGGTCTAAAAAGAAACAACTATATCTAGAAATTAAAGAGTGAATATTTTGAGTAGTTACTTTTTTTTTTTAATGTTTACTTCCCTCTGAGTTTATCACTCCTTTACCAAACACTAGACAAAAGTCTTGCCATTAAATTTTCTGGAAAGTTTTGTAGAAAAGGGCAAGTCTAGTTGAAATAATATACAAGTATGCAAATCTAATCAAAGCAAGGAGATTCATACCTTGTGTATTAGAAAGGTAAGAAACACCTCTTACATTTCTAAAGATAGGTGTTTCATGAACAAATTGTGTTAGAGCCTGCTAATGATGTTCAGGTTTGAAGTAAGCTTCCTCGTGAAAGGGTAATATTGTAACGTAACTCAGTGATTCAACAATTGCCTTTGGAAAAAGAGATGAAATATTATGATTATGTTGAAGAGTCTCCCAACCGTAATGAGATATTTGTCTTTAATCTGTTCCTATTGAGACACATGACCTCATGTCACATTCAAAAGCATTGACATTTAACTCAAAGGGTTTTTCTTGGCTTCTCAATGGTAAGAATTGCACATTAACTGATTATATGAAAAGAAAATGATTTTCAGCTCTTTGGAATAGTCTCAAAAATATATCTTATCTCAATAATCTCAAAAAATGAAAAATAAAAGTTCTTACATCTGATTCATGAAATATTGCAAGACTAAAGCAAATCAATTGCCCAGAATAACAAAAAACTAACTTATAAACCATTGCTTTATCTACTTTTGTTTGTGACCTAGAGTTTTGTAAAAACAAATTGTTTTGCTCATTCTCTGTACAGGACAAATGAAAAAAAAAAAAAAAAAACTACAAATAGTGAGTGCACCAAAATTTTATATTCCTATGCCATTTCTTTCATAAGAGGGTGTATCTAATCTCATTTAAACTAAGTTTAATGACGCTTCACTGAACTCTTTCAATATAGAAGGCTATGAGTGTGACTAGTGAGCAAAATGATTGTTTATGAATGTTGCCTCAATATGACAAATGCAGACAATAACAATTTTTGCAATTGGGATGGGAATCTTTTGAGTAGATTGCGCATTTTTAGTTTTCAGTCTTTGTTGTGTCAATCGTTAAATGTAGAGAAGCTATCCTTGCTGAAAAATAAGTCTTGTCAGGTAAAAACTTAATTTTTTTATAGCACCTCATAAATTATTCAACAAAAGAAAGCATTGAATCTCAGTTACTCATAATACACTTGATTTTTTAACTTAGTTGCTACCATGGTCTACACAGAGCTCCCAAGTCCGACTACTTGGCACACACCATCGGAAACGAATGCAGGTGACTTCTCCCATCACCATTGACAAAATAGGGACCACCACTTCAACACTGTCGTAACGATTTCCAGTCAAATACGTACTTCTTGAACTATGGTGGAGTACTTTGCCATGCTGCAATATTGACTTTATACCACATGGAGTACGCCTGAATCTAAGAGTCGGAACATTTTGTTCAGAGTCCCCCTTTTTGTCCTAAATTAAAAAATTCTAAGTGGACTACACCCATCATGTTAAAAAAAAGGGTAAAAAGACCTTTCTTGATGAGGCAATAATTAAAAACGTCGTTGGACAAGGAGGGGTTTTGTCTATATATACTCCTTTGACTGCACTTTGCTTTCTAAGTCTTAGTGGTGGATCCGTCTCTGGTCATAATTATCTGCAAAAAAGTCTGTCCTTGTACATTGACCATTTCAAGACTTGGGTTCACATTTTCTTTCTTTGCCCTTTCCCTTCGTCATGGCTATGGAAGTCATCTTGAAAGCAGCAGAAGATAGCGCAGGCCCGGCCAATCTAGGTGGTGGTTGCTACATGCCTTCTTTGAAAGCATTCATGGATGATACCACCATAATCTGCTCAAAGAAGACGAAACACGCCGAATGCTAGAGCTCCTTGACGTCTTAATGGCATGGTGCAGGATGAAATTCAAACCAAAGAAGTCTCGCAGTCTTTCAGTAAGGAAAGGTAAGATAGATGCGACGACGATATTTACAGTGGCCAGTCAGCAGATACCAACGGTCAGTCAAGAACCAGTGAAGAGCCTTGGGAGATGGTACGATTCATCCATGAAAGATACCAAAAGAGGACTAGAAACAGTATAACTTGCTACCGAAGGCCTGCTAGCAATCAACAGATGTGGCCTCCAGGGTAAGCTGAAAGTGTGGTGCCTACAGTTCATGCTAATTCCGAAGCTCCTCTGGCCACTCCTGGTCTATGAAATCTGCTCAACTACAGTTGAGGCAATAGAAGCTGAGATTAGTAAGTTCACCAGGAGGTGGTTAGGGGTGCCTCCGGGTCTAACAGATGTGGCAATGTACTGCCGTAAAGCAAAGCTGAGACTACCACTAAAATCCATCTTGGAAGAGTATAAATGTGGTAAAGCCAGGCTACTCTCTATGTTAGAGGACTCCGAGGACCCAGTTGTGAAGACAGTGCAACCGACCATAAAAACGGGTAGGAAATGGAAAGTTGTCGAAGCCGTAGACGAAGCTAAAGAGTGCCTTAAGATTAAAGATATGATTGGGCAAACTCAAACTGACCGTAAAGGGCTAGGATCATCTACAGCAAAGTGGTGGTCAAAAGCAGAGGGGAAAGAGAAAAGAGACATGGTCATCAATGAGATACAGCTCAATGAAGATTCCAGAACGGTTCAGAAAGCAGTCCAGCAACCTCAACAGGGACAATGGACTAATTGGGATTATGCCCTGCATAAATCCCTCACATGGAATGAGATCTGGCATATGGCGCCACTTCGGATCAGCTTTCTCATCAGATCAGTGTACGATCTCCTGCCCTCAAACTCAAATCTGGTACGGTGGGGAAAGAAAGAGGACCCCACCTGTCCGCTATGCCAAGGCAGGCAGACCACAGAGCATGTCTTGAGCTCTTGCAAAATCGCCCTCTCACAGGGGCGATACATATGGAGGCATAACAGAGTCCTCCAGGAACTTGCCGCAATCATAAGCACGGCTAAAGGAGAGACTACCCTCCCTGATACTAACGCGTTGATATTCACAACAGAGGGAGGCGCTAAGTCATGGCACGGAAGGCCGGTGAGGACAACAAACCAGATAAAATGCCTTCTTGACGGTTGTGATGACTGGGATGTTTCAGCAGATCTTCCAGAATGGGACAGTCATCCCAGTATAATCAAAGAAACGAGATTAAGGCCTGATATCGTGATCCATTCAGCTTCCACACAACAATTGATCATGGTGGAGTTAACAATACCATACGAAAACAGAATGGAAGAGGCCCACATCTACAAAAGAGAGAAATATATGAACCTGACCAAAGAGCTAGAAAATGCCGGCTACATAGCTGTGGTGATGCCCGTTGAGGTTGGTGCCAGAGGATTCGTAGGGTCATCAGTCTACGACCTTCTGACTATACTTTCAATATGTGGCAACAAAAGAACAAAAGCTCTAAAGTTACTAACGGAAATAGCCGAAAACAGTTCCCGGTGGATCTGGAGCAGGAGAAATGAGAGGTTCCTTCATAAGGACTGAAAATGCTCTAAACATCGCAGGACCAGTTGGCGAAGTGGTATAGCGCCGGTTCGAATCCTGGCGCTGTGCGAAAAAAAAAAATAAAAAAGATAACAGGGAGACACTTGGGATCATGACCTGGGTGTGGTCCGGCCCCATTAGAGTGTCAGAAGTTCAGGGCCGAAACACTTGCTACGAGAGGGGTTTCTTCTCTGAAGACTCCCTGTTATCTAGCTCTCCAATGAGTTTCTACCTACTTCTGAAATTGTCTTGGGACTCACAATGCAGAGAGATATCAAAATATAGTGTACTCGTTCGTTGGAAATTTCATCAGCAATTTCTCTTTGTTTTGCCCTTCGATTAGTCCTAATCATACAATCCACTGCTTTATCTAATGGGATGTGTAGACTGGAGAACGAGGCCTACTTAAATGCTTAAAACCATGCCTGTAGGATCCTAGTTCTAGTCAGTTTTTGATAAGCCTAAGCCAGAGGGCAGGTAAAGTTGAACAATAGTCAAAGTTTTTACACTGATCAAGATCAGTATTTAGGTAAATAGTAGTGAGCAATAGATCATTTTGATAAGTATAGAAGCCTCCCCCAAGAACTTCCATCTTTAGTTGGATGTAGACTCAAGGAATTGACTGTGTTTTTCAAATCTACATTCTTACACAGCCACAACTGGAATGTTCTTTTCAGCTAAGAGCAGTTAAGTTCCGGTTCCTCAAAACTGCTTTTGAAGCCTCTAATAATCCAATGTATTAGAACTCTTGTGCCTCTCCTCATAGCTGTTTATTTCTAGGGAGACCCCCCCCCCCCCCTTTCCCACCCCCACACACACTCTTCAATTAAGTGTAAGATACGAGGAAGAAGGCTGAAGACATTATTGTGTGGACTCATGCTCCGCAACAAGTTGGGATTTGAAATAATGATATGAGGATTGAGAGCGGGAAGGGGAAGGGGACTCTCCTCAAGAGGATTCTATAATCAGTGTCACAGTGCATAATAATTCGAAAATCCTTAGCCTTGCATTTGGTTTCACAGCATGTTGGGAAGTGGAGAAGGATCTTTTATATGAGAATTACCCGTTAAATGGGTAAAAAAAACATAGTTCAGCTCAACCTCATTCCATCAAACAAGGACAAACTGCCGCGAGTTGCAGCGCATGTAGTGTCCGGGCTAACCAGAGTTACTCCAAAAACATGGTGTGAATCTTCCTACTGGGATTGAACTTAGCCCTGCTCTGCAGGATGGGCTGATTGAACATTGCGGGCCATACAGCTCACCCACTCAAAAGGAAGCCAAGGGTCAAAGTAATGTAGTGGTGGATTACTCTCTGCACAAGTGTACCTTGTAGAGAATGAAGTGCCCAAAAATAAATAGAAAAAGAGATGGAAAGAAGCATAAAACAAGACGACAAGACCCAAAGGGAGTGGGACGGAAGACATAGAAAGAAAAAAGAGCCTGTCCCTAACCAATAACATATGCTTTCACTGTTTCTAGCACAACAGGTAGGTTGAACATATCATTCTTTGCACTCCGAGTTGAGAGTTCTGTGTTTACAAATTCAAATACAAAAAAAGGAATGAAAGATCCTATACAACAAAATTGTACAGGGGATATCTTCTTAACCCTCTAATTGTTGGACAGAGCTCATGACTTTCAAATGGGTAGCATAAAACTTGGCAAATGGCAATCCCTTTTGAGTATTATCATTCAAAGTAACATTTAAAGAGCACATTTTAAAATCCATATATATGTATACAGGAAGATACAGATAAATGTAATAGGAAGAAAAAAAAAATGGACTCAGAAAGATCAATGTTTCAAAATATTTATTGTTCGTCTTTAAAATTATAATGTAATGGAGATATATGTGAGTAGAATATTGCACATGAGCTTCAAAACAAGGTAGCAATTCCAAAAATTTCACACATGAATATGAGGAAATATATAAAAATAGCACAGGACTCGTGGAGTTCAAATGCAAACTTCTGAAAATTCTCATGTCTAACAGAAGAAGCAAACATAAATGATTTTATTAGGCCATATAAATAGCAAGTTGAATCTATTCTATAATTTATGTCTTGAAATGTAATCTGCTTCTTCATTTGCAAAAAAAAAAAGCCAAAAATGGTACGTCTGACAGCTTAGTAAACTCTTTCGCTTGGTTTATAGTGATTCACTTACATCTACAAACGTTCCACTTCATAACATTGGAAGTTGCTTTTCAGCATCATTAAACCAGACAGCCACTGCCATGCGGTCTCTTCTCTGTCCACTAATTGTAACAAAGAAATAGCTGCTTTGCTAATCGAGCTATAGCCTTGTTGTTTTGACACTCTCTTGAACCTGACAATAACTAATTTAGAATTTCCCACATATTGAAGAAAATGCGTTTCTTTGGTGAAAACCATCTTGGGCGCACAGTTCAGATAGTGCATCATATTAAAGTTTGATCACTTGACTCTTCACTTAAACAGTGCAGCTTTTCTTGTGCATAAGTTACACTGCTGAGTTTTGTTTTAAATGCATAAATATTTTTAATTTCGTAGTTTTAAATCAGATCCTCACAAAATGATTACATTTCAAAGATATAAATGTTCTTCACAGTTTTGTGAATTGATTATTACTTATTACTAAATCATAGTTACAAAGAGGTACTCTGTATATAAGGTAAAGTTTGCCTGAGACAGCATAATTAACAGCCTTTAGCACCTGCCTTTCTATTGTTATTAATACATGGATATCTTTCATGTATAACTTAGATGAATCTATCCTTGACTCTATAAAATTAAAAAAAAATTTGAAAGGTCAACCAGCAAGCTATTTTCTTAATTTTTATTTTATACACTTATGCTTATTGACACACGTTATTTAGACAAAGCAGTTTCTTCAAATCTTTGTGATTCTGTTCAGTTTAGCTTAGATTCTCTATCTAGCTCTAGATCTATCAGAATGGCTGAATCAGATAAAAAAAGAAAACCGGGAACTCAGACATTACACGAAAAAACAATTGATAATAAGCCCACATCATGCATTCTGTTCAGTGTGTGCTACAGATTTCAATATCAGACATTCTGGAATGTATGATTGCCGGATCCATGTGAATAGAGCAAAACATAAGAGAATCAGGGAGTTGGCAAATCAAATTTCTATGTCTAGTTTATTAATCAGTGAATTTATCAAACCAAATTGTGCTGAGTGAAAAGGTCATTAAAGCTGAAGTTAAAATAGTGAAATTTTTCACCCTAAACAATCTTTCTTTAGCTGTAGCTGATGAACCTCAATATTTAATGAAAGACGTAGATCCAGACTCAAATATTATTAAAGACATAAAGGGTGGTAAATCTAAGTCAAAGGCTTTGATGAGAAAAATGGGCGATATGACAAAAGAGATGCTTGTGGTTAGGATGAGATAAAATCCCTTCACACTCAGCACAGATGGATCAAATGACATGGATAAGATTAAGTTATTCCCTCTAGTTGTTGGGACCATTTCGGAAAAGGGAATTCACTCGGAATTGTTTGCTCAAACAACGCCTGAAGGGTCTTCCATGGATGAAAAAATCTTTTAAAAAATCTTTTATCTTACAGACAATGAATTTCAGAAACATAAAATTAATTGGAATCACTGCATAGCATGAGGCTGTGACAATGCCTGCGTAATGACAGGCAAAAATATGGGTGTGATAACTTTCTGTAGAAAGAAGAATCCTAACATAATTCTATCTGGATGTTTGCTACATTTAGTCCATATACGTGCAGAAAAGGGTTCAAACTGCTTGCCATTCCAGTTTTCTGAATTGTTAAGTGATATATTTTATTATTTCCAAAAAAGTTCAGTCAGGGCACACATGCTGTCCATGTATTAGGACTTCTGTGACAAAGACCATCCCAAAGTCTTAAAACAGGTTGAGACAAGGTGGCTTAAAATACGAAGATGTCTGTTTAGGTTGATTTGTAACTGGCAGTTACTCACCGAATTTTTCAGTGCAGAAGTGAAAGAGAAGGATCTCAGTGTTTTAGTAAAGCAGAAGGCAGAACACATTTTAAAGTAGCTGAAGTCAAGATCAACTAAGCTTTATTGCATCTTTCTGGAGTACTGGTACACAGTTCAAGTGTTCTCATCCTTCTTAGACATAGAAAGGAAGATCTAGATCTAGAACATAGCCAACAAGTGCAGCAGTGGAGTGCACTTTTTTTTTTCTTTTTTTTTTCAGTTTGTTAGACAAGGCAAAACTGGAATTAGCCCTGATGCCAGTAACCTTAATTCAACACCTGACTGTGTCCTTCCGCTGTTCAATGATGAAATAAAAAATAACTTACTGAAAAATATAAATGACAATGCAGCAAAACTCAGTAGGAAAACAATCCACCAAAATGATTCTCCATCTTCATGAAATTTAAACGGGTGAGAAGAGAAGAATTTTTTTTGCTTTTCTTCCAATTTTGTTTGTCACAGGCCAAGATCAATGCTCTTGCACCAAAAGCTAGTCCAGAAAGCCTCACAAATTCACACCATAGTACAACCAGATGATGCCCAGAAGAAGATTTAACTCTATCTACAACACCTTTCTTTATGCAAGAGGCATAAAGCATAAAGCAAGAAAAAAAAAGGGCCATTTCTTGACGCTCTTGTTCGATCATTCCAGGCTGCAAGAACTGTCCATGGATGAAATGGTGATCGGTTTTCATGGGAGATGGACGAACAAACAATTCAATGCTGACAAACCTCCAAAATTTTGGTTACTAGACATCTCAGTAGACTTGTCTACATAGAATTTAGAATTTAGCTAGATCTAGATTTATATTAGATATTAGATTCTAAATTTAGATCTATGCAAATTTTAAGTAGATATATTACAGTTTAGATCTAATATCTAGGTACAATGGTGTCTTTTCATTAACAGGTACTTTTTTGCATAAAAAATATTCTTTTGAGAATTATAATGGCTTTGCGTGTAGAGAAAGTATATAAATTATAATCTATAAGAAAGTTTGATCAGGCTCTATATCTATGTCGGTGCTGCGACTAGCCTCCTGACACAGCATGAAGCTATTCAGCTAGTTGAAGAAGGTGATGTCATCATTTAGATTCATCCAACTAAAGACGGTCAAAAGGAATGATTGTGACAGTAGGCATGAGGTCAGCCTAATTCTCAGCATCTCAACTATCAGTTTCTATAGATATGGAAGCATGCAAATCTGACAGCTCAGATGTTACCATCTCTAGATTGGTAGCAAACGTTTTTTGTGAATATTTCAGAACCATTATGGGCAGCTATTTTTTGAGAACACACAGTTTGTAAGCTAATGAATTGGTATTTCAGATCATAGAAAGGCTCAGACAATCAGTATTATTATGACTTACTGGATCAGAATCTATTCGACAACACAGTTTGTAAGCTAATGAATTGGAATTTCAGATCATAAAAAGGCTCAGACATTCAGTATTATTATGAGTTACTGGATCAGAATCTATTCGACTACACAGTTTGTAAGCTAATGAATTGGTATTTCAGATCATAGAAAGGCTCAGACATTCAGTATTATTATGACGTACTGGATCAGAATCTATGCGACAACAAAGATCACAAAGATGTGTTCTGTAGTTAACAAAATCTGATTCATATAATTTAAGTAATAATGTTTAGAAACAGTAAACATTGTAAACTAAAACAAATTATTTCTCTGATTTTTATGAAGATGCAAAAGACACTTCACATCCTAGTGTGGAGTTTGCACAGGACGAAGGTGAGAGTTCCTCAAGAAAAAAAAAATGAAAGTAGACTCTTTGAGGTTTAAATAGGACATTACAGAAAATGAGATCACATTGGCCAGATGGGCTGACCCACAGCTTGACATTTACAGATCTCATCAGTCTCTAACCTTGTTGTATGAAAAGTTTTTTTTTTAAATAATGGTGTTTGTGATTACATTTTAAGACAGTCCGAGTTTATGCGAGAGAGAAAGGCAACCACACATTCAATTTGACCAGGGACAGATTTAAGCTTTTTGTGAGCATTCTATTCATTTCTGGATATAATCTTGTAGTTCGAAGGCCTCTTTATTGGGAAGAGCAAGATGATGTTTACAACAAGGCCATTGCAGAAACCATGTCAAGAAATGATTTTGATATGATCATGAAATCCTTCATCTAGCTCGAAAGGATAAGCTTGAACACAACAATAAATTTGCAAAGATCAAGCCTCTCATAAAAAGCCTCAAAGCAAAGTTTCTGAAGAATTTTCCAACTGAACAAAATCTTGCTATAGATGAAAGCATGTATCCTTAATTTGGGAAACATGATGCAAAACAGTGCAACAGAGATAAAGCCATGAGATTTGGCTTCAAACAATGGGTTCTAGCCACTTCCTTAGGCTATAATATTGTAATTTAAACCTAATACTACATGAGAGAGCTGAAGCTAAGGTTGATACAGCTAATGATTTGGGTTACTCTGTGGTGGAACAGTTGATATCTTGCTAACCGCCTTTGTCGTTTCATCTGTCTTTTGACAATATATTCACCTCTATCCCTTTACTTACAAGGTTAAATCAAAAGAAAATTGGTGCTTTTGGGACAGTGCGCAGCAACAGAACAGGAAAATGCAACTCTGAAAGATATGAATAAACACAGCTAAAAAAGCAGAAACAAATTAACTACCAATTGCTCAATTCAATTATACACTTTACTGCTAAGGATAATAGGAAAGCAGAGGCTGGTGAGGATATTCGCAGCTTTGAGGCATGGCAAAGAGACAGCCAGGTGGAAGAGTCGCAATCTAATCAACTTCGTGGCATTTTTTTCATGAATCTTAAAGATAGAGATCCAAAAAGTTATCTAAAAGAGCTGGTTACCTTTAACCAAGAAGATTGCTCCATGCACTACAGAGGACGAAGACACTGACTGCAAGGGGGAAGAGGAGAAAAGTGCCTACAACAAATGAAGCTACAGTGACATTTAAGGTACTAATTGAGCAAGTAACTACACTAACTGGCTTAGTACAACACAAACAGACGAGCCACCAGTTTCATATTTCATATTTCAATATGTTTGATCTGTTGTGCAAACATAGACAAGTGTAAAAATGACCATATCATAATAGATTTTGATGCATTAAGTGTGGACTCATTTATGTCAACAACAATCATTGGTGTATATTTTTCTAATGCAGAAAGGTCATAATACCCCCTACTCACACGAGCAACAGTGAAGATTCTGACAATGATGAATCTCCATTGGTGAAACGCTGCTGACTCCAAAACCTTCAGAAAGAGAGAGAAGATGAAAAAACCCGTATTGAGCAGCCTGCAGTTACTGGCCTGGATGATGTTCCAGGTCCGTCCAGCCAGCCAGCAAGTTCAGAAACCTGTAGTATCAGTTTGCCACCGATTGGACTTTTCTCAGAATTTGACTCAGACTACTTCACCTGATGATTCATTGGATGAAAGTATAGACAATCCATTTGCCTCTCATTCATCCAGCTCAGAATCAGAAGAACATGAGAAGGAGTTCGCAGAACTCATGCCTATGCGCACAAAAGGGATGTCTCCAGGGACCAATGATTCTCAATGTTTAGCCAACGAGATATCAAGTTCAGCGCCATCATCTTATGTCACCGGATTAGACTAGTTAATTCTTCAGGAATTAGCTGAATTCGTTCCTACTCCCTTTTCACCGCTACCAGAAACTCTATCGCGAGTCTTATCATCTTCAGCTTCAGACCTAGCACAAGAGGATCCTGAGATCAATCCTCTTCCCCCGCTGCCACCTCAATCACCAGTGCCATCGCAAGAGGAAATTGTAGAAGATCCTGAGAATAATCCTCTACTGCCAACATCAGCAAACGCAGCAACACAATCAGCCGCCACCAATGACAATCGAAATCAAAAGGCTAAGCATCCAATACTGATTGCATGGACATGCAAAGATCGATGCTACGAAGATTGACCAGAATTGTTGAGAAAATCTCCACAATGAGTACTAAGACAATTCTTACAATGATCGCTAGGCTTGGATTTTCAACAATAGTTCTATAATACTATCAAAGACACCAGCCCCAAACAGAAAAAAAAGGGAATATTTTTTTTACCAACAAGAATGGGCACCGCATCAAAGTTTGTGCTGCTTTCTTTCTGAGAACACTTGGATACTCTTCAAATTCAGTGATTAAATGTGTTGAAATCATCTCCTGCCGAAAATATCTTTGAGCACCCTGACCAAAGAGACAAACATAACCAGCCCATGCTTATCGTGATGAGGTTTTGGAAACCATCAACGAACATATTGAGTCATTTCATCCTACTTGCTGTCACTACTGACAAAGCCACACACCTCTAAAACGTTATCCTTCTCCAGATGTCACTGTGCACTACATGCAAAGTCTCTTCTTGAAAATCATCCGAACCTGCAAATTGGATATGATTCGTATCAGAAGTGGGTGGTAGCAAAGGGCATTTCTTTTGTAAAGCTTGAAGTTGAAGAATGCGAGCAGTGCATGGCCTTTAAACTTAACGAGCATTCCCAGCCACAAGAAAATCCCGACTGTGACTCCTGCAAAATTCAGTTGGAGCACAAACAAAATTATGTTAGTGGTCGTATCCACTATAAGAAAGACACAGAGGAAGATGCGGATGAGAGGACAACGATATATAAGGCTGACATGCAAAAGGTGATTATGCTACCATCAATGCCTGGTGTCAAATCTTGTGTGTTCGTCAACCCGCTTGTGGCATATCACGAAACATTCGCGCCTTTAAGTGATCAGCACAAGAAGAAGCATGCCAAACAAGTGACGTCCATTTTGTGGCACGAGGGTATATCTGGTCGCTCTGCTGCTGACGTTACATCTGCCTTCATCTAGGCAATTTCAATGATGGCCGAGGACGCCAAAGACATTGTGATCTGGTGCAACAATTGCTCAGCTCAAAAGAAAAACTGGACTTTATACACGTCAATACCATGTCAATAGCAATGCAGGTGTCCTACCACAGACAGTGACATTGAATTACCTCGAGATGGGTCACACTTTCCTGTCTGCTGATTCATTTCATGGACTGGTGGAAAACAATATGCGCCGGTGGAAGAATGTCTATAACTTTCACGATTTTGTGACGGTTGTTCAGACATGTGGTGGTGCTCCAAAAACTGTATAAATGCAGTATCATGATTTCGTCAAGTGGGATAAACGTGTCAGTGGAGGAAAAACTGGAGAGATACCATACCTTAAGCCAATTCAAGAGGCTCAATTTCGAGCAGGCTCAAAGAGTCTTTTTTTTAATTTTTACACGATGATGCGTTTTTGAAGAGTGACTTTCTGATGAAAAAGACCCAAAGAGATATTGATTCTGGTTCGAACATACCAAAGATCTGATCAAGACCTTGAGGAATACAGGAGTGGAAGAAAATGAAAATCATTGAGTCACTTCAACGCCTCATACCCGAACCAAAACGTCCATTTTGGAATACCATCCAAACAAACAACCAAGTCGCCGACCTCACGGAAGATTTTGAATAGACTGTTGTAAATAGTGTTTTGGACTAGTTATACATGTATTTTATTTGAATGTTTCCATTACATTTCTTTTTATGTCTCTCCATACGCTCTCCCTAAACGTGTGTTATCTCTAAATTAATGTCCGTTTTCTTTTTATTCGAGTTAGTATTTTCCTGGACATTCTTAAGGTAGTGTCGGGTAACTTCGCCATTCGGGTAATTTCGCCATACGTACACCCCTAGCTATTTCCTAGTGGAATAACTCGCCACCCCTTTTGGAAGAGTTTAAGTGTCACTCTTAAAATAGAACTTGAGTAGCGTGCCAAGCAAAAAGCTAGCCAATGAGAAGAAACTTGAAGTTGAACCGCGCGTAATTTTGGATTAAAACCAGCTGTCTTCTAGACATCGATCTCTTTTCTTCTCTCTTGCTTCACTTGTTCACTACTTCTAATGTACTGTTATCATCTCATGCCTATAATTCCACTGTATTAAATGTTGTACATGCTAATATTGTTGTTTTTTTTGTATCTGTTAGAATTGTAATTGTTAATTTGCCTTGTAATTTTGTGATTTGACAGGAGATTTTAGATTTATTAAGCTTAAATCATTTTGTAAATTAACCCTTGTCGGCTAATTTCGCCAAGCACGTCGGCTAACTTCGCCACTTAAATTTTTTTGTCACTGTCAGCTGTTTGTGTGATTTTCTTTTATCTTGAAAATGGGGAAGACTAAACAGGGTGGAACTAAATATAACCAATATTCTAGGGAAGCTTTAGAGAAAGCTATTGAGGCTGTAAGAGGAGGTATGAGTTGCTCGTCAGCTGCAAGGGATTTTGGGGTGCCCAGAAAAACTCTTGGGGATCATGTTTCGGGGAAGTCAACTCTGACTAAAAAAGCTGGGAGAGCATGCAATATCCCACCCGAGATAGAGAACACTATTGTTGATAAAATGATTAAGGCAGCTAAAGCTGGATTTCCTATAACAAAATCACAATTTTTGCTCAAAGTGGGGGCTGTTGTGAAAAGATTAGGGATTAAAACCCAATTTAAGGACGGTCTACCTGGAAAGGACTACTGGTATGGACTCAAGAAGAGGCGCCCAGACATTACAATCAGAGTCACCCAGAACTGCCCCAGCAACCGCCTCATGATGATGACAAGGCCAGTGATAGATCGCTACTTTGACGACCTTGGGAAGCTGGTGGCAGAGCTGAAGCTGGAGGACAAGCCAGAATGCATCTGGAACTGTGACGAGACAGGCCTCCAGTTCTCTCCAGACTCCTCAAGGGTTGTGGCAGAGAAGGGTGAGCGCAGCGTCTTCAGCAGATGCAGCCCATCCAAGGAAAGTGTGACAACGCTCGTCTGTATCAACGCAGCAGGTCGAGCAATGCCACCTCTGTGCGTTGTGAAGGGGAAGACCCAACGCTCGCTTCAGTCCTTCGCCACGCAAGATGGGCCAGAAGGAACTATTTGGTCCTATCAAGCCAATGCCTGGATGGATGACGACATTGGGCAGCAGTGGTTCCAGCAAGTCTTCCTCGCCAATTGTGGACCTGCCAGACCCCAACTTTTGGTCCTGGACTCCCATCATAGCCACGAGGTCTTGGATATGTTGGAAATCGCCCAAGAACAAGAAATTCATGTGTTGGCCCTACCACCCCACACTACACATGCCCTGCAGCCCTTGGACAAGGTTGTCTTCAAGCCTTTCAAAACGGCTTATAAAAGAGCTTGCACCGAATTTTTGGCGAGTCATCCCACTTCAACAATCAACAAGGGAACCTGGCCAAGACTCCTTAAGCAGACTTGGGATTCCACGATGAAAGAGAGCCTCATCATGAAAGCTTTCGAGGCAACTGGAATACACCCAGTGAATAGGTCCCGTATTCCAGACTCTGTGTTTCAGGCGTCAGAGGCCATCAAAAGGATGAGACCTGCCACAGATCCAGAGGTGTCGGAGAACTTGCAGACAGGTGGGGACACTGGTGAGGAGGCAGCAGAAGGAGATCTAGTTCCATCTGCAGTTGGCATCATTGCAGCAGCAGACCACAATTATAGTGCCAAAGGAGAAAGTGAAGATGAAGGTGTAGTAGAGACAATCCAAACGGTTTCATTTGATGATATGGAGCAACTTGATTTCCTTAATGAGCTCATGATTAACATCATAACAGATAACGACATCGAGCAGGCAGTTGAGGCTTCCAATTTGTCTCAACTAGTGGATACCCTGTGCTCACCAACAGCCATAGCAACAACACCAGCTACACCATTTACAACTGCAGCAGCAACAGCTACACCAGCAGCAACACCCACAGCAGCAGTAGCTACAACAGTAGCAACTTCAGCAGCATGTCAACCTGATTGGAGAGCCGAGGTTGATGCTGTCTTTGAAATGAGACCAGCACCAAACAAGGAGATTACGCCAAGAAAGTCAAAAGCAATATTGACTCACAGGCTACTTACGAGCGAGAAACTAATCAACGATAAAAGGGAACAACTTGAAAAGAAAAGAAAGGAAGAGGCTGCAAAACAAGAACGTCGAGAGAAAGCACTGCAGAAGAAATTAGCTAAGACTAAGAAATAAGAATAGATTATTAACTTTAACAAAGCATGAAAGTCTTAAGATTTAAAGAGTTTAATCAGTGTGGTTGTGAGAGTGCTTGTGCCGACAGTGACTACATGTTTCAGATAGAAAATAATAATAATTGCCAAATTTGAATAAAAGTTTAAAAATGAAATAAAACCTTTTTAAAAAAAGAGATCTAAACAACAACCAAAAAAAATCTACTCACAAAAAAAACAAAAAACAAAAAAACAACCTCAAATAACACCCTTTACACTGCTGTTTGGGAGCGGTGGCGAAATTACCCGACCGGGGTGGCGAATTTACACTCAGGGTGGCGAATTTATCCGAACGGCGGTGGTTGCAAAAAGTGGATCAGAAATTTACTTGAATCGAAGTTTAACCAACCAATAATGCTTCAGCTTTCAGGGAGAAGGGTTAAGTTAGGCCAGAGTCTATTTTTTCAACGCTACATGAAACTGATAGTTGGATACGCAGACGTATAACCAGAGCGTCCTCAAGTGGCGAAATTACCTGCGTCTACCTTAATATGTTTGATTTAATACCCTCCTTTACCTTTCTTTTAATTTTTTTTATCACAATTCCAGTTTAGCAAATGCTTTAAATATACGAGATAATGTTATATGTACATTATATATTCTATGGAAACACCATATCTTTCTGTGAACATATTTATTCATCATGTCTTCATTTATATGCTATTTCTCACTCTACTGTAGCTCTTTTGTAAAACCAATAAAGAAAATAAAGTCATCAAATTGACTTTTAATGCATATTAAAGGTGTTTGTAGACAGAGAGATAGAAGAATGTGATGAGGTTTTGAGTAGTAAAGGTGTTTTGTTAAAGTAAGGAATGGTGCTAAAGGCGTAATTTCAACCCTCAGAGTGGTGGTAAAGGCGTTTTGTGAAATCATTGTGGCCATGCATGTGCCCTTGGCTAACCAAAGGCATTGTGTCAAAGAACCTCTAATTTATTGTGATAAAAATACTATGACAAAACGCCTTTAAGGTTCTAATACCTTTATTTTTAAACTTTTATACACAGTATGTAATTTAAAATCAGACCAATCCCTTCTTTATCTATTTGTGATGAAAAAAACAACAACTGATTAAAATCTTAGCTAAAATTTGTGAAACAAACTAGATCGCCCTTTTCTCAGATCAAGGTTTTTACGAGTACACTAAAAGGTGTTTTGTCAAAATACGGCTGCGTTGGCCTCCTTGTGTGCTAGTTTAAGAGTGAGCACTCAAGGAGGCCAACGTGTCTGCGAACTAGTTTCAGAGAAAGTCATCCTTCCACTCTTACTTAATTTCTTTGGGGTAAATGTGCTGCCATATGGCTCCCAGAATAGCCCTTCAATTTTAGTTTGCTTTTCTTTTTCAGCCCAGCCCAGCTTATTACTCTTTGGACTCTCTGCAGATGATGATACAGCCACAAACACTGGTTCTGATAGTAAGAATATTTTGTAATTATTTTACAATTTGTGTCTCCTGAGGCACAGGATGTTGCAGCAACATTACCTGATTCTCCAATACGAAGAGACAAAACAGTTTGAGGGTGATGAGGTTGAGCCTGAAGCTCCTGCTGCCAAGACAATGAGGATGACTGAAGAAACTCCGACAGAGCAAGGACAGAAATGTTGGACAGGACAGACAAATTTAAATTAATAAGAGGGAAGGGGAAAGGTTTGGCAGTAGCATGTATACTTGTATCTAACTTTGTCTCTAAATAGATAACTATGTCTGTCTATTATCTACACATCTAAAATAGCTAAACTGACTCTCTGTTAGTTTTTTTTTTAATAATTTTTTTTCTCGCTCGTGTCATTCAGTGTGTAGCCTGCCAAGATTCCTACCACGTACAGTTATACAAAAAAAAAATATTATTCTGACCATTCAACAAATATAACATACATTTAAAGATAACTAAAAGCTTAAAGTTATCTTGTTCAACCGAGAGAAATAACTGTTCCTATGAAACTCAAAATTATTTTCTTACTTAAAAAATGAAGCAGCATTTCACAGAGAGCCATAGATAAAAATTTAACAAATTGTGTAGCTTGTGTGGCAATCTTGTTTTAACCAAGGCAGAGAAGGTGGCAAACTGGATAAAACTTTTGTGTGCTGACTTTACATCTGACATTATGATGATTTTTAATGTCTAAGTCCAAAAGGACAATGGTTTTCAACCTGAATTTTTTTGTTACAAATGTAAAAAAAAAAACGGGGTTGTGAAAAATGTTAGAAAATGCTCGGATGATTACGGCCAAGGCAGAAAAAATGTGGGTTAAATGTGATGTGAAGGTGTGTGAAAGTAAGTGTGCAGTGTGTTCAATTTCACAATACAAGCTTGAGGAATCGGCAATTTAAACAGACAAACAGACGAGCTGCACCAGCAAATGAGGAGTTAATAGACAACATAGCACTAGATCTATGGAACCAACCACAGATACTACATCAACAGATGATAATTCAGCACACAACACAACACAGGACACTGGATATTGATGGAACCCTCATAAACACTGCACTATCCGACGATGGTTTGACTGACAGCACAATACTAGACATTGATAGCTCAGCCGCAAGCATTTAGACAGTGAGTTCACATCACCAACATCTGCTCACACTGCGACCATGGACAGAAACATAACCAAAACTGCAGCACTGTTAGTCAATCCACAACACAAACAACTTCACCACGACAAAAGATAATATTAGAAGAATGTGCCACATCTCCGATGTTCAAGGAAAACCTTAGACCAAAAACAACTGCCAGACATACGTACACCTCTCACAGATATAGAACAACAGAACACAAACTTTATAAAGAGAAAGCTAGCACAGTGAGTTCACATCATCAACATCTGCTCCCACTGCCACCAAGGAGAGAAGCATAACCAAAACTGCAGCACTGTTAGTCAATCCACACAACACAAACAACTCCACCATGACAAAAGATATTAGAAGAATGTGCCACATCTCCAATGTTCAAGGAAGACCTTAGACCAAAAACAACTGCTAGACATACATACACCTCTCACAGATATGGAACAACAACACACAAACTTTATAAAGAGAAAGCTAGCACAGTCAAACAGCATCATCATCACATGCAAAACAAGACGACAACCTATTTCAGTCATGAAAACTACAAATCCTAGAAAATCCTCAACAGACTCCAGCACATCCACCAAAAGGAAAAGATAGCAACATATAGAGACAACCAGAGAAGAAATAGCAGGAACATCAAAACAAGCAACACAAAAACAGCACGCGCATGAACTCAACAGATTATCAAACGCAGTAATAAGGGAAGTTTTTAAGAAAGCTGGTCTTGAGAGCACAGTTCACATCAACAAACACCATACCCTTGCCATAAAAGAAGTTGTGGGGCTTACATATTCTCAATAAAGAGAGATGAGATGTTTTTTGAGAAAAGTTGGAGTAAGGGTTGCTCATGAGGGAGTGGAAAGAAAGGTTGCAAATGAGTTGATTGGCAATGAGGTCACTGTCAATGTGCTCTTATTCTCTGCTGGCAAAGGTTGGTTGAAAAACCAATGGTAAAACCCACCAACATATGTGTGAAACTCACCAAACTCCTAGAGAATCAGAAAGAGAGTCTGACGTGGCATGATGGAGCCATTCCAGAAAGTGAGGTGTGGGTGAAAGTTGGAGGGGATCATGGTCAGGGTACTTTGAAATTTAGCTTGGCACTTGTTGACACGAAGAATCCAAATTCTAAAGATACGAGGGCTCTTTCAGAAATAACCGAAAAATGCCCATTGCTCAGCAACCAGTGGAGCTTTTTTAATTCTGTAAACGACATGATATTCCTCATTTCCTTACGGATATTCCCAGAAATTATGAAGTGCATCATTTTGCACAATGAATGTCTAGACGATTTTAAAGATGGCGGCCCACCTTGAAACTTGGTCAAAGGAGGAAATCAGAGCTGTCATACGTTTTTTGAACGCCAAAAGTCTGAATCCTACCGAAATTCATAAAGAACTTCAGAGTGTATATGGTGAGCATGTTATAAGCCGTACACAAGTCTATCACTGGTGTAATTTGTTTGAAGCCGGCCATTCCAACTTGACAGACAGGGAAGGGAGAGGGCGTTCGATAACTGCAACGTCAGAAGACAATGTGAAGCGAGTTGATGAGCTTATTCGTCAAGATAGGAGGTTGAAACTTCATGAAATCGCAAGCAGTCTTGAAATTTCGGAAACTTCTGCCCATAGAATTGTATTTGATGAACTTGGCTACAGAAAAGTCAGCGCAAGATGGGTTCCTAAGCAATTGACAGACAATCATAAAGAACAAAGATTGGACATCTGCAGGGAACTTTTGAGAAGAAGGTAGAGCTCACGCAGGGTTCACGGGCATGCTGCCAACGCCGGCGGAGACTTTCTAGGCTACAATGTGACTTTTCTTGACAGCTTAGTCACCGGTTGTGAGACTTGGTTGCACCATTGCACCCCAGAAACAAAGCAAGATTCGATGACATGGAAACATCCATCCTCACCTGTCGCGAAGAAATTCAAAGTCATGCGGTCAGCAAAGAAAATAATGGGAACTGTTTTCTGGGACAGTCGTGGTGTTCTTCTGTTCGAAACCTTACAACCTGGAGAAACAATCAATGCTGCAAGGTACTGCCAAACTCTTGACAAGCTTAGGGAGGCCATTCGCAGAAAGCGCCCAGGGCAGTTGACCAAAGGGGTCATTTTGCAACACGACAACGCTACATCCCACACAGCACGAGTGACGCAAGGTTGGCTAGAGAAATATGGATGGGAGATTTTGCCACACCCACCACACAGTCCAGACCTCGCACCATCTGATTATCACCTCTTTGGGCCACTGAAACGTGAGCTGGCAGGAAAGCGCTTTGATGACGATGAAGAGCTTGTTGACCATGTACGGAAATGGCTACAAAACCTTGACGGAAGTTTCTTCCGAGAGGGTATCTATTCCATGGTGCGGCATTGGCAGAAGTGTATTGACAGACTTGGCTGTCACGTAGAGAAATGAAGGACGAGTCAAGGTATGAACACGTGCAAGAATTTTGTTGATAGCATAAAAAACGCGGATTTTACAGGCATTTTTCGGTTAATTATGAAAGAGCCCTTGTAACAACATTTTGATTGCTATGGCTAATATTAAAGATTGGGAAGCAGCTTCTTGATGTAACAAATCTTGTATGGGAAGAGAAAAAAGTTAAACTTTTTCTGTTTGGGGTTTACGACTTTTTGTGTAAAATATACGGTATTTCTAGTGCCACTGGCAGTTATCCTTGTTTGTGGTGTCTGACTTGAAAGTCAGAAATCCAATACAAGCGAGGTCCACAACCAGAGAGAACATTATCAAGCCTCTCTACAGACAATAAGCGTTTTATAGATGTTGGCAAGGGTGATAAAAAGAAAGCATCTAGCTACAACAACTCAATTCATGAACCCATAATACACCTCACATTAGACAGAGTGACGCCACCATACCTACACTGTCTGCTAGGGATTATACAAAAAGACACTATAATTTGCTTGAGGATGCTGCAGATGAAATTGATCGTATGGTTTTTACCAACGATGCAACTAAGAATAAACAAATTGAAGAATTGTTACAACATAGAGGAAATTTTCTGACAGTGACAGACATGAAAAAAAAAAACAAAATTAAACTTTATCCAATGTGCCAGACTGTATCATACAACTCCGATAAAGAGAAAAAAAGTGGAAATTAAAAGCTGATATAAAAGATAAAGAAATTGATAGTTTTAGCAAGACAGACCTCATTAAAAGAGATGGTCCTATCTGCAGAACCCTCGATGCTATCCTCAACGAAAACATCATTGCAAGCATACCATGGACGTAGTTTTATAGGAAATCACAACCTCAAGTATTTCAAAACAGATATCCATCTACAACTAACAAAACATCATCTTTGTGAAACAACACAATGCAGAAACAATCAAAACATTATAAACAGAACATTCATTCTTAAAAACAAAACTAGAATGTATTAACGTTGCATTTTTGAGAGTGCACCAATTAGTTTCACATCGTGATCCAATCCACTCTAGTGACATACCAATTATACAGCAAACAATAGATCATTACATGGCAGTTTACCCCATACAAAAGTCTTCCAAAGCACCACGTTTTAGACCATCATTGCATGTACCTTTTATACAAAGATATAGATTTGGTTTGGATTTACTGGGAAAACAGGGTGGGGAACTCTTACACTCATCAATAGGAAAAATGCAAAAAAGAACACAAGCGATGAAAGATGAAGCATGTCAACTGCAAAGCACAATGAAGTCTCACCTTCTCCAAACATTGAAACATTTACAATCACTTATCCCAAACAAAAAGAAAAAAACAAAGTTAAGCGAAAAACTTTGATATACCAGAACTTCCCCATTCATACTATTATTAACACATAGATACAGTTATATGAGAGAGAGAGAGAGATAGGAAGAGAGGTGCACGAAGAGAGTGTTAAAAAAGAATATATTACAATTAACGGGGGGAGTGGGTTCTCAATTGGGCGATTTTGGGGTCAGATAACTGACTAGTCGATTTGTGTTTTTTCATTCAGTACAACCATTTCTGTGCACAAAACAACTGTCAAATAGATAGTTTTTAGCTTCTATTCATTTTAAATCGGTGTTTTCAGGAAGCATGGTAAGAATGAAATGGCCTCTTTTCCTGTGTAAGTTTGTAAAAATTGTCAAAAAAGACCTAATCAACCGCTCATCTGAAACTGTTTCAGCGGTTCTGTACCCACTTTCTTGGTGTCTGTCAATTCCACTTCAGAAGGTCAAGTACACACATTGACAAGGCAGCTAGATTTCATTGGTTTAGTGTATTCATTCAAGAAACAGACATAGTATTTTTGAATAATGATCTCTTGTCTGACCTCATTTGGTTCGGAAGTGTAAACAATCTAAGAGGTCAGCACGCAGCACTGCGTGATTGTGGGCAATGGCGCCTCTGGTTGGCTGTTGCCATGCTGGGTTCATGACTCTGTCGAGGGTTAGCTTTCTCATTCGCTAACAGTTAAGAGTGCAAAGTTCATAGGTTACCACAATATTTTCTTCTAGCCCACGTCCTGCTGTAATTTTCCGTGTTCTATTTCCACTTGTTTATCCTTTATTTTCTAATCTTTATAAATTATTTTACTTATTCAACTTATAAAACTCCAACAAGCTTCAGCGTCAACAAAAACACCTGCAGAAAGCCCAAGCTCAACGACCGGTGGATGAAACCAGGGTGAGTACAATTGTAGAGACTAGATCTAATCTAAATCTAGAATCTAGATTAGGCTGTTTTATTCAAGTATGTTGTTCTAAACTTCTATAGAATTGAAACTCCACTCGAAATTTTCAGAAAAATTGTTATGTTTTGTCTCTTGGTAAGGAAACGAAATAAGTTTGATTTTTTCTCTCTCGAAATAGTAGCCTCTAGTAATGAACTAGGTTGAACCTTTTTATCTCGACTGTTGAAGCTGTTGTACTAGATTATAATTTTACAGAAATTTGTTGTCATAGTTACATGATGCAGGCTGTTTTTTTTTCCTATCTTGGGCCCTTTTCTTGTTTCAACAACTTCTGCGAGTATCTTGAGATGCCAGGATACACCAGAAGACATTCAATACCATTGCTAAGAGATTCTGTAGCCATAATGAAACGCTCTCTCACAAAATATTCAGGCAAGCGGCCGCTATTGTTCGCAATAAACATTTCAAACATTATCATCTAGACGTGAATGACGAGGATATAATAGATATCTCTGTTAGTTTTGACAGCTCATGGCTGACAAGAGGCCATAAATCACTTATAGGTATTGGCTGCGTGATAGATGTGCTCACAGGTCTCATAACAGATGGACACATGAGCAATCTCCATTGCCAGATTTGTGCAAGTGTAGAGAATTTGTTAGATGGGAGACACGACAACTTTAGCAACGCTGGAGACAACAGCTGTGAATCTACCATCAACTTCCAAGGAAGTTCAGGTATGATGGAGATGAAGGCAGCAGAGGTATTGTGGAACAGAAGACTGTATCAATCACGTCAGAAAGAGGCTTGGTGCTGCTCTTCACAACCTTGTTGCCGACGGCAGCAAAAAAGGTGTCTCCCGAGAGGGGCGAGGCCGTGGCCGTCTCACGCATGAAGCAATTAGGAAGTTGCAGCTAAGCAATCATATCAGCCAATTCTGCTGAAGAAATGAGGCGAAATATCCTGGCCAGTATTTATCATGGCTACTCAACAGACGATCTCCATCAGCACCAGTACTGGCCACCTGGACTGAACTGTTGGTGCTTCTTCAAGAGGTCCATAGTGGAACACAGATATCCCACTGGGCACGAAAAAAGAGTTCACACCCCACTGGACTTCAATTTTCTGCATCAACACTTAGAGTCCATATAGGACAGGCTTGCATCAATGCAGCTTTTGAGTAAGTATGAACTCAAGACCACACACAATCCAAATGAAAGCTTTCATGATTATGTGTGATCCAGATGTTCAAAAAATAAACTTTCACTCTATCAAAATAGTGGAGTTCGCTATGATCTGTGCTGCAGCTGAATTCAATGCTGGACCAATTAGCCTGGCCACAGTAAAAAGATCCCTGGGGTTCTGAGAGGGGGAGCATGGCCAAAGACTTGTGCAAGCCAGGCTCAAGAAAAGACTTTTCAAGAGCACCCTGGAGGAGCAGCAGAAGATAAAAAAGAGGAAAAAAATAACTGCTGCTGACAGAGAGAAGGCAAGACAGGAGAAAGAGGCTGAGGAGGGTGGTCCAGCATACCAAGCCGGCATATTCTAGAGCCAGATGTTTCTAAAATCTTGTAAATATGTATCATTTTTGAAAGTTCATTTTTCAAATGCAATTTTCTCAAAACGTATTTTTTTTCACTAAAATTCTATCTTCTCCAAAAGTTATTGACAGATGTTTTGAGATTTTGCATTATGCTTGTGTATGTTTGTGAAGTATTAAACGATAGTAATTCTAAACTTCTATATATTATGTAATGTATCAATATAAAATCAGCTATAAGATGAACAGTTTAGCCCATTACTTGAGTTGAACCTGTCGATATCAGTAACTTCTCTTACCAGGACTTAGATAAGTGAGAGAGAGAGAGAGAGAGAGAGAGAGAGAGAGAGAGAGAGAGAGAGAGAGAGAGAGAGAGAGAGGGAGAGGGAGAGAGAGAGAGAGAGAGAGAGAGAGAGAGAGAGAGAGAGAGAGAGAGAGAGAGAGAGAGAGAGAGAGAGAGAGAGCCTTCGTAAACAAGAAGATACTAGAATGGGAAGAATTCTAGAGAAAAGAGTGTGAGCTGCGCATACAAAAACATTGGCCTGCGGTACCATTCGCATAGCAAAAGGTTTCCCTCAGCAAACTGTATCCCGCCACCATAAAACTCATCATCGGTATCTTTGTTAGGTGATGAAATAAACAACGCAACTTAATATCTCAGCACTAAAGGGGTGTATATGCTATAAACAAGTCATGGTCATGAGGAACTAGCAGTGCCAAATAGAAGACTTGACGGAAACATCAAGTGCCCAAAGATCTCCCCTGAGTAAAACAAAAAATATGGGTGGAGTTGACAAAACTGACCAGTTCCTGCAACCTTATGACTGTGGTACAAAGTCCATGAAATGGACTAAAAAGATTTTCTTTCATCTTATTCAGATGAGCCTGTGCAATGCTTTTCTGTTAGCTACGAA
This sequence comes from Elysia crispata, assembly GCA_033675545.1. Taxonomy (NCBI): domain Eukaryota; kingdom Metazoa; phylum Mollusca; class Gastropoda; family Plakobranchidae; genus Elysia; species Elysia crispata. Next base: position 730,866 of record JAWDGP010000218.1, on the reverse strand, counting down.
AGATGGCTACAAAAAACCATTACTGAGCTTTATTGAGAGTGTTGTACCGTCGTGGATCTTTGATGGACAATTACCAAAAGTGTGTGTACCAACTGATGATGAAGTCAGGTGAACTGAGAGACATTTTCTTGCCCCTGTTCCACGTAATGAAAAGAAAGCATACCCTAGCAGAATATGTGTGGTGTGATGCAAGAGAGGCATCAAGAAAAAAGAAACGAGAAACCACTGCCCTGATTGTCCCTCGAAGCTTGCACTCTGCCACCCAGACTGCTACAAGGATTACCACACACAGATGGTCTACTGGATGTGACTGGCTGGTTAGTAATTGTATAGACTAAACAATATCCATTTCTGTTTCTGTTATATCCCTTCCTGTTCTAAGTTGTGCCTTTGTAGTAAAGCATTTTTAGTTGATGTCAAGAGCAATTTTTTTTTCAATTTATTGTTGAAAAATTATAAGTTTATCATCTTCGAAAAATCTGAGTTTCAACAAATAGAGTACCATTCTAAGAGTGCCCATAGAAAATTTCAGCAAGATATCACCTAAAATAAAAACGAGTTATGGGTAAAATTAAAGTACAAATCCAAAATAGCAATTTATTCCACAGCACAGGGCGTTACAAAGTTTAAATTGTGCATGTTCAGACTCCCTTCATAACAGAAATAAATTTGAATGATCCATACCAAGCAAGCTATTATAGATTCTATGAATACTCAAGCTGTGATGACCTACAGATTTATCCAAGAAAAAAAAAATCACTTGATCACTTGCAACCCTTCTATAAAATTTTAACTTTCTTGTTTATGGTATAGAAGGTGCATAGTTATAGAAGTCCCAAGATATTGTTTCAAGCTATGGAAATCCATTTTTTGAAAAAGGAAAATACAAAAATGTTTCAATACATTCATATTGCACCTAATGTGTTTCCAATAAATTACCAAAACATCACAAAGTAATGACTATCTGAAGAAGTCTTAAGAAAACAGAAGCAAATCTTAAATTTGTTGGGTGAATCAGTCTGTTCTCACAGAGTACGATGCTGCCTTTGTTGACACACCAAAGAAACATTCCGGGCGTTGCAAACTCGGGTCTTGTGCTGATGCCTGGTGTTCTACTTCAGCCATGCGGACAACCAGTCCAGAGGCGGAGAAGTGCGTTATATTAAAGGCTATGGAGATGGGACCCACATCACTCAGGCTCAATGATTTTTCAAAAGTGCAGATCAACTGAAAGAGAATGAGGGTAAGCAGTTCATTTGAAACTAGATTAGTAATCCTATTTAAGACAAATAAGATTTTTCAGAGGTGCAGATCAAAAGAAAAAGAATAAGACAAAGGAGTTCATTTGAAAAACCCTTAAAAAAAAAACTAAAAAAAGCAAACACTGTGACTTTTAAACAGGCATCCGGTGGTGAGACCTTTAAGCTTTGTCTTTTCCAATTTTAAGTTCATGGTCTTCCATAAAGAATAAGACAAACCTTCTAATTTACTGCTGATGGGTAGTTTCCATAGAATTATCCTCTGTTAGGTAAGTTATTTTTACAGCTCAAAAAGATTAAGAAATTGTTGTGACAATGCAGGGGAATGCTTTATGAAATCACAAAGAGCATGTGTCAATAGCTAAAAGACAAATTTTGACATGTTAGCTAAGCTCATAATCCAGTCTGTGGAGGTTCAAGCCTTTCAAGAGTTAATTAACTGGTGGTAAACTGAAACAGAGCTTTCATGACATTGCTGGGCTATTATGTATCATGAGCAATTTTCACAGATGCAAATAGAGCAAATATGTATGTCTAAAATTGAGGTTGAATTTTTCTCAATGAGAAAAGACTTGAAGCCACAGTGTATAGTGCAAATAAAAAGACTATTAAAACAAATTTGGACATTATTTTCAAGTCCTTCATCTTTCAGAATGCATAAATTACAGCCACTTTACATTCAATTGCTTGAAATTAAATAATAACCCGTGCAATTAATATTATAGTTGCATTTTAATTACCCTGAAGCAAATAGATTCTTCTTGACCTCCATGAAATCTTTTGACTTCCCACTCAGCTACTTTCTCATCAGCATTGAAGTTACTGGTATGTGCTAGCCCACTCTTTGTTGTCGATATGCTACAACCAGTGGAGAGAACATTATTCTTAGTTTACTTTACACCAATCCTAAAAAACTTCTCCTTCTTTCTTATATCTGAATAGTAGAGCAAAAATGATAACAGATACAGCAATACGAAACAACAAAACACATAGAATGTTATCCTTAAAAAATACAAGCCCCATTACAATATTGTGAAAAAATCTACTTCACAGATGAACATAAAAATTAATACCGAATTAAAGAGTAAACTAAAGCATCAATGACTAGATCATGAGAAGGCCTTCGAATATTAACCCTTTAAAACCTGGACTCTTGAAGTGAACTGCCACCCTAACAGTTTAAGACAAAATACACAATCCTTTTTTTGATTGGTTGATAATAGCCAAGTGCAAACTTGGGTGAACTCAACAAGGCTATCCAATCCTGTTGTTTTGCTCATATGGTGTGTGCAGATATAAGCCTCTGCTAGGTGGACCTGACATACAGGTTCAAAGGGTTGAACTAATTGTCGCTGAATTAACTTTTACTCTCCAATCGTATAGTCATTGCATAGTATTGTCATATTTAATGAATGAACCTTATCAAAAAACAATGTCGATGCTAGCAAAAGGTAATTTTCATACAAACTACAAATACCTTTGTACCCAAGACGGCAGTTTTACTTTTACTCTAACATAAGATGCAGTGATGCGGCTTTCTGCTTGATTTATCAATCGTAAACTGAGATTCTGGTCTCTGAAATTCAATAAAAATACTGAGGTTAAAAACATAACACGAAAGTTCTTCCAAGCTCCCTTGTTCTTTTTTTTATTTCCTCCAATTCAATTGTCTTCCAAACTCTTTTCATCCTCTTAATTTTCTTTTTCTTTCTTTTTCTTATGTTTTTTAGCTACAAAAACTTCCTATACAATCCACTTAATGGAACCCTTGTGTTTCTGTTTCTCTTATCTATTTATTTAATTGAAAGTTAACCAGAAAAAAATGTACACTTCAACCTGAACAACATGGACATTTTTCCATAACATATCATTACTTTAATGTCTATAGTAAAAAAATACATGCTCCCTGAAGTTATTTGAAACAGTATTAAATGAGACCACTAACCTGCTTCCTTCTATGGATGCCAAGGCAGGAATAAGAAGTATGGGAATTTGAATACATGCTGGATCAGAGAGAGTGTATACCATGAGGCGAGTCTGGAGAAGAAATTGCTATGATCATTCTTTGAATTTCTTAATTATGTAACTAAGCAAAAAATGAGGACCATCTCACTGAGCTTTTCTAGATCACTTAGGCATGTCAAATTTGGCATTAAGTTGTAAAGTGCTCTAAAGATTGGAGTGGTAATATTTTTTTTTCACCAAAAAATGTTTTTTTTTTGTTAATTAATGGCAAAATTGTGATAATTATTTTCTTACAACAAAAAGGTGAATGTGCGGACTACTTCCTGCAAGCACAGCTGGGCAGAGATGACAGGATTATGAAAATCAAAGTAAGCCTACAATGTGGGCGGTCACAGTTCTAAACCTGTCTGGAATAGATCTACATTTTGAAGAGTAAGATCTTTTCAGCAGCCAGACTCAAATCAAAAGGTTAGGGTCTAGATCTGGATTTTCAAAACGATTCAAGATCTAGATCTAGATTCTGTATTTAGAATTAAAGAGGTATCTAGATTCTAGGTAAAGATATATAGGTGGAGGCATAATCTGGATAATGTAAGTAAAAAGATAGATATAAAGACCATTTATAAGCATATTCATTTTTCCTACACTCATGCATCACAGCCCCAGCAAATTGACACAGTTCATAAAACAGGCTTTTCAGATTATATGAATAAGCATAAACTAATGCTAACCATTTTAATCACATTTTGTCATTATATATCATTTAAGTTAAAGGACCTGCTTTAATTTTAAAGTTAAGATTATGAGTTGATGATGTTGGTTTTTTGCATCCTTCAGTTTGAACTCATCCTGATGTATGGATGTGAGGTCTGAACAATTTCAAAACAGCCTCATGGACTGCAAAGAAATTAAAGATACAGTATTACAGTAAGAAGCTGACACACAAGATCCATCATAAATAGAATAGGTAAAACCAAGCAACCTTTTTTGGGCATGTTAAGAGAAGAGAGAAACTAGAACATCTTGTGACAAGTAGAGTGATGGAAGGAAAACGCACCAGGAGAAAACAGTAAGAAAAGATGTTGGATGGACTAACAAATTGGTTAAATGTAGGGCAAGAGACTGATGTACCAACAGCGACAAGGAATAGTGATGCGTGGAAGGTCATGATCACTACACTAAAGAGCAGGGCCCCTGAATGATTGATGGAATGATTTATAAAGTTAGCCTGATTTGAAACAAATAACTTACTTGGTCTGGGGGAGGTAGGACCCTCAAAATTTTCCGTTTTTCTAAATGTGTGACATCTACACAAGCATGAAAACTTGGATTTTCAATGTGAGTGGCACCAGCAACTGTAAATACAAAGAGAACAAATATAACCTATTACTATCAATTTTCAATGCTTTTTCAAAAATTTGCTTCCTATGAAGGTGTTAGAGTGTAATCTTTGGGGGGAAAAATGCATTTGAGAGAGAAAAATGCTTCTGAGAATTCTTTCTTATGACTTTTCTCTGAACATCTTAATTATTCATAAAAGAGATTGATGATTTCTATCTTTATTAAATCTATATTAAGATAAAAAGAGATAATTGAGCCTTGTAAAAACTACATCTATTACAAAATTGTACTACATCCAAACAGAGCTGCCAAAGAGGATTCTTCTATACAACAGGAATGATTTGTTGGGTAAAAGAAGGAGCAAATAGTAAAGGCATCTGTTTTAATCTTACAAAGATATGTTGCTATTATTGCTTTGCATTGATCACCTGAAAGGCCTTGAAATATTTTCCACTTTTTTTTAGTGTTCTTTGAACCAATACTAATTTTATGTAAATAAAAGCTTGAAAAGTTCAGATGTTTTTCTGTCATTTCTTAGATAGACTTAACTCTACTGCATTTTATATGGGTATTGTCAGAAACTTTTGTAGTAGAATTTTACCTATATGACCAGGTGATAAGCCTGAGCATCCCAAGTTGCAGCACATGTAAATATTTCATTGTATTTTACTTATCTCCATTTCTAAATTATTTTTCATGTAATTTTAGTTTTCAATGCACTTTGTCAAAAAAAACAGAGCTAGACCTAAATCTAGACACTTCATCTTGAGCCCTAGGAAATTGAAACTGATACAACTTGCTTATGAATACTGTTCATTAAAATCTTGATCTTTATTAGGACAAACAAAACAAAAATGTGAAAGAAAAATACTTAGATCTAGATGATAAATCAAAAGCACAAAAATTTTTTTTTTGTCTTTTCTACGTATATAGTGTGCAATTCCTTGCTTTGGGCTTAGATCTAGTCTAGATTCAAATTTTTTAACCCCTGACATAGACACAGAGCTTGCTGAACCACACAAAACAATTGATTTTGTCTTAGAATTGACAAACTAATGAAAGAAAGGCTGTAAAATAATAATCTAGAATCTAGAAATTCCATGACTCTTGTCTGTAATAAAAAGTAATAATACCATCATTATACAATCTATTTATTTATTCATTACAATCTTTACAAGGAAAACACTTTTAGATATGTAAACTTACTCCATATAATATTCTTGCTCTGTATAGAGACATCAATACATGTAGCTTTCATATATATATATATATATGTACACCTGAATTTTTATTGTATGTGTTTATGACTTTTTATGTTAATGGGCTTGTCAATTTTGAATTTACCCAAGAGTGATGAATAAAGTAAATCTTATCGTATCTTAAAATAATGAAACTTGATGCTTATGCAGAAAAATAGTTGAAAACCCCCCTTGCCTCTTTGAAATTGAATTATTTTGTGAGGATCCGTTTTTAAATTAATTTATTAAAAAATTACACTGTTAGTTGAAACTTAACAGTGTAACTTTCGCACCAGTAAAGCTGCATTTTCAGAACATGGTATAGTAATGAATTTTACACCGCTAAAAAGCGAAGGAATCATACTTTCATATGATGTATCGTCTGAAACTATACGTTAAAATCTTAATTTAAGAATGAAGAACAAAACCTGCTAAAAAGGTTATTCATTGTGCATCAGCTGCCTGCTTCCTGATGCAGCTGACCTCATCATAGCACCCACACACCCACCTTCCCACCCATCACAGTGGGCCTAGCCACTGTCAGGCACGTTATGAATTACTGTTGTGCATCCTTGCCCACTTAATAGCTAAAATGCCAGACTTTGAAAGGTTCAAGCAACCGTGCATAACGAAGGATCAAAAAGATCAAAAGGCTGTTATATTTTCAGTTTGACACAAGCTTATCATATCGAGGCCTCAGTTTTCATTTATTCTATGTCCACATGGCATAGTTTTGAGAAAATGGCTTTTAAATTTTCATTTATGTAAACAAAATTGACTGTTAGTTCTAAAATTAACAGGGCATATAGAAAATGTTTTTAGGGGATGGAACTGGAGGGGGGGTGGAGGTGGAGAGAGAGAGAGAGAGAGAGAGAGAGAGAGAGAGAGAGAGAGAGAGAGAGAGAGAGAGAGAGAGAGAGAGAGAGAGAGAGAGAGAGAGAGAGAGAGAGAGAGAGAGATACACACACATATATGTATATATCAAAAATGTGCGCTAATCTAAATATGACATGTTAGGTTTTAGTACGTGTGGAAGTGGCTTATGTTTTTGTGACACATGATGGCAAATTGCATTATTTTTAATCATAAATGCCATTTAAAATTCAACAAAAAGATCATATCTATAAAAGAAAAAAAATGTGTTTAATGCATTATGTGCAAAATTTTTTAAATTCAACTGTCTTAACTATCAATTTTTACCATTATGAATTACCTTGTGCTTGGACTCCACTTAATGGGGCCTTGATAACCAGATCTTCATTAAGCTGTATTGAAATCGGTGCAGGTCGCTCTAGAGTGCTGATTAGAGTCAGTTTTCCCCACAGTTCTGAGCTGCGGACCTGACCCTGCAAGTCACAATACAAGTACAGAAAGTTCAATCAATCATGCTTCTGAAATACAATAAATTTCTTATTTTTCAAGTTCAATATTAACCACTTGACTGCTACACCATTTTCCCTGCCCTATGCTAAGGAAAATTTTGTGAGACTATGGCTATGCCAGTCATGAAAAAAATTGCTACAACCCTAGATCTAGAAATAATAGCGATACATACCAAAACTATATATAAAAGGCAAAGCCATGGCTTGCTAGTTAATATCTAGATCTAGTCAAGACTGACGCTCTTCCATGTAATATGGGCTAGATCTAGATTCTACAAGCCAAACACACAGGAACGGCTTTGTGTATGTGCATATGTGTGTTTCACATGTGTTAAACTTTCTTTGTCTGACTTCAATGATACAATGAGCTATTAAAGGTTTCGGGGAAACTTGAGCTTTCCAGTGATATTATTTTTATCCTTTGAAAACCAAAACTGATTTTCAATGTGGCAAAACAAAACTTGCTATATTGAGCACGTCCAGCGTATGTACACAACGCATGGGACACCCTTCAAATAAGCGTGTACGATGTACGTACACAGTGGTTAAAAAGTTAAAGACTGAAGTTGAACAGCTTTAAAAATCATATTCTCTTAATACTCCTCTCTTATTTAAGGAATAAAAACAAATCTTAATATACTGAAATGAATGTATACAGGAAGAGTATACAATTTTTTTTTACATATATATGAATGTATTTGATCTCTTCAAGAATAAAAAGAGCATTTTAATTTGATCTATTATTGCCACGTAACTCCAATTTTCATTTTCCATGAATCAGAATCAGCAAATTCCATTTATGTCACTCTTTTAAGATCTGCTAAAGCTCCAATTATGAGAAATTTGAAATCTGTATGACACATACTGAAAAATGTGACTCTTGAAAATAATTTCAAGTTAAATGGACCCCACTGTTTGATTTAAACGGTGCTAAATAGAATATTGCCCAGGGTCGAACGGCGTACAGGGAGGCTGTCATAGACGCGACGTGCCACAAGGGACATGCTACCTGACTAAATAGAATATATTTTGAAGAAGAGTTAGGTGTTCTATCAAAGCAAGATAAAACCAAAAACATATAATTATTGTAAATATTCCGTTCACTGATCAAAACAAAGAAAACATTATTGATGTAAGAGCTATGGCACTGGGAACCTAGTTTTGGGGCATCACATTTCAAATTTAAAACAGCACCCAGATTTAATGTCTTGGAGAAAAGCACTTTACATCATATTTCTCCCCTTCAAAAGCGGGCACAACTCAAACTTCATATGTCATCATTCATCTCTTAATACTAAGTACAGAAATCAGGTAACGTCAAGTTGCAATGCGCCTCTGGACCGCTAGAGAGATTGATTTTTTGTTGTTGTCTTTTTGTTTTTTTTTATTTTGGCATAACAATAAAGTGCATTATTATTAAAATATTTTGCAGATAAATGAGATAAAAAAAAGAATTGAGAATGCTTATAATTGTAAACATTATTTACTTACATTGTAACCTAAAACAGCTGAAAGGCCTTCCACAATGTTTATGTAGGCTGAATTTGGAGCTTTCTCTTTAGACTAAAGATAAAAAAAAAGAAAGAAAGTATGTCTTTCATCAAATATGTTCACCATTAATACTGTACTTAACTCTAATCTTATTACTGCAACAGCTTGCAACTTAGAATCGTTACTACACAGTCGATCCAGAAATCTATTTCGTTCAGCTTCATCACTTGAATATTTTGAATGGTTCATTGAAAAGAAGAAGAGTTCCTGACAATAGTACTACTTTTTCTCTGTAATTGACTCCATTTTAGTAATATCAATATGATAACCAGTATCTGTATTTCTAAGTGTAAATAATGGGTTGATAATAAAAAAAATCTCCTAAATTAGTAAATTTTTCATTCAATAATTTTTTTCTGATTTGTGATTTGATTCAGCTACCTCATGACTACTTATACTGTTTTCTGGTTATTTTATTTTTTTTTTACCATATCCAATTTTCCTCTGATATTTCAGAGAAAAACCACTCAGCTGAAAATAGATAATAGAAATACTGGAACACTTATATTGTTTATATATATACACACTTAGCCTTTCCAGAAAAAACAAAAACAAAAAAAAAATTTAAGGCGTACCTAGTTCAAACCTAAATATAGGTCTAAACATAAAGAGTTTTTTTTCTTATAACAGTGCTCAGGAAAATTAAATATTTCAAACCTAAATATAGAGCTTATAACAATGCCAAAGGAAAATTAAATTATTTTTACCTTTGATGAAACAGCTTGGGTCCTTGACTTGTCTGCTGCATTGATTCCAAACTGGAAAATTGCGAAAAAAAAAAAAAATGCCATAAGAAGAAATTTAGTTTTATGAGAATAGATTAAAGAAGGTCCCTCAGAGACTGTTCATATAAATTTTAAGCTTTACAGGTAACACCTTTCAAATAAGAACATTTTTCAGATGCACATATAATTTTGCTCATGCTAATTTAATAACAATAAGCTACTATCTTTAGATTTGGGAAACTGCTAGAGCAAAATACTGCACATTTAAGAAATATTTTTTTTCAAAACCTAATTAGACACAGAACTTATTAAAGGTTTCCATTAAAAAATATTTAATTTACCTGTTCCAAAAAAATCATACCAACATGACAAAATAATATGGTAGTTATAGTAATCATCCACACAAATATCTGTAACAAATATATTGATAGATAGATAGGTAGATAGATATAGATAAATAGAAAGATAGATAGGTAAGATCTTCTATATCTATGAAAAGCTCTGACAGTTGAGCACACTTATCAATTATTCCAACTTATCTTCAAACTAAATATATATATATATATATATCTCAGTTGACAAAAATAATAAAGAACAAGAGTTAAAGACTAGCAGTATCAAGACATGATTGAATTAATAATCACTAAATTCAGTCTAAGATGTATGCAATCCAAGAGTATTTAAGAGGAACATTAAAAATAATCCTACAAATCTAGAAGCAATTTCATCCTGTTGAGGAATTCTTGGATGAATGGGATCAAAGGTCAAACGAGGCTTGATTTCGGCATAGGATGATGCAAAACCAAATCCAAGGGTCTGTAAATAATACAGAGAGTATTGTACATAAATTATTGTGAAAATTTATTTCTGCTAAATGTAAACTTCTGCAAGAAGTCAAATTAGCATTGGTTTGAGATGGATATTATTGATCAATAATTTGGAAGGATTTCCGAAAGGGTACAGAGGGCTAGACTGAGAACACTCTCGATTCAAGTTTGCAACAAGCCAACATTTACCATAAAGATATTATTAAACTAATATCTCAGGTAAGTGTAAATCATTTTCTAAAAATGAATTACCAACAACAAAAAAAAACTATGTAACGCATCCTACATGCTATATCATATACCAAACCAACGTACCCTACTGGAAGTCCTACCAAAATTTTTTACGGTACTTTTGAAATGGGTTAATGCAAGTGCCATAGGCTGGAGTGGGGCATGTCTATGGAATACTGACGCATGTTACCCCAGGAAATTTGGTGAAATTTAGACTGTCAACAAAACGATATGTAAACATTTTAGCACTGATTTCATATTTCTGTGCTCATACTAAATGATCTGAAGCACCTGGCTTTATTATATAAACAAAGCCAACATCTAGATCTAGATCTTTGGTTCGTTACCTTGAGATGAAAATAACCCTCTTAAATCTAAGTCAGGACTGTCTACAGAATACAGCACCACAAACATCATCTACTGGTATTAGTCACCATATCAAGTACTAGATTAGATTATAATTCTAATACAAAACTACATGTATTATGGTATGAAAAGTCAACCAAGACAGTCTTGCTTAAATCTATATCTAAATATTTAAATGAGCCAACAAGATCTTTAGTTTGAGATCTGGAAAAATGACAAGTCAACATTACAGTCAATGATTATATTTATTGTTCCCCAAGTTTTGATTTAAATATACAGATCAGTTTTAATAAAGACTGGACGGTGATCTCAACGTGACAGCAACTAATACCGACCAGTCATATATCTATATAGATCTACAGTCCAAGATATATTGATCTAGATTAACAACATCGAACAACAACAGTATGCCCTATATTTATTGTTGTCTTTTTCTTGCCTTTAATTTCAACCAAGAGAAATACACAGTGTGAAGCCTGATCAAAGAAGTTTGAATGTCGCCTTTTCTCATGCTATTACACTCCTTCCCACCTACAATATGCCTTTCCATTCACTCTCAGTATTAGTTTAGGTTCATGGTCTCGTGAAAATCTAAAAAAAAAAGAAAATTAAATAAAAATAAATCTCATTTTGCCCTACATAATCATCAGCTCCTCTCTTGTTCAATTCTCCTTGCACCATCCCATTCATGTCAAAGGCAGTAACACCCACGTATGGACATGTCACAAAGAGAGAGTGCACAGCTCACCCCAAGCAGTATGGAAAAGAGGTGCACAATTTATTCCGAGCAGTAAAGGAGTTAAAATTTAATCCAATATATTCTATCCCTTTGGGTAACTGACAACATTAGACTGTATTTTACTTCAAAGGCACTTTAATTAAGGTATTCCATTTGGACAAAAGAAGCTTGTATAATACCAAGCATATTTATATAGCACCAAATCTTCATGTAGAATCCACACTGAGAAAAGCAGCGAATGAATGTTCAACTCTACAGTTCTTACTCATTATGCTTTGGTTTCTACAAAAATTCTTTTTAAAATCCAGATTTTCAAAGCCATATTTTCTTAACCCCTAAAAACATGTTCCCTTTTAAAAAGACAAATCAATAGATAGTGACAAAATCATCTCCACAAAAAATGTCAATAATTTCAGATTGGCCAACTCCATAATTCATAATCATAGTTTTAAATACTTCCAAAGCATTTAATTTAAAACAAAACTGAGTTAAAAGTGAGGAAGAACTTTATTTCAAGCTTTTTTTTTAAATATAGGTGCCTTCCCCTTTACTTTATCTTTTTTTAATTTATCAAGGAATAAAATTAAGCTTTCACTAAGACTTAGAGGTGGAACATGAAAATGAATTAAAGAAAAATTTAGGCTGGTGTTGCTTCAAATCTTAATGATCACTTACCAAAAGTTCATCCAGTAATTCAAACACAAGCATTCTATTAACAGACACATAAGCCTCATTTACAGTACCAATGCAGTCCTTAAGAATTTCATAAACTCTGCAAAAAAAAAATAGATGCGTTGATATGTTTTCAATAATACTACTGCAATCCCCACTGAAACAACATGAGCTTCCGATAGGAGTGATATATATATATATATATATATATATATATATTTTTATATGGAGAGAGAGAGAGAGAGAGAGAGAGAGAGAGAGAGAGAGAGAGAGAGAGAGAGAGAGAGAGAGAGAGAGAGAGAGAGAGAGAGAGAGAGAGAGAGAGAGAGAGAGAGAGAGAGAGAGAGAGAGAAGGATAGTGCTTTTTTTTTATTATTATTTAATCCAGTGACAATCTATTTCATTCCATCACTGTACAACTCAACAGAAATTAAAAAAGAGCAAAACTAAACGAAGTTATAAAAATGATACACAAACACATTAAAACTGTTTTGATTTGCAGAGATAAGCCATCTTTGTTCTTCATAAAACCATACTTTTTAAAATGAAATAATATAATTGTATTGTACAATCAGAAAAGATTAAAAAAAAAAAAATTACCGCTGCAAATAATCAAGGCGAACAATTGTTGCTATAGAAGTTTCTATTTCAGGACTTGGGTGAGCAGCAACAATGAATACATCATTCTTGCGAAGATAGAAGATATCCACAGACTCATCTCTCTAAATTAAAAAATTATTCGAAACAAAAGCCACTTGTGTCATAATTATTAATCATGATCACTACAAAAAAGAAAAAAAGAATAAACTTATTATTTTTTGGTCAAGTTGTAAACTGTTTTTTTCTTGCCCACTATTGTGTTTATCGCTTTAGTGAAAACCCTCTACACAAGCACAGCATCTTAGTTTCAAATTTGTGTACACAGGAGTGAAAAAGAGCCGATACTTTTTTTAACGAATTTTTCCCTGAAGTAACTTTTGCAAGGCATAGCCACACTAGATCTAGATCTAGTGGACTTTCACATGCAGGCAAATTGCATATTAGGTTTTTTTTTTTTCACCAGTCATAAAATATTGTCTACATTCAAAAAAGCATTTAATGTATAGTATTCAAATTTGTTTTATTATAAATATTTATTTTTTTTTAAATTGCATGGCCAAATTTTATGTAAATTGATTAATTAGGAATGTCATGGAAATTTTTTTTAAACTGCCCTGAAACGCTAGCCTTGAGTGCTTATTATAAACCTAAAAACAACCAGGGTTGAGTGAGGTAAGATAACCTTAAAAAAAAAAACAGCTAAAAGAAGACACACACATAAAATCTTGGTTTCTGAAATGCTGCAAATTATTATTAAAGCCGTAGGCATAAAAAACCAAAATGAAAATTAATATGCACTAGCTGTTGGCAGCAACCAAATAAGTAAATACTCCAAAGAAATATTTCTTCATTGATAGAGACATTTTTATCTCCCAAATAAAAATTATGTATCATGACAAATAATTTGCAAAAAGAAATATGATTTAAAAAAAATTCTTGAACATTTTAGTTTTGATTAAATCTTTATAAACCTATACAGCTCTTACTTACAAAATATGGATTGAGACATTTCTGACCAATAGCTTTCATGTGCTTGGAAAATAACTGATGAACTTTACACAGAGGAAGATCTTGCAAAGCTTTTTACTGTATAGGATTTTTATAAACGTTTTTGAAACAGAACAATACACTGCTTGCACATGCTTGTTCCCTTTAGAAAACTAAAAAAAAAAATACATTCTTCAACAATCCTGCTTCAGTTTCTATGAGATAAGTAAACATTAGCAAGGTGGTGACACTTTGAATTTTCACGAGACAAAAGCCCCTGTATGATCCTTGAAAATAAAATTGAAGAATGCATGCACAAACAAAATTCTTATTTAACAAGGCATGTAAAAGTTGAGTGGAGTAAAACATATATGATATCATTCCTACCAACAAAAAAAAATAGAGCTATGATTCTTTTTATAAAAGGATTATTGAAAACTGTTTCTTGACTCATATATATACCCAAGCCCTCTTTTTTCCAACTTTTTTACAACAAAAACTTTTGATATAATTTTGAAGTCTCTAAACTTGCCATGGAGCTTTAGAGTTAAAACATAAAATTCATAATTAAAATGCAGTCGAAGAACTACACAATAAAAATTCAAGGATACATCTTTTATGCACCAGTATACAACACTGACTATCCAGCACCATTAGTTCTGAAATACGACCAAGACTGGCATTACTGATATGTTCAAGAGCTGTTGGTCTTTGCCAAGGTAAAGTGGGGACTGAGCCAGATTCATCGCCTGATGGACTAAGAGCAACCGTCCCCAGCGATTGATCCATTGTCTGCATCCAATCAATCACAAAGAGAAACTAAAAATGTGAAGAACAAAATAATAACATTTAACTAAATCTTTTGTATAATTTTTTTTTTATTTCTCCTATAGAACAGATTAAAACAAAAATTAAATTGAGCTGGAAGAGGAGAAATTTGATATTTGTATTCGGGATCCTTCCTAGATTCTAGCTGAAAGAAATAAAATAAAACTTAAAATTTGTACACTGATTTTCATTTTAATGCATTTTTTAAAATCTGCAGAACTTTTTTTTATTTCAATCATTGCACAGGACCGACCATGTTACCAATTTCTCATTAAAAGCATAATAATCTTTTTCAATTAAATATAGTCATGGTAAATAAAATTGCAATTAATCTTAAAATAAAATCAATTACAATGGGCCAAAACTACCAAATCCTATGTAACATTTTATTATTAGTATTTAATAACACAAAAAATTACACTTAAAACATGCACTAAGGGGGTTAAGATTTTGGACTTATGGACTTCAGTGGTTCTAAGGAGTGGCTTTCAATCAATATCAGTATCACTGTATCTCAACAGACTTGAAATAGCACCTGTTTTTCAAATGAGATTATTGCATGTATTCACTATAAAAACAGACGAAACTATAAAATATGAGCTTCAGTATACATATTAAACCACACAAATACAAATTAATGATGTTCCTAAAAAGGGTCAGCCACAGATAGAGAGAAAGGAGGAGGATGTTTGAGGAGTACAACAGAGAGGCAACATAGACAAAGGCAAAGGAGCAGAAAATCGATAGACATATATACGGACAACATTCAGGGAATGAGACTGAGAGACAGAAGGCACAGATCGGGTGAGAATGAAAAAAAGAGAGAGGGAAGAGAGAGAGAGATGGGGACCTTGAGAGATAGAGTGCAGAGAATGACAAAAATACATTAATAGAGATAGAGCACAGAGAAAGACAAGAAGATAGAGATAAAAGGCAATGAAAAATTAGAGATATCTTGTAACAGATACAGTAGCGCTGAGAGAGAGAGAAAGAGAGAGAGAGAGAGAGAGAGAGAGAGAGAGAGAGAGAGAGAGAGAGAGAGAGAGGGAGGGAGGGAGGGAGGGAGGGAGGGAGGGAGGGAGAGAGAGAGAGAGAGAGAGAGAGAGAGAGAGAGAGAGAGAGAGAGAGAGAGAGAGAGAGAGAGAGAGAGAGAGAGAGAGAGAGGGAGAGAGATCTATTCTGGCGCTGTTTGCTGACTCCAGTTTTAAAGAAAGCACTGACATGACTACACCTTACTAGCACTGACATCATATTCCTTGATTGTTCTTTTTGTGTCTCTTATGTACATGGCATGTCTATTGAGACAAATTGTACACAGCTTTTTTTTTTTTTGAATCTTTTTTTTTTACTTCTTCAGATCTAGTTTATGTCTAAACTAGATTTAACATACATCCATAGAAAGTGGTCTCTGTATTAATAGCTAACTAGTAAACTTAGGCCCAGGATTTCAAGGAAGGTAGCTCCTGTTGAAATTTATTTGGGAAATCGTTTAATTTATATACCTAGCTTTCAGCTGGTAAATAGTACAGGTTGTAGGGCTGATTAATGTACATTTACATAAAGAGAGCCAATGTGATTGGTCTGTGTTTGTGAGATTCCATCCCCAGAGCACAAGATTCTAACTATATTTTTTCTCAATCCGAGTGAGGGAAAGGACTTCTGAATGGGCATGGTAGGTTACCTCTATCATACTGAGGGCTTCGTTTCATCGGGCCATAGAAAAAGATTGGGCTTGGTTTTTGTACGGGTGATAAAGAAGAAATTTAACTGCCTAAGAAAGTTAGGACCAAGTTCGGATCCATATAAAATATCCTATATCATATATATGTCAAAAAAAACCAAACCAAAGTACCTAATCGAAAGTTCTACACGAATTGGTGTGCCTAGCATATATATCTAGACTAGACTTTACTCCGTCTATATTTCGATGAATAATCGGTAAATTTGCAGATATCGGCCCACTCACGCTGGGCTTCACAATTGAACATTTTTTCGACGAATTCGAAACTTGTAGATCTAGAAATTCAATGGGATTTTAGAGCAACACAAAAATGCCATCTTGAAAAGTGTTTATTTGCGACGAATAAAACTTTCATATTCGTGTTCAGAATATCAAATTCACTATCAAAACTACAGTTTTAAAGCTTGAAGTGAGTTGGCCCGCTAACTGCAATGATACCTAATTCTCATGATACTTAATTCTTTGACTCAGAGTCTAAGTTATATCTAGATCTAGATCTAGACATCTATATTTATAACCCATAACTTAGGCCAAAGTACTGAGTACACGATTCCTTTTGGTTCGCCTTGAAAAAAGTTGCAAGCATTTGGAACTGATTGATGTGCTTCCTTCTGATATCAAATTAGCATCACGATCTACATACCTTGGCTATAATCTGATCATTCTAGATGTAGATCTAGGTTCTTGAAGTTTTTTCTCGACCATATGCTTACTCCAGGCCTACTGTTAAAACCTGGAGATAAACAAAACATCCGGGTCAGATGGAGCTTGAGGTCAAGTAGAATCAAAGGTGAATGACCTCAAATCTCGTAATGGACGTGAAGAATAGTAAATGTACGAGACAGGGAAGAGCAAGTGAGCAACAATCCTAACACCAACAGAGTGTGTCATAGAATCATCTACGTAGCGTACAAGGACTGGAAGAGACTGAGAAAATGTGGCCTTAATGCTGTAATCTTTCTTTTTAGTACTTTAAGACATTATACGGTTACTTTGTATTTCATTGTTGCTAATCAGCACGAATTTTTTCCTTCGATTTTTAAGACTGGGATGAGAGAGATATAGATCTAGATCTAGACTCTAGATTTATATAATATCCGTCTGGTTAACATCTAATCTAGATCTAGATCTAGATCTAGATTCTAGATCTAAAATAGGTTGTAGGATCTAGATTCCAGACATAGATCTAGTGTAGCTCTACAAATTTAGATTAGATCACAATCCAGGGCACATTGTACTTTCTTAATCGTATCTAAACTAGACGTCTTTATTCCTACATCTACTCTACATGGAATATGATGGCCTTTATCACCAGTAGTCAGATCTAGTAATAGGAAATAAAGTGAAATGCTCATAGATATGACTTCTTTCAAAGATTGCAAAGTGAAGACCATATTCAACGTTTGCTCAAAATCTTAATCTAGATGGCTGAAGATCTCAATGTTGACCTTTTAGTTTTACTTACTCTTAGTATTAGACAAAAATATCTTCTTGAAAGTTGAATAGAATTTAGAAAGGCTTTCAGAACTGACCATCTTCTAGTTCTACTGCTTTTATTTTTAGCACTCACGTATTAGATCTAGTATGTAATTTTAAACCTAGGTCTAGACTATAATGGTATGGATAATATGTTCATTTTTACCTTTATTTCACATTGAAGATTTCATTGGTTTTTTTCTTACTTAGTTACTTACACTAATTGCAGATATTTATAGAACAAAAGTTGAAGGCTTATCTCTAGTTGACATTTATTCACCTGATTTAAAAATTAATTATATGGTTTTATGCTCTGAATATTGACTTTTTTTAAACTTTAATTTAGGTTAGTGATTTTGGTTAGGAAAAAAAAATGTATAAAGTGAAAAATTTACACCAAATTATTCAAATGTCAAACACATTACACATGCATGAAATGAAATTTGCAGGCCAAAAAAATTGTTTTACATTGTTTACAAGGCCATTCATATTGGTCCATCCATTACTGTCACCATTAGAACCTGATATTTCTTGGTCTATATCTAGGTCTGTGACTAGGCCTTAAGATTCACCTAATTGTATTAAATGTGAAGCACAGTGCTCAGTTCTACGTCTAATATATGGTATTTAAATTCTTAGCCTGTTGTTTCAAAGTTGGAATCATCATCATTTTTGTTTCATTGATCAAAGTTTTCATAAAATCCCTGGGATCAAGTGGACCCAACCTGTCTAGCCATTTCAGAAGCTAATGTATTAAAAAATGCCTGTATAGGGTATTAAGTGTTAATTGATAACTAAAGAGGTAGTTGTAGAGTTCAGGTTTTTGACTATATCCTGTATAAAAAGCTACAGCCCAACTGCCATTTATTAGATTTTCTTAATGCTGTTAAAAAAAAAATGTCAATTTTCAGAATTAAAATAGCACTTGACATTTTACTGTGATTATATTAAATTTATGTCTAAAATTCGAACATATAGTAAAGCATGAAGGTTATAGATTTATTACATCCCAATCTTACATAATCTTGATAAGGATCTACTCAGAAACCTTTGGAAAAATAATTGATCTAGATCTTTTAAAAGCCTATGATACTTTTGGTCATTATGACTTCGTCATTTTAAATTGTGAATGTCTGTTCTCATATGATTGGCAGTGCTGCATTGTAAAACATATCTCTTCTTAGCACAATCCCTCCTATTTTCTCTTTTGAGCTTGCTCCTACTAAATGCACAAAACCAATTCAAATCTATAATCAGCATATAAGCTATATAATTACTAGGATTAGATATTTTACTAAAGTGCTTAATCAGATTTATTTTTGATTCATTGAATGCAAAGTTAATTTCATTATCTGTGACTTAATTTTATTTACATGAACATGAGAATAATCTTTTTTTATGGCTTCCTCAGGTGATCAAAAACTTTCAAAATGAATACTGAGGTGGATCATAATAGTGTGGTCAAGGAGGGCTACCTGTGGAAAAGAGGTATAAATTTGCATCTATAAACATTATGAATATTTCAAGTAAAATAGAATTGGAATGTCAATCTAGTCATTCATTCAACGGTTATGTTGTATAAGGATGCTTTAATTATGTGAGGTTGAATATTTTTTTTTCTAGAATTTGAAGTTTTGAAGTAAAAAAATCTTGCTGTTTTGCAATTTTTTATTAGGAATTTTAAGGAAGAAGCCTTGTTGCAACCCTCAAGTCATTATAATTATTTCAAAAAAAGTACTTTCAGTCGTTTTCTGTTCTATTTTTCATTCCGATGCATGAAAATACCATATCAAGAGTCAGTAACTGTTACCTGTTAAAACTATATAAGCAATAAGCCTTTCAAGACAGGAAATGAGCCGTTTATTGTCTTTTTTTTTTTTTAATTGTTTTAAGACAAAATAGTGCTGAACAAAGGAATTTTATATAGTTATATCTTTCCTTACTGTTAAGGGACAGAAAATTCTTTTGGATTTTGTACCAAAGACTTCATGTTCAAATTCTGACTTGCTCATGAGTGGGAAGTTGTCGTTAATTATGATAATTTTTTTACAATAAAATTTATAAGTTAGCCAAAAAAATTAGCCACAATTATTGAAGTAAGTGTTTTGTATGTGAAAGTTTTATTTCTGTCTTTTAAGAGCATTTGGGGGTACATCATCTTCCAGGTTGCATTGTCTTTAGTCCATACTTCACGTAGAAATATGGGGAAATGAAACAAGGCTGAAGTACATGTTCAATTACCTTAAAAGTTCTTCAGTCAGGTTTAATTTTCTTTTTTTTTTGTAGGAGAGCACATAAAAAACTGGCGCAAGCGTTATTTCATTTTAAGGAAAGATGGATCATTTGAAGGCTTTCGTTCAAAACCAGAGCTTGATGATTTGCAGGACCCATTGAATAAATTCTCTGTAAAAGGTAAATACATATAATGTTGTTTTAATATAGACGTTACCCCTAATAAACTTCAGCAAGAGTTACCTTCCTTGAACGTCTGGCAAACACAGCCTGGGCCTATGCTTAATAGTTAGTTTTTAATGTAGAAATTATTGTTCAGAGTCAGAAAATAATAAATTTTATATGTTGTCTTCGAGCAATTAATATGTAGTTTAAATTTAACATTATAAAGGCTTGGACTGGAAAATTTTTATTTAAAAAAAAATGAAAGATAAAAGTGTAATACAAGAAAGGAGTTTGTGGCGCTTCCTGACTACAGTGCAATATTGAGATGTAATCATATGCCAGATAAGATTTCTTGACTGTCGTCGATAGACTCTCTCTCTCTCTCCTCTGCATTTTTTTTCTATCTCTCTCTTTTTCTCTTTTTTACTCCCTCCTTCTTCCTTTCTCTCTCTCTCTCTCTCTTTCTCTCCCTTTTTCTCTCTCCTCTCTCTCTTTTTCTCTCCTCTCCCTCTTTTTTTCTTTTCTTTCTCATTTTCTCTCTCACTCCTTTCTCTCTCTCTCTCTCAATCTTCTTTTTCTCTCCTCTCTCTCTTTCTCTCTCATCTTTCTATCCTGACTTTCCCCTCTCTCTTTCTCTCTCACTCTCTCTCTATTTATCCTCTCTCTTTCTCTCTCATCTCTCTATCTTGGCTTTTCCCTCTTCCTTCTCTCACACACTCTCTCTCTCTTTATCCTTTCTCTCTCCCTCTCAATCTTCTTTTTTTTTCCTCTCTCTCTTTCTCCCTCCCTGTCTTCCTCTCTGCTTCTCTCTCGTCTCTCTATCCTGACTTTCTCCCTCTCTCTTTCTCTCTCTCTCTCTCACTCTCTCTCTCTCTCTCTCTCTCTCTCTCTCTCTCTCTCTCTCTCTCTCCCTCTCAATCTTCTTTTACTCTCCTCTCTCTCTTTCTCCCTACCTGTCTTCCTCTCTCCATCTCTCTTTCTCTCTCTCACTCTCTCTCTCTCTCTCTCTCTCTCTCTCTCTCTCTCTCTCTTTATCCTCTCTCTCTCCCTGCCTGTCTCTGCCTCAAGTGGAAGTGAATTTGGATAATTAAATGTATAAAATGCCATGAATCAGTTTACAGAATATCCTCCATGTCTTTACAATTTCGTCAGTACCTTGAGGCTTTTGCAAAACACTGTTAATACATGATGACATTAAAGTAGGGAGAGAAAGAGAGAGAGAGAAAAGAGGGGGGGGGGGATAAGAGAGACAGGCTAGCAGAAAGAAAATCATACACCTAATCCTATAAACAATGGGGATATTGTGGCTACACTAAGGCTGAATTAACTGGTTTTGTTGCTAAGGCTAAAGGGGGAACCTCCAGTCTCTTCTTTCTGTGTCTCCAGTACTTAAATACAATTGGCTGTGTAACAAACGAGAAAATAACTTGGAAAAATTTTTATCTTGTGTTTTAGTGAGCAATAGACATAGTTCTAGACTAGATCGTTATGTCTGGGAGTCTTGCAAAGAATATAGCAATTTTGATCTAGTCAGAGTTTTGAGTGTAATATTATTTAGTATGTATATTCAACTTTGCAAGTGCAAAATGCAAGCAAAATTCAGCTTCTGTTGTCCATTTTTAGTGTAGAACGAGGTGTATAAGTTCATAAACCGTGAACAAGGTCTATGAATCCCTTTAATTTTTGTTCTAAGAATGCCATAGCATCAAGGCAGGTCACTATCGCTATCCTATTTTAGAAACATGGCCTATTGATAAATTTCTTTCCCTGACAATGATATTTCATTTCCTTCATTTGCATGAAATCAAGAAAAGAAAAATTGCGAGGGATTTCTTTACATCCTTGTCCTGAATTTTTATTAATGTTGATAATTTTTTCTCTGATAATTAAATTTTTAATCCTTTATAAATATATGTGATAGATGAAAAATTAATAGAGGAAGATAAAATTTCATTTTTGTCACAAAATTTTGGCATGTTTTAATGAGGTTAAAATAAAAATAACTTTTCTTCTTTGAACAATAAATTATAAAAAACTTTTTGGTGTCATTGTAGATATCCTTTACAATAGAAGCCCTGTGTACTATATCCTATTAAATGTCTTTGTAAAAAAGCTGTGTCATTTAGAGTTGGCCAATCTTTTTTTTCGATGTTATAGAAATCTAAGAATAAAAATTTTCAAAATTTAATGAGATCCTAAAGCTTTGATGCTTTGGAAGCTGTGAATTCATTATTTACTTATTTTTATGCTCTTCAATCTGATTAGACTGTCAACTTATGAAGGTTGATCGTCCTCGTCCAAACACATTCATCATAAGATGTTGGCAATGGGCATCAGAAGTAGAAAGAATGTTTTGTGTGGAGTCAGTAGCAGAAAGGTATGCATGGCTGTTTTAAGAAATAGACTAAGTCAGCATACTGCCTTTCCAAAATCTTTGTATACTTTTTAAATTGTTGCTGGGTTTTGTTTTTGCATTTCTTTTTTTAGTTTTATTTGCCATGGTGTCTACTTGTGTTCTGGAAAAATGTTTTATTTTTCCTTTTTTCCCCATTTAAAGACCTCTTAAACCTTGAATTTGGTTGAAATATACTTCTTTAAATGTTTTAAGAATATACAACTTTTATTTATCTATTTATTTTATTTTGTTAACATGTTTTAACTGATAATTACTTTTAATTTAAGGGATGAATGGATGGGTGCCATTGGTTCAGTCTCTAACACTCACAAAGGAACAGATGAGACACCTGCAGCAAATTTAGTGGAGCATAAAAAGAAAGTGGTATGTCATACTGCACTAGTGGTAGCTGAAATCATTTTTATCAGTACTAGTTATAGTTATATATCAGCTGAAGTAAAAATTGATAAACTAATTCTAATATATAACGTAAATAATAAAAATATAAGCAGTTATAAATGAAATTTCAGTAGAGTCATTATACTCCAAATACTGAACTTAGGAGGCACAAAAAAACCTGCCAGCATTACAGTTTTGCCTCCTTGTTTATTCATTTGATTAAGAGATTAGCGGGCTTTTTCTGACTCAATCTTGAGTAACTTAATCCTTTCCTAACACCCTATCTCCAAGAAATTTACATCGATTGTTTATGAAACTGTTCCTTCTATAACTTCTCATGTAGATTAATGCTATCCTTCATTCTGTAAAGAATCCAAGTGTTTAGAGAATGCCTGAAACAAACTCAAAACAAGGTTTGCAACTCAACACTTAGCATTGAGAAACACATTTTGTTTCTTGGTATCTCAGCAATCTTTTCCTTGTAAGCCTTCTAGCCTTTGCATTCCAAAAAGTCTAGATCTATAATGTAATGTATTAGGGACTCTGTCATTAAACCTTTTAAATGGGAAAAATTAACCAAAAGCGATTTGAAGAGAATTTTCTTTTACATATTTTCCTTATTTTTCTTCAGGCTCATTTAAAAAAGAGTATTTCATTGTTTTTATCAATAAAATAAATCTCCTGTTCATTTGATTTAATTAAATGCAAAATGTGTTTTGATATTCTCTTGAAATTTCCAAAATTCTCAAGGCTAAAGTTACAAATAACTGTGATATAAATTTGATATAAATAGATATGTATCAGGTAGGTAGCTTTAGCTTTATTTTCTTGAGTCTATATTTTGTTGCTCTATCTAACTCTCTTGTGATTGCTAATGAGGAAATGTGGCTTTTTTAAGCTTCGGAATATTATTTTTTAAATTCTTTGGCTTAAACTGATCCCTCAGACCCTCTACAAATTTAAACTTTTTAGAAGATATATGTTGGAAAAAAATTCGGAATTTACAGAGGTAGTCTGCATTATTTTTTACAACACCTAAACTTAGACATTAAAAACGACATATGAACACTCAAAAGATTCCAACTTATAATTCAATTTGTTATTGTCTTGATTCCCTCATATGTTGGTACTCATGGTAATGAGAGTACAGAGAAACTAATAAAGGATATTATTCTGCACCATCTGGTCCAAAAAAAAAACAAGAAAGAAATGAATACTTTTATCAATTCTCAGTGGCAACTGCTGGGATATTGAACCAGCAAATAAATTAATGCGCAGTTCTACCAACCTGTAAAGATTGACCTAATTCTGAATGAAAAAGATTTATGTCATGCCTGTGAGAGCCTTTATACTTTCCATGGCTGTTCGAGTACTGCATTTTATTTTGCTGTTTGGGTGCTTGCCACACCTGTGATGCACCCTCTAATCAGATAAGAGTCATGAGGTCAATCAGCGGGTGGAATGCAGATTTCGCTTTCCGTGCAACTCTAGCTTTTAAACCAAATTTTCACTCCAAAATAATCAAGAAAATTAAGCCCATACATTAAAGGATGAAAGAAAATTTTATCAAATTAAAAAAAAAATATTATTTGTTAAATCTATCTTTAAGGGATACAAACATGTATATGTATATTTTTTTTCTTTTCATCAAATAATACTGGAGCTATAATTCAATGTAACAAGTACATGAATGTGGAAGAAACTTCATCTTATGACAGGTGGTGGCGTTTTTATGGAACATTTTTCAAAAAGTGAAAAAGTTTTGGAAGATAAATTTTAAACAGCAATTCATATTTATGTTGAACTTAACTCTCACCAAAGGGCATAAGCAAAGAGTTCTTTGTTTTCAAGTTATGCATGTTTGAGTTATGATAATTTACTTCCCACTAGGGTAGCACAGTTCATAGATATAAAATAATAAATCTTAACAACTATAGAAGATAGTATTTTAAGCTGTTCAGCGGTAATGTATATGAGAGACCTGAAATAAAAAAAAATTATAAGCATGTACTAAGAAGAAAATAAAACTACTGCAGAGTTCACATATTCGCATTGTCTTACTTGACAAGTCAGTCACACATTTATTTTGTCTTACGTTTTTCGATAGGTAAGGCATCAGCTAAGAACTCTGTCTCTCTCTAATTCTCAAGCTTTTAAAAGTGTCCCTTGTGATGCTTAACTGCTTCAAGTTTGTCTTCATAATAATAACATATTGTAGAAGGAAGGTTTTTTTTTTTTGTCATGGGAAATGTGCAGACTTAAAGTTAGTAAAGAGCCATTGATAAAGTTCACAGTTTGAGAAACCTTTGATTCTGTTTCCTCTGTTTGTTTGTTAACGATCTAGCATCACAAGATCTGCAAAGTTCATGAAGCTTTTTACTGTGTTCATATTCAAAGTGCTGCTCCATAGTAAACAATTTGTTTAAAGCTAATAAGATTGCTCAATAATGCGCAGTGTCATTTTACAGATAGTTCATACAGCAGACTGGATTCACTTGGCACGTAACTTTTAGATAAGGGAAAATAATTTTTAAACAATAAAATTGTTTCACTAAGGTGTTATTAAAATTTTTTTTTAATTTCTTTCGCAGCAAGTATGAAAATTTACCTGAACCATGTAGATGCCTTGTGATTGAGAAAAAATATGTACTTCTTAGGAGAAGTTTGCTTTAAAATAAATATATGTTTGATACACTTAGTATTGAGGAGCCCACAGTCATTGTGATACAAAAACAAGTGAAAGCTCCTAATATTGAATTTAAGGGCAGTGCACAGTCATGCATAGGAACATGTCTTGTAGTCTACCTTACATGTGACTGATCACCAATCAACAGATTGCAGGCGTCTAGCAGGACCTAGGAGGAAACTATGTTGCCGCTTTTTGGTCCATTTAGACAGACGTAGGTCAAGCATATATAAGTGGAATGTGCAAATTTTTTATATAGAAGAAGTATGTTCTTCAAATTGAGGACACACACACACACACACAAGGGGTTTGAGTATCCTGGCTCGAGTTAGTTTTTTAGAACTTGGAAAATTTTGTTAAAAAATAGCAATTTCATTTTTTGACATTATTTTTTTAATCTTGGTGTGATAAGTTTCAAGGATACTATACACTAATAAAGTAATTACAACAGTTTGTAACCCAGTGATAAAAAGCCTGATATGACCATTATTGGTGAACTGTCAATTTAAATAGACGAACTTCTTTTGCATTCTTCTTGAAATTTTGTAAACCTGCCATTTAAACTTTTATGACTTATTTGTTTTAGTATTATTAAAATATTTTCTTTCCAGTCTCTAGATGATTTTGACTTCCTCAAAGTACTTGGCAAAGGCACCTTTGGAAAAGTCATTATGTGTAAAGAGAAGGCTACCAACCAGCTTTATGCTATCAAAATTTTGAAGAAGGCAGTCATTATTGCCAAAGTAGGTTAAATGTTTAGAGGCAGATAAACCTTAAGTCAAGTTTTTTTTATTTAAAAGTTGGAAGTTTTCCTCACATTTTTGCATTTCTGTCTGCTAACATTTTACTCAGAGCACATTGTTTTTTTTAGTTCATAAATATAAAATAACAATTTTTCTTGTAAAATATTTTGTGATTCAATTGACTAGGACTTGAAAACTAATTTGATGATCTTAGTCATTGATATTTTGACATCTTTTTTCCTCCAGGATGAAGTTGCACACACCTTGACAGAGAACAGAGTATTACAAACAACAAACCATCCATTTTTAACGGTAAAATAAAATAAAATGTTTTCTATTATTAATTTTATAATTTTCTTATTTTTTCTTCTTTTCCTTATATTGTAAATCCCAATTTTTTTTTTAAAATGTAAATTCAGCTTTTTTTTTAGTCTCATGCCAGTAAGTTTTCTTTATGATTGATTAAAATCTTTGGTTTAAAGTTTTAAAAGTAATTTTATTAAGATTTATCTGTATTTGAGTATTCTTCATTTTTCATTTTTTCTGTTCTATCATTTTTGTTTTATGTTCATTATTCTAAATTTCATTTGAAAGTGCAGGGATGACAATTTTTTTAGTAAATACTCTCTTACATTAAATTCAAATGATTTTCTTTCCATTTTAACTCTGTCGCTACTTTTCTTTGATTTTCTATTATTAACACTCCTCATTGAATAATAAATGTGGGGAAATCCTCATCAATAATGTAAGTCTTCAAGTTTGTCTTGAAAGACTAAAAATGCATCTGTATAAAAACAAATAAAAGGTTGCGGTTTGTTACTTGGTTTGTAGGCATTATATAAACTTGAAACATACAAATTTTGATTTTATCTCCTTCACTGAGCATGTCATTTTTTTTTTTAAAACAAGAAAGCTAGGTTTCTTACCTTGTTTAATGTTACTTTTATCTGAGACGGTTTAGATATTTAAAACTTAATTTTTCTTCGTAAATTTGATTAGTATATACTGATATATACACATGCAATATAAATTCCTTTTAAAATGTACTTATGATGTCTTTCTCCTGAATGCAGCAACTGAAGTATTCATTCCAAACTGCAGACAGATTATGTTTTGTTATGGAGTACGTGAATGGAGGTGAGCTTTTCTTCCATCTCTCAAGAGAACGGGTCTTTTCAGAGGAGAGAACCAAGTTTTATGGTGCTGAGATTGTCTCAGCTTTAGGGTACTTACATGAAAACAACATAGTCTACAGAGATTTGAAGGTGAGTTTATCTTTTGCGCTTTTGTCTCATTTTTTGCCCTGAACAGATCAATCTGAATTAAAAGCTTTAATTTTTATATATATATTTTTTTTGCAAACACGTGTTTACAAATAAAATGATTATTTCAAATAAGATAATGTTTTATTCTGAACTAAAGCTATGATTTATTTTCTTGTTTAAAGTGAACCTCAATGAAAAAAATTTAGAGAGTTAAGAATTTGCAGTTTTTGCAGCGACTTTGTCCCATGACAGTTTCACATAACATAAAAAGATGCTTGTAACTAAAATTTCAGTTCTCATTATTTATGCTTTACTATTGATTTTGGTCTTGCATAGGCTTTAGCTTCAAATATCAAAAGAATGCATGTATAACTAAAATGTTCTGAAGACATCTTATATCTCTCTTAATCATAACATTTTTATTTTCTTTTAATAGTTTCGTATCTTTGGTAATTGAAAAAAATTAAGATTTTTTTTCAACTATAATCATATTTTTTTTCTGATAGCTTGAAAATCTTCTGTTGGACAAGGATGGTCATATCAAAATTGCTGACTTTGGATTGTGTAAGCAAGAGATGACTTATGGGGCAAGCACCAATACTTTTTGTGGAACTCCTGAATACTTAGCACCAGAGGTAAAATCTTTATAAATGGAAAAGAAAGCAGGCATTAATGGATTTTTTTTTTACAATAATCTGATGAGTGCAAGAGTGGGAGATTTTGAATCTTGAAATGTTACTTGCATTCACTGAAATTCTAATTTAAAAGATTTGTAACAAGCGTGCACAAAAATTCAATGTTATTAAAATCGATTTCAACAGATCTTGTGAAATGAAATTTTCTCTATCTCAAAATTGTTCAAAATTGCATTATTTTTCACATATATACATTTATTCACTAGGTCAGGTCAAAGAGTTGGAGTAAAATGAGTTTTATAGTGGAAAAATAAGCAAAATGCCAACAAGAACATAAAAATTTAGGTTTCACATTTCAAAAATGAAATTACATCAAGATTATACATTTTCTTTCATAAGACCTAGATGTACCTTACACTCATGAGTATGTTGCCTAAGAGTGCAGGTTCGATCCTGGTCCATTTCATCTGCCCTTATGTTTTCAAGTTTTTTGTCTTATTTGTTGGTCTTGAGCTAGATCTTGGTTTGTGGTTGATTTTTCTATACTATTGACCTTGATATGGAAGTGATCACACCTTCCCCCTTTTTGACTTAGAATGAAAAAAGGGTAAAAAAACAAAATAAATAAAAAATCCAGCATTAAGTAACCTCAGATAATGATCTATTATAACTTTAGATCTTGTTCATAGTAGGTACATATTTAGTTTAGTATCAGGATCATGTAAAAATAGGTTGTAGGTTTGTCTTGTATAGGGCGCATCAATCTTAAGAATTGATTATAAAAGCCCAGTTTAAACTATCAAAATATTTTTTTGATAAAACTAAGTTTTCCATTGAAATAATGTCATGTGTGATGGTCAGGCTCAAGCCTTTCTTTTTCTTAGTCTGCTATTGTGAATGAGCCACTAATTAGTGACATTAATGTCACCTTACTGACTGCACACAGCAGGGACATTGTAGGGTTGATGAGATTGATGGAGTTTGGTTGAATTTCATTCAATATCGAAAATTTTTCCATGTAGTAAAAATGTTGAGGGGCTCTGATGTGGACTAATGATAGGAAAGTGTTAAATTCTTTCCTAAATTATCAAACAACCTATGTTGATTCACTAGTATGGTAAATGAAGTTTGCTTATCATGATTCGTCAGTTTTTGTAATTAAATCACTGTAAAGTCAAGTCAAAGGCGAAACCAAAAACACCAATTTACAGAGAAATAAGAATCCAATCTTTGAAATCCACGTGAAACAAAGAAGTTATTTGTTAAAAGATAAGTAAAGTAACATACTTGGACTTATAATTTGCTTCGTTTTATCAGTCTTTTAAATTTTATGTTACTATTAAAAAAAAAAGTCCTCTGTGAGTTCCGCGACAAAAATTGGGTTTGGAAAAGAATTGTGCTTTTTGTTTAAATTTCAGGCCAGGGTATTTATTTGTTGTATAAGATTTCATTAAGTGCAGCCTCAGAGTCTTTCTCTCTTTTTTTTCCATTTATTCAATTTTTATTTTGTGATCAACAATCTATTACCTTTAGGGTATTGTAATTTAATCAACAGGTCTTGGAAGACAATGATTATGGCCGAGCTGTTGATTGGTGGGGCACTGGTGTGGTTATGTATGAAATGATGTGTGGTCGCCTGCCATTCTATAACAAAGACCATGATGTCCTATTTGAGCTTATCCTAGTACAAAATGTAAAGTTTCCCAGAAATCTCTCAGAGGAGGCTAAGAGTCTCTTAAGTGGGCTTCTTGTGAAAAAGCCAAGAGAGAGGTGAGCATTTGTTTCTGTTGCTAACTCATAACAAAGTCAGTTGCAGCATGTAACCATCATGAACTGAGACAAGGTAAACAGTTAGATATATTTAAAAAAATATATTATGTAAGTTATTCTTATATAGAAAAAAACACTTTTTGCTTCTCATTATATTGCACACAGTTTTGATATCACGACAATGAAGTAAACCAACTCAAATCAATTTTCACCACTGAATAGGTTGATGACTGAGTTTTTCAAACAAACCTTAAAAGTTTACATAACTATATTGTTAAATATATGACATAAATTGCACGCTTGCAAAATACCTTTTAGCACTTCTTTTTTTTCTATTTACTGTCTTTTATTGGTTGTTTTTTTTTTATATAACAAAATATTACTGAAAGGTTTCTAATAAGTAGATTTCACGCGTCTGAAAAAGAAAATTAAATTATTTTAACTCAAAATTTTTGTTTTTTAATTAATGTCACGTTTAAGCAACTAATTTCTCCTAGTTAGAATCTATGATAATTGAATTTGTTATATTTGCATGAGCACAACTTTTATCAAATTCTCTATACTTTTATCAAAGATGGCATTTGCAAGTTACGTATAAATAGAAAAGATCAGTCATGTTTAAAATATTACTTCAAGTTTTGAAAATGTTAAAAGCCTTATGGGTTAGAAGCATTCAACTTCTTTTTTACTGTGAAAGAAAACTCTTCATGCCATAATATTGATTTATGGAAACTGATCTCTAACAAAGATTGTTTACAAAATTAAATAGGATGATAGATTTTAATAACTTTAATATTATTAATCTAATGAATGGTCTTGGATATAGTGTGAGATTAAATTTTAAGCTATAATTAGATTAAAAGCTTTGAGAGTTTCCACTTATGACTGATTTTCTGCCCCTTTTCTCCATTGTTAAATATGTAGACTTGGTGGAAGTGAAGCAGACGTGGAAGAGATCAAAAGCCACCCATTTTTTGATTCCATAAATTGGGAAGATCTTGTGGCTAAAAAGGTACATTTTCATTTTGTTGTCAGCCTATAACTGTATTCGGCTTCTAAATGTCATTATACTTTGAACTTTTTCCCATCTTTATTGCATGCTTGTGACTAATCACCTTTTTATTGCTCACCATACTAATAAAGCTATTCTTTTTTTAATCAAATAACGTCATAGAAACTTTGATACTGACTTCATCTACCTATACAGTATTGATACAGTAAATAAATTCAAACCTTTTGGTTAATTTTGAAGGTAAACTTTATTGTTGGACATGGTTGTTTTATAAATTCAGCGGAATGGGCTAAACAGACTAGTTCGTTCGAAGTTTGGTTTTAGGGAAATAAATCAACTCACCTGAGTCTGTAACATTATTCATAATAAGTGCAGTTACATAAAATTAAACGACTTTATAATCACTATAAAATTGCAAAATTAAAATTAGAAGCCCACAGGTTAAGGCTTTGAAAAATAATATTTCAATGGCTAATGTTAAAAGTACCACCTTTGGTTTTTTTTATTAATATTATTATTTTTTATATTTTTTTTCTATATATCTTAAAAAAATCACCCTAGGTTGGGTCATTTTCGGAACAAGCCATCTGTCTTGCAACCAGATTAAAATGACTTGAGATTCTCAGTTATGTTTAAAATATATTTCACCTTAATCAAGGTCTAAGGAATTATCTTGACCTCAAAAAGGAAAAAAAATCTTGAAAAGAAACTGAGCAAAAAAAAAGCAAACCAACTTTTAAATATTCTTAAGTCTAGTAATCTTGAGAATTCTTCACAAAAAGAAATGTTAGCAGTCATTCTGTACTGTATACAAGATATCAATGGGCTTACTATTTTTATGATTATTTGTTTTTATACTCCACATAATGCACTAATATGTTCTAAATGCACAGCATCATGTTTTTGATGCTTGAAGCCTAAAATTCAGATTTAAGTTGCAGTAATGTGCATTTTGTTTCATACAATTACAAAAACAAAAACAAATCATGTTGAGGAGCATTTATGAGACTTAAAGTGTAAAGAAAAAAATTGAATCAATAGAAAATACAATCAAGAAGTAAACAGGAACCTTTATATGATATATATATGTGAAGCAGAATTTTCCATTACAAAAATTTTTGTTTGGAAAAAAAAAGGACAGTAACCAGTCTTTTTTTTTCTTGAAGGACGATTAACAAGTTTCCGTGTATATCTGGATAATAAAGGCATACTAAAAATTTTTTCAAAGTATTGAGCCACTTGCACATATTTCCAATCTAAGTGGGAAAAATTAAAGTTTTCGGATAATTTGCATGCAGTTTTTTTTTAATTTTGAAAGGTTTTCTCTCTTTGCCAATTTCTAGACGTAGTGTGGCATTTTGAAAATGCGTGTGTCCCCTACCTTTTTTTCTTCATACATGTCAGTTGCCATATTCTTTTAATTAACGAACTGTGTGTAAGTTTTTCTTTTTTTCTTTCTCTTGAATGTCTTTTGAACAATGTTGACAAGTCCCTTTCTCTTTCTCTTGCATCACTCAAGACTGAATGATCCAGAGCTTTCCTTGATAACTTAAGGAGCTCATTGTTGTGGATCCTAAAGGCCACTGTAAAATATGTAACAAGTAATTCTCATGTACACTCTTTGTGAGGGTTTAGATATTCTTTTTATAGCAGTAAACTTCACAAGCATAATTGAGCTGAATTTGCCCCCCATCTTGGAAGCAAAGAATACATTACTTTGAAAAGCAACTGTTAGGTCAATTGAATTACAGTGGTCTCTGCCTTTAAATGGGGTCCTTTGAAAAAAATAAAAACTGAAAAAAAAAGGCGAATTTCTAAAAGGGATATCAATGAACATTCGGAAAACTGAGGAATCTTTTTTTCACACCCTCAGTAGGTGTAAACCAATCAAGAGCAACATTGCAACTACTGACATCCATAAATTGAGCTAAAGATAAGCATTGAGGAGTCACAAAGGTAGGCAGATTGGACACCTGCTCTTTTTCACACAGAGCTTCAAGCTTGTTTGCCTCTACCCAGATGGGGTCTAGATTTCTACTATTGTCAACTCTTTGTGGACCCTTATTCCCTGCCTCTGTTAGGCACCTGTGCCTGACATGAAACTTTTAGGACAAGAAAAATGACCCCTTTAACCCCTCAGTATGGGTTTGCACCTAGCCTTACCTCTCCTCCCTGCCACACACAGACTCAGGAACTCATTTCCTTGTCACTCCTATTCCTTATCTCCTTGATAGTTAAAGATGACAATATAATAAGGTGCACTTAAATTATTTAATAACCGACTGAGGGTTAGGGTTGGAAAATCCTTTTTGAACCCTCCTTTTTTAAAAGAAGGTCCTAAGACATATTTTAAATTGAGAGATTGTGCTTTAAGAGGTCTAAAATGAACAGGAAAAGTTATGTTTCACACCAAAAGCTGGTTCATAAATGGAGAGACCTTAGAGAGACCATCTAAAGTGGAAAAGTAAGTTTTTTCTATGAACTGATGCCACCAGTATTTGCTATGGTTTAGATGAAGCCGATATAAAGCAAATGCCTTAAGAACTGGTAAATTATTCTTTGTGCATACATTTTAAATTTAGCAGGTATGAGTCATGATATGAACAATAAACCAGTCACATTCTGATATAAAGCAATAGAGGAAAAAAGTGCTACCATAAATAAATACAAATACTATTTCTGAGATGCAAATAGTAATGGAAGAAATTGACAATTTCAAGAGATAATTAAAACGTGATATCTCTTTTATTTTTCTGTGATTCTTGATTTTACAAGGTTTTCAAATGTTTTACCCAAAGAGAACACCACTTGCATTTTTATGTATTACTAGATTTATGGCTTGGCTATGAAAGCAGTGTTAAACCACACAAAATAATTATGAAATGAACAATGAGAATGAGAAATTGCAATTTTCTTTCTTTTCTCTTTCCATTTCAAAACTGCTCAAGAAAAGAGAAAAAAAAAACTCCAAAAAACTGAAGCATGCTTAATAATTAATGATAATAACCAAGCAACAAGAATAATAGTTATTATAATAAGAATTGTCGCTTTTCATTCTGCTATTCATGAAAATTGTCTTTGTGAAACTATTCATTTCAAAATATCAAAATGCATATTTTTTTTTTCTAAGTAAAACGGAAATATACACCAGAATATGGTATACCTCTTTCTTTCCTGAAGGTTTCATTTACTGATTGTTTTGCTACTTGATTATCCCATCGGATTAGGTGGACAAAAACTTTAATTCTTTAGGGATTTTTGCCTTTTCTCTGAAAGTCAGAATTGTCAGTTTTGAAGTTAAAATGGTCATTTTTTTATTTAGATATGTCAATATAGATTTAGATATAGATATAACTTTTTTTAGTGCATGGTAACTTGGGGTCCGAGCCCAAAATCTAAATCTTCAGTCTTAAATTTCTTTCTTTTCCTTCAAATTCTTATCAAAACAGCACAATGATAACTACACTTGCTCATTGCAACAATAAAAAAAATATAAATTAATTAAACAATAAATGATAGATATGAAAGGTTGTTGAATGTTGTGTACTCTTAGGGATATAACCCGCATATACCATCCACCATGTACTAAGAATCTGTCGGAAAAAAATTCTGGTGAATCATTCTATGTTGAGCTCAAAGTTTATAACTATAATCTTAGACTAAGCAATTAATGAAACTTCAGTTTTGCTATGATTATTTTAAATTTTTATGAAAATTGAAATCTGATAATACAAAGTCAGGGGAAGTTTTTTTTTCCTCTTGTCTTTGTTAAATTCAAGCTCACAATTCTATTTCGCTTGGATTGGATTCTTTAAATTTGAAGCAGATATCACTGATAGTGGCGTTAGGTGTTATTCTTTTTTTAATTCCCTTCCTCAATTCTTCACACCACAAGCAAGGCTTAACACTCTTTAGCAGAACTGGTGTACCCATATAGCATAACTTAATGATAAAAGCTGGGAACAGTGATAGGGATGGTCTTTGATATGTCCAATGGGCGATCTGGAAAATATATGATTGACCCTCTTAAGTGGCAACATCATGTAGGCTTGAAGATTCTCTTGCTTAAAATCACCTGCCACAGAAGCTAAGGGAGGAAAAGGAGGGCAGAATGATACAGGTGAAGATAGTTGGACATAGGCCTTGGCTAATTTGAGCAGTTTGATTTGACTTGCTCAATGCCATATGCCGCATCATTGCCTGGGACTTTAAATAATGACAGCACTAACTAAATCTAGTGTTGCATATGAGCACATCAGAAAATAATTTACAAAAGTGAATAGCCGTGTACAACCAGCTTAATCATATTTAAAAAAAAATTTTTTTTTTACTCTCATCATTTGAGTCCTCTAAGGCTTTTACCATATACTAGTCTTCTTTGATGGTAATTAATATAAATGTTTTATTGAAAGAAATCTATCACTTGCCTCCCTAAATTTCAAATAGTTAGATGAACTGTATCGCAAGATATGTGTTTTCAGATGACTTGGTATTGTAACCATTCCTGTATAAAGTTTATGTCCTATGACACTGGGGATGCTTTAATCAGTGCTTCTCACACCTTTTGCTTTAAGAAGGCTTGATTTGGTGTTATTGCTGCTGCATGACTTAATGCCTTGAATGTCATTCCTTTCCAAGCTTGGAAATCTACATGTTGCTACTGCTTATGCTATATAAGAATTTAAAAAACTGATATTAGTGTAAATTTACACAAATAATTTTCTTATATTTGTCTCATATGTAACTTCCTCCACAGCTTAAACTACCCTGGATCAAGCCATTAAAGAATTTTTAATGATATAACTATGTAGTGACAACCTGATAGAGGAGCAATGTAGGAACAGGTTGATAAAAGTGTTTAGATCAAGAAAGTGCATCTTTGTAGTTTTTAGGAAGACTCTTGTTTCTTTACATGTGAGAATAATGCACCAAGGCAAAATCATAACATTTTTGATTTTTTACTCCTCCTTGGATAAGATTACACCCCATTTAAAAAAATTGCTGTTAAAAATCATAAAGTCTTGGAATGATGCAAGTTGATAGTTTACCAGATTCAGTCTAAATGATAACTGGAGTGGTCTGTGTAAGGTAATACAGCACATACATTGATAAAAATTCAATAAAGCTTAGGCACTGGAAAAACAAAGCTTCATTTGTTATATGGCTATAAATATTGGCAAGAACTTTAAGTGGGATAGTGAAAATTTGTTACTTGTAGTTTAAATTTCTTTTGGTACATATGATCTTTCCACATTGCGAAAGTGGGTTATTGTATTATTGCAAGTGCCCTTTGTTATCTCTGATCTTGTTGTATATTCCAAAGAAAATAGTATCTTATTTGTGTGGTGAGAACTTTAAAAATGATTAAAGTAATCCGTAACAGGGGACTTAGAAAACTGCGCTAATATGATTTATTATTGATCATTTTGTAATTGTGAATTAAAAATAAAATGATCCATTATCTATAGCCCGTTGTGTAAAAGTGAAAAGGTATTGATGGTAAAAATGGCTCTTTTTATTTAACTTCTAATAACAATCCAGGAAACTTTTACTTTGTTGTTTTCTTATTTATTATCACTTCTAGTACTTATTTTAGTCACTAGCATATTAGTTTCTACATATACTTTAGGATAAGTGTGAAAAATAAAGGAATACTCATCTTGGACTTGATTATGTGTACATCATAATATCTTTAGATTTTAACATCAGGAAACTTATCGAAGTGATAGATTTTATTTCTTGTCAAAATAGACATAGCCCTTCCTATATGGCTTTCTTCATTTCTCTATGATTTATTGTTTGGTCTTGTGTGAAGAGTCATTAATAATTTCTTGTGACCTTTAGTTCCTGTCCTGATGTTTTTGTTTTTTTGTTTGTTTTGTTTTTTGGGTGACTTTTTCAGCACTTACTCATTCACTAGCTAACAAATGTTTCTCATTCCTTTGCCCACTGTTGATTCTCACTGGATCCCACCCTGCTCCTCACATACCCATCACTGGACTCATCCTGCTTACATCAATCATGGCTCCGTGATGTTGTGCACATCTTCATCCTCTCAATACCGTGGGACTACTCTGTGGACTGACTTCTTCCATCCACGTGGAACTCCATCATCCAATTGGCACACACTCTCAATGGGCTTGACTTATGAATTGGTTTCGAATTTGGATTTTCTGCCTATTTTGTGTGGTTGTGTCTTTTCCTCATTTCACCTTGCATGAAATGGATTTATTGTAAAATCTCAAATTTAATATTCATTTGGTAAAATTTCGAACTAATTGGGCCATTTGCTTACGTCATTTGAAAAATTACATATAAAATGTAACTTTTAAAACAAATCTCTTGGAAATTGCAACTCCGTCACTGTTACCTGGATGATTGTGTGCCAATGAATGATTGCTGTAAATAGCTGGTACCACCATTCAAGCCACAGGTAACCTCAGAGACTGACACACGGTATTTTGATGAAGTGTTCACTGCTGAGTCGGTTACAGTTACACCCCCAGTAGGTGGTGCCCAGCACCAACCGCTAGTGCCCATCACTGAAGAGATGGAAGCTCTGCCACACTTTGAGCAGTTCTCCTACCATGGCAGCCGAGGCTCCCTTGCAGGCAGCAATCGCATGAGTTTTGAGACAACCTGGAATGTGTAGTTGTCTAGTTGATGCTTTTGTTGCTTTTATGGAGCCCAAATTGTTTTTTGTTGTTACCTCTCATTGTGAATTTAGTGATTTCAAGCCACTGCAGCTAAAGGTGCAATTGTTCTACCAGGTACACTGAGTGTTCACATGGGCCTTAAAAATTTATTGTGCCAAGGTTGAATTAGGTCGTCTTTTTTTATACAAAATTTAAAAAAAAGTGGGATTTCAATGTTATTGGATGAGAATTGTTGAATCTTGACTCAAGAAATCAATGCATTTAGATCTTTAATATCTGCATTTATTCATCGAGAATGCGACATTTACAAACATATTAGATATATCATTCTTTTTCTTCTAAGAAATAAGCTACATAGGAAATAAAACATTCAATTTTGAGACATATTCTTCATGAGTAGGAGCCATCAAATTTAACCTCTAAAACAGAAGGGTCGATCTCTTAAAACTTCTGGTCAAGGTCTAACTTTAAAAATCGAAGGTGGCAGCACTGTGATAAAACCTTTCTAACAAAACACACATCTTGCTTTAAATGTAAAATTCTAATCTCCTTACAAGGAAAGATTTCTGCCAACTAACTAGGTGTGAATTAGTAACAGGAATATATAAACTTCAAGTATGTTATTATTTCCTTGTTCTAGCATATTTCACAGTACAATGTATAGGATCTGACCTGGTATTTTTAAATGGAGTGTGCTTTCTGCAAACTTGAAGATAAGTCATGGTCATTTCATTTCCTGTAATCAAATAATATCTTTGGTATGAAGAGAGAAAGTACAAATGTTTCAGTGCGCCTGTAGATTTCAGTTTCCATAATGAAGCTTATGTTCTCTTTGAAATAACATGAATATCCTAGCAAATAGCAACATTTTAATTGACTTTTTTCCTTTCATGTTTGAATTGGTTTTTCTATCATTGTTTAGTGGTGCCAACTTTTTCGTAAATAATATTAAGTATCAGTGCTTTGTAAGTATCTTAAGTTTTTTCTTTCAGTCTCCTTAGACATTGATGTTTTATTGAATTTTTGTACATTTTTCTCTGTTTAAATATAACTCATGCTCTTCTGTCATCTAAATACAAGTTTTACTTTCTGCTACTTCAAAAATATTCTTTCCACTTTCTAGGTATTTCCTTTGTTCTCTTGTAATTTTTTTTTTAGCATGAAAGTGTATTTTTTTAGCAGATTGTAGCAAAGCTAATGCCTCTTTCTCCACACACTTTTTTTTAGTTCTAGTGCATTTAACTGTTGCTAATTTTCATCACTATCTAACCACTGAAAACTAAAAAAATAGTTATATATTCAGTTGTCTAAATAAGTTGATAAGATTATCAGTTGACAAGTAACTTGGTCATAGATATAAAACAGGTTATTAGGTATTATTCTCATCTATTTCTATTTAATATATTTGGATGTGAAATGTAAAAACCAGCTTAGTTCAAAGTTCTCAGCTACTCAAAATGCATTTGGATATCATGCACATTTTTTTTTAGAACAAAATGGTGCTGAGCATTTATTTTTTTTCAGCAAAAGTTCTTTGGTTGTTAGCCATATTTATATCGTGATTTCATCTTTGGGTCTTCTTCAAGCAGGATTTTTTTCAAAAACTTTTGTGTGTGGGTGTATTAGTGCTAAGTCTAAAGATTTCTCATGACAATTTATACATTTAATGGTTTCTTGTTGCAATGAGTACATCAAAATCATTTATGGCAATTTGTGCAAGAATAAATGATGTTGACCCATTTTTTTTTATTTATATATTGATTTTCAATGGGCATATCAAAAGTTTCATGATTCTTACATGCATAACTCAGGGTTTCAAGTTTCATATTGGGTAATGAAATATCACTGACCTGCAAAAATAAATTAAGGGAAGACTTGAAGAAAGTGTAGGTGTAGCATACAATACGTCATTATTTCATCATCCTGCTTCTTGCAGACATGTAAATACATGTCTTGACTGATACTCAACTTTGCATAATGTGAACAATAACATAACACCAACTGAGGATATTTTTTTTTATATTGTATAAGCATGTGTTAATTAAACTGTGATCTTGAGCTTTGTGGATTTAAAAGCTAGTTCCTTAATTTTTTGCTATCAGTGGCTCTGTAATCTTTGTTGAATACCCAGGGTAGAATAAGTTTTGTATGATCCTGCTTATTCTGGGTTTGAAGAACATAGTTTTTGGGTTTTTGTTTAGTTTTCTTTATGAAATATCTGCCTCCAGTTCTTAATTAATCTGCTCCAGCTGAACAACACGAAATGAACTTGGAGTACTTCCTCTCTTTGGCTTTAGAAATTTCTCCTTATATCAAAAAAAAAAAAAAAAATTTATCTCAATAAAATTCATATACTGGATGACGAAACTAATCAAGGCAAAGTCTCCACTGATTTAATAATCTTATGACTGACTCTTACAGTACTTACGGTTTATATGAGTATTGTGATCGAAAGAGCCTTGATTGAACCAACATTACTATTTCTATCTTCGATTTAGCCAGTTAATTTTAATAGAGATATATGAGGAAATAAAAAAAAAATGAATGTATTCTGAAATAAAATGAAAGCATTCTGAATTAAAATAATGGATATTTCAATTGTGGATTTTGATTATTTGAACTGGATCGCCTATTGTCATGAAAAACATTATTTTGGCCATTTTGTCTAAAATTGTAAATGGTAATGCTTTACAACATTAGCTTCATGGGAATTTCTTGATCTCATGTGATTTTTTTTTAAGGGTTTGCAGTGTTGCTTTTCTTCATAATGAAGTATTTGGCTGACTTAGACCCTGATAATACTGAAATAATCAGAAAACAATTGGAAACAGGTTCACTAGTTTTATTCCTGTAATGTAAGAACATTTTGTAGTTCTCTAGAAACAATTATCATTATTATACCAATATTGTTCCTTTTCCTAGTTGAGCTTTATGTCTCTATTCCTTTTCTCTCTGTGACACATTTTCCTTCTGATTTCTCCATTTCTAGGCAGATGAAGTTTTTGCATAATAAACACACACACACACATTTATATATATTGTTGTGGATCATTTGTCTTCTATGTATTTTCTGGCCATTTTCCACGAAATTATTTTTTTGATAAGGATATACCTGAAGAAATGGATTTGCTTGCTCTGTTTAAACAAAAAAACAAACATGCATTTACCAGGGGCTGTTTTATACATTAGAAGTTCATTATTTAATGCCATTTTTTTTTTAAACTTTTTTTTCTCCAAGACTATGTTATTATTCCTTAAGATAAGCGTGACTTGGAAATCTGTCATTTTCATCACAAAATTTTCATTTACTTTTTGGTTTCCAATTATTTGCTTGTTTTTCATACGTTCCAGCTTTCTTGAATGTTCATTAATTTTATTTTAATCAATGGAGTTAAAACATGATACACATGTGTTTTGGAGAGCAACTTACCTTTATTTCTTATGCTATTTTATTAATTAGGTATCGGATATAATTAAAACTTTAAGTCTAATGCAGACTGACAATTAATGCATCCAAGTAACAAACTGCGCTTGATAGAGCAGCCACAAGTTTGAATGTGCAGCAGAGCATTTTGTTAAAAATAATTCATTTTTTAGTTTACAAGTCACATTAATTTTGAGCTTCCTCTGCTGTCATGAAATTGATTACCTTGAGCAGTTTTTGCATTTGATTTTTTTTTTAAATACAGCAGAATTCCCACCCCCCTTTTTTGCTTCTGACCACATTGGTGACGTGAAAATTCACTTTTTTTACCTTTAGTTAGTTGATCTATAACTGGGGTATACATAATCAAAAAAACACAGCCTTGGTTTGAAGCAATAAACCTAATGATTTATATTAAAAAAAAAATAAAGGCCTGTACTGTTTTCCTTTAACTTAAATGCATACTTGAGAGCCATAAGTATATATATTTAGTGGACTTACCATATCCAAAAGTCGATCTTTTTGTGTTCAGCCAATGTGTTCAGGAATTTTGATGTTTTATATCGTGAATTCTAAAAATATTACCTCAACCTGTCTTGAAATAATAACTTTAAAAAAAATTCTACCATAGTTTAAAAAAAAAAGATGTAAAAGTTCACTCTGTCTACAAACAGTTTAAAGTTTTGTTTCCAATCTTATTTACAATAATAGACACAAGATCAAAACTAATGAAATTCAATTTTTTCATACGTTTAACTTTTTGCATTATTCTTATGGTTTATAGGCATGACTTGTAATATATTCATATTTAAAGTCACATACACATTTTAATAAAACGGACTTTTAAAATTGATTTCTGGTTTGAGAAATTTGGGCACAGACAATGAACTCACTGAATTTTATTTTAATTAAACTTGTACTTGTAGGACCTACATTCAGGTACCATACACAATAGTTACTGTTTAAGGCACTTAAGCCATTGAGCTTATCCTGTTTCATTGTT
Organism: Elysia crispata; assembly: GCA_033675545.1. NCBI lineage: Eukaryota > Metazoa > Mollusca > Gastropoda > Plakobranchidae > Elysia > Elysia crispata. Next base: position 688,553 of record JAWDGP010000218.1, on the reverse strand, counting down.
TGTCTTAAGAGATATTTTTGAATTAAAAGAGATGCTTGCTTTTCTTGCAGTGATAGATATGTTAACAATTGTCATGTATGACATTCACAGCCAGTGTTTCGTGAATTTTGTGTTTAAAAATGTTTGTTATTTGGTCTTATTTTTATTGTCATCTTGTTGGACTTGTCACCAGTCTCCTGTGTTATTATAAGTGTTTATTCCATCTTTCTTTTCAGTCGTCTTTCTATTTTGTTCTTTTTTAGTTTGGAGTGTTAAAGGCAAAAGGAAGAAACTCTAGATTTAATGAATCAAAGGAAGATACATATATCCATCACAGACCCCCTTCCCCATAAACAAACCCAGACAATAGCAATGTCTCCATACATGTCTTTTTGACTTTGTTGTTTACTTTGAGGCAGTTCCAGGCAATGATAAATTATAGCATAAAATCAACCTACTCTTTCTATTCAAGTCTTACTGTATGGAAAAGCCTTTTAAGCTATGGGATCATTGCATTTGGGCACACTTCTTTGTTGACATTGTTTTAAGTTAATGGCTGTTCATTTTTCAAAGCTCTTCGCCTCATGATTTTAATAACATTATTTGAACTGAGTGTAGCAAAAACCATGGACTAGGATCTTTACCTGTTTTGCATGCTATTTTTTTTTTTTAATTAAGAAACTAGTGCTCTTATGTATGTTTGATATGCTCTACCATCTTTATAGATCCATTATATTGGCTCAAGAAAATTTTCTACTACCTATACTGTTTTAGTGTTATATTTAAATCAGCAATGCTAAATTGTGTAGGGATGCCACAAAATGAGACGTTTTGCGGCAGATGACTACTTGGTAAAATACCATTTTCCTCAAGAAGGCTTGAAATCCTCACTATTTAAAGTGTTTTCAGTTCTGAAATTTTATGAAAGTTAAAAATTAGAGCAGTATAAAAAGCCTAAATTTCAAGCTTTGGCTAGGATAATTGCATTGACCCAAAAATTCCTCTGCCCAAAACGTCTCATTTCATGGCGTTGCTATACAACTATAGTCTCTTTATGCAGCATACATAGTAAGATATTTTACTACCTCCCGTGCCAAGAGATGCAGGCAATAATTATAATGTAATTGTTGAATGGAAAGAAAGTAGATGTGTTTCTATTTTTAAAACATATTCATCTGTGAATACCTGCTTACTAAGAATTATCAAGCTGAAAGCATAACTTGCTCTGTGCTTGCAGTTGTTACCCTAATATTATATCTCTCTATATGTATTGAGCTTCTTTTTCCTTACTATTTTTCAATCCTTTGCTGTGTGACTGCTCAGGCCTAAAAACCTTGTATTTTCATAACTAACAAGTAACATGTGTTATCTGAAATGAAATATGTTTGCTCTATCAAAAAAATTGTAATGTGATTGCTATCATTTCTTTGTTTCAAATGTAATCAATAAATTTCATGCCCTCTCCAAAAAAAAAAAAAAGATCTTAATTGTATTGTATTTGAGGTGTCATCTGTTAGAATCATAATCAAAGAAAATGTATTACCGCTTTTTGCCCTCAACATGTATTTGTCATAACATCAAATTTTTTTCCGAACTAAAATTTTATCCAAGAAAATTTACATTTTGACAAGGCACAACTTTTAGAGTAACTTATAATGTCTCTCACAATAGTTAGGCATTAAGCTCAATATTTTAAGGATAAAAAGATGCTTCATTTCTGATTTTTTTTTTTTTTTTACAAAGCAAAAAATTTACATGGTAGAAGAAGTCTTTTTGTTTTATTTTGCACAATTCAAAATATTAGGACAATTCTTTAGTTGCTTAAAAAAAATACGGTTTCAAGATTTGGGTTGGGGGGGGATTGATTTAAAAAATATCTGTGAATCATTCAAAATATAAAAACTATTGATGCTTCTCAAATCTTTTTCTTGAAAGGTTCGTTATGCGTGGTACCAATGTCAACTGTACTGTATTAGTTCTTTACTCTTTCCACTCAGACTCACACATAAACATTAAAAAAGAAAAGAGTAAAAGTAATAATTTCAGTTGCTTATCAGGAGAAAAAGACAAACACTTTCTTTCACATATCAAAACATTCTCTTAAACAATATTCAACTTTGAAAGTGATCATGGAATGGAGCAGAAACAATCATTTTTCCAGTTTTGTGTGTTAACCTTGTAAAATCAACTCAGGCTGTTCCTTGTGTTATAATTGAAGGCTTTAAATTACAAATATGCATCATTAATTTTAAAGTACAGGAAAGTCTCAGAGGAACATGAACTTTTTTGGTATATAGCAATTTTCTTCTCTGTGCTGGTATCCATACCACTATGTTATACTTAAGAAGTATATCACAGTAACCGTATGAGCAAATTAATTTTAAAGCACAATTTGAATCAAGAGAAATACCATTTAATATTTGAAAAATAAATATCCTTGTTCATATTGCAATAACTGAAAATAAAAAGTAATTTTTTTTGCACTTTTGGCTTGCAATAAACCTTTTATGACCAATATTTGCACACATCTCGAACATATATGGATCACATGTTAACGTTTTTAAATTGGATAGAGTTAAAATAAGACTGATAGTGGTTAAATAAAGCTAGAAGAAATTGCGAGGGGTAATTTTAACACATGTTTATGACACATACTTTGAAAAAGAACTCTTCTTTTTAAGTGTGAAAAATAGTCCTGATGAGAGGACATGGAGTAGAAGTCATAAAAAGCAGTTTCTCAGGATAACTCTCTGATGTGCAATCTTGTTTTCAACTGTCCAGTGCAAACATATAGATCCCCTGAAAAACTTAAATCAGAGGAAGTTAAAATGAAATGTGAAAACAGTTTTTCAGCTGCTGTAAGTTACCAGTGGAAATGAGTGAAACCTGAAGATTTCCAACTTGTTTTCAATGGAACATTTTGTCAAAAAAAATTTTGGAAGGAAATTAGGAAACAAATTGAAGCAAATTACTATCTTTCATATGTCTTTGCGAGTGTGCTTTAAGTTAACGTTTGTTTTGTTGTTTTTTTTTTAATTTCTCTCTCTCTCTTTTTTTTTTCTTTCCGAAATATTTGCTTCCAGTAATCTTTGACTCTCTCCAAAAGTTATTTTATTACAGCTGATATACTTTTATTCTCGCTAGTTCCTTTTTTTTTCTTTCTTCTTCACATTTCTTATATCTCTTTATACACATTTACTCGTCCTTCCCACCAGATTCCGCCCCCATGGAAACCTGAGGTTGAGAGTGAGTGGGATACTAAGTACATCCCAGAGGAGTTTGCCCAAGAGTCCTTGCATTTTACACCAGGAAGTTCTCACTATATGAGTGGCCGCCTGGACCCGATCTCTGAAGATGGCCAGTTGCCACACTTTGAGCAGTTTTCTTATCAAGGTGGGAGTCGTGGGAGCTATAACCATTCCAGCTATTTGAGCACTTCAGCCACTGGCCATGCTCAAAGTGAGCTCATGTTTTAGCTGGAAAAGAAAATGCAATTAGGTATGGAAAGGAAATATCATCAAGTGGCTACTTTATTGTGAAAAAGATGAATGAATGTTGCCTGGTTGACAGCCTGTGTTGTGGTTATAAAGGGATTTCAAAGTATGGCCTAGTATAAGTAATTAAAGTTGAATTTTTTCAACTGGGAGCAGTCTGTATCTTTTTTTTTATATACATGCATTCTTCTGTAATAAGGTAATATAATATTCACAATGTATTCTCATTTTCTTACCTTTGTTGTATCATATATGGCTTTCCAATCCAGAAGATTATTATTAATATTAAGGTTTGCTTTATGGAAAATTTTGATCATAAATATAAAGATAAAGTAAAAATCCCATTTAACTTGTTAGAGACACTTTATTCTCTGTCTGAAGAATTTTTCCTGAGCACATCAGGTTTTACTCAGTTGGATCTTAGAAATCCAGGTTTTCCTCAGAATAATAGAAAAGAGGAGAAAAGAGAAAAACAAGTCTATCCAGTAACCTAAAGCCTTTGATCAAGCTTAGACAGAAACTTAAAATATAAGGACTATCTGGGGCATTCTTTGTTGAATTTTTTATTATACTCCATTCAAGATCTGTGGGTATGCATAGCCTAAGATTTGTGACTGGCATGCAGCAGTTAAATTTATATACTAAATTTTTAAAAAAATCCATATTTTTTCAATGTCTTTCAAGCTGCAGTTTGCAGCTGATAAATAATATAAAAAGAAATCTCATCCATTCCTGATTATGAGTTAAAGGGGAATATGTCTCACATTTTCATTTTCTAAGACACAAAAAAAAGTTTTGGGAACAGTCATCTTGCATGCTTATTTTATAAGGTTTTCCTTGGAACATTTTTTGATGAAAAAACTCAAACATTACAAAAGGATATTTTAATCTTTGAGAGAGTGCAATGCATCCATATTGCACTTCTTGCATCAGGATTTGATGAAGAGCATAAATTGACTTGAGCGTGAATTTAGTCACAATTTATTTTGTTTAGGGGATTTCAACAAATGCACGGAATATGTTAAGAAAGCATGCAGAATACCCTGCACCTAAGCAAGACATGCCAAAGACACACATACTTGATATGCATTTAAGTGGTGTTAAGTACTTAACAGGCTTACATTTTGAAATAGAATGTAATATGGTACTTGCCTTTGGAATGAAAATCCATCCTAAGTTGGAATAAGACATCTTAAAAAAATTGGTCATGAATGCACAGTTTGCTTTTTGAAAGATGAAGGGTTCAAACACGGAATGCATTAAGCCTCATTTTTTAAGCCCGAAAATTTTATCATAACCAGGGCTGTATCTGATATAACAGATTTTTATTTTTTTTTAAATAACAAAGATAAAACTTTTCAGAAAAGAGATATACAGCATTTTGTCAGTATGTAAAACAATATGAAAGATGCCCAGTACTCTATGTTTATCAATGAGCAAGGACTGCTGACAAGTGATATTGTGAAATTATCTACAATTATCATTTATAAACCATCTACGGTATTTTTTTTTTAATTTCCTCTTGTACTTTTTTCCAAATTGTTATTGACTCTGGTTGATGTTTTCTAAAAATTAAAAATTTTATTAATCTCAATATGCTTTTAAAATAGTTTTTTTTTACAATGAAATTAAAAATTTGCATCTTTTCACTTACAAAATTTTAAACGTTTTTACCTCAGTTATGTGTATTACTAGAACTCTGATGTTTACTTTTCAAAGTGAAAGCAATATTGATTCCATGTCAACAATTTTTTTTTTCAATTCAGATCCCATAATAGATTGGCTTTTTTCCTACCTTTTTTTAAAAATAAAATGTAGCTGTGGTTCAAAGTCATAGACTTTTAGAGCTTGTAGTAAAACCACAATATGTGGAAGTCATGTAATTTTTTGAGTAGGGACAGTGAAAGAATGTAATGTGCATATTTTGAGATTTAATCATGTTTCTTTTAACTTTAGTTACACATTAGGCAAAAAAAAAAAGATCCTAATAGATTTGAAAGAAATGATAAGTAACTGGAAATCCCTTGGCTTGCCAGAAAAAAAAAATGTAATTTTTATACCACATAATGCATTTCTATTGTACAGCTTTCAGAAAATGTTTTAATATATAATAAGCTAACCAAAAAAAAAATTGTTGTAATTTATTATTGAAAAGGGTCCTGAGGGACATTTTTATAATGCAAATGTTGTTTACTAATTTGAGCAATATGATTGAATGTTGTTTTAGAATTGCTTTTATGGAACCATGAGAATTGTGTTGAACAGTAGCAAAAAGAAGTTCAGTGTTAACTATTTCCACAGGAAATTATGACGAACTTGACAGCTTAGAGCAAAGATTTAATATTTTGTCTTTTATAGTTTGATTGAAACTAACTTCTGTCGCATTTCCTGTTCTGAAAGTAGAACCTAGCAATAACTGGCAACTGAACCTCCACAAATGCCTATTTTTTTCAATATCCTACAGCTTTTTTGTGTTTAAAAATAAACTTTTTTGGAACACAATGATAAACTTTGTTTTATAAGTCACAGTTAGATATTTTGAGTCAGAAAAATTTTCATGCTAAATATTTTGCAATAGGTATAAACTATTCATCAAATTTCAAAGTAATTTTATTCAGTTCTTGAGGATTGAATGTCAAATAAAGCTTATTTGATGCTTGAAAAACAATGGCGACATTTTTTTTCTCTTTATGATGCTGATTATTTTTTTCATATCATCAACAGACACATCATTCTCATTACCATTACAATCATTGCTTGCTTTCATCATCACCCAGAGATGTCACTTTTACAGCAATTGTTGGAAATTCGGCAATTTTAAAATTTAGGGTAAAGTTAATCTGAAGTGAAAAAATGTAGATATGAGAAAAAATTATAAACTTGCTGTTAAATAGAATGAAGTACAATGAAGGCGATCTTACTCAAACAGATTGGTTTAGAACTAATAGAAGAGTAACTTCCACTGACTTCATTGAAGCATGCGCAAACAAAGTAGATTTAATAAACATCCAGCATAGGTCTATTTTCAAGCATGCACAAACACAACAGAATTCGTAAACATCCGGCATTCCTTCCAGGTGTAAGAGTCAATGAAATGATTGATTGGAATGAAATATGCATATTGGTGTGGGGGATGAAAAAAGTTCTGGCAAAATTTTCAGGCCTTGGTGGCATCTCTGATCACCACACTTAGTTTTTTTTATACTAGGCATTAATCCCCGTCATCACATTCACATTGTTATTCCTAATTACTCTTTTGGCATTCTCTTTGTTTATCATCATTCCAGTTTGTCTTTTTTTGCTAAAATTACATTTACCACTGTAATCAGGGTTCACTGTCTCCATTATCATCATCGTCATCATCATCACCTTTTCATCAGCAACACCATTAACATCGCTCCATTGCTTCATCATCACAAAAATCAAAAATCATTATCACAGTGTGTATCATCAAATACCTTTAGATGGTCAGACCATTTGACACTGCTAGTAAAATGATTAAGAATGAGCTGGCAATAATGCAATTCGTTAATGTCAGCAAGACCAAATGAAAACCACTCAAGGTACTGAAGAAGACAGACAACAATTTCTATGGTGTTTGTCCAAGTTCTCAACCCATGAATTTCAGGTACAGTTAACCTTGCATATAACGAGATCTCCACTTCCTCTCTATCCCTTGCCACTTTTCTCACTGTCTGCATGTTTGTTAGTCTCTCTCCTGTATGTAACCAGATCTACATGTATTGATCTTACATAAGCATACCCCCTATCTCTCTCTGGACCTTGGTAAATCCTAAACCTAGCCCCATAATTTCACACCCTTTCCCCTCCCTTCACTGCTCTCAACCCTGCACCACCTGACCCACCCCCCTCTGAGCTCTAGCACTAGGTCTGGAATGCCCACATGGCTTTGTTTTCTTCATTTCCCTGTCGCACTGGCACTTCCCTTCTCGATAGACCCGTTTGTGTACATGCACAGCTTCTAATTTTTATTGTGGCCCAGACAAAAAGCCTGACATGATTGTAGTGTGCAAGGTGACTTTTTAAGTGGTTTTGTTCGTCTGTTGAGGCTCAATACAGCCTTGCTTCATCTTGCTTAACCCAAGGTTGCTAAATTTGACTCTCTTTGGATCCAAGGTTAATTTATTGAGGCAAAGAAGGAAGAAAAAAATAGGACTTCGCCAATCCCTTATCGAGCCTGAGGTCTCGTTGGGTCCAAGCTCGTTGAATTCGAAGTTCGTTGTATCTTTGAGGGTATTCAAAAGGCAATTTTTAAGACACCTCAATCACTCAATAATGTTTGTCAAATATTAAGGCATTTTTATAGTTTTAATGTATGTATGGGAATCCTGTTTTTTTTTGATTATCAATATGTATTTAGTTTACTTATTCTACTTACCTCTCATCCTCAATCCAATGAAAAAAAAAAACAACTTTCAAATGGATGTATTAATTTAAAATGAACCGCTCATGGTCATTTACAATATTATTTTGCTAATTTATGATAAAAGTATTCAAAATTGCAAAAAGCCTCAAGTTGAATTCAATCATTACTGTTCTGGCACTTGGTGATCAATTATACCAAGACAGTCACAATATTAAAAAAAAATTACTTCCAAGTATGAAATTTTAATGAGACTGCTGTTCCACAAAAACAACATAGGTAAAAATTCACACATAATATGGTTTCTTTAGAACCCATACATTTTATTGACGCAAAGAATAAAATAAAAGTTATGGGCATCAACTCTTTGACCATCAATAAAAGAATTGTAAAGTAAGAACTTGCATTTCAATCACATAATAATTGATGAAATATTCTGCTATGAGAACCATGTGAAAAAAAAATAGAAATATCAATCAAACTGCAACTTGCCATGAAAATTTTTAATCAATATTTAACAGAAATGCAATCGTGTTATAACTCACAGTCTTTTCTCCACTGAAGATCTAAAACATAACTCTTTGAAATCCCAAATCACTTAAATACACTTCATTACACAAATACAATTCAGCTCCACAGACTTGAATACTCCCATCATCAAACAAGCGATGCACACACCAACAAAGACCAAGAACTTGTAAAACACTTTCTTCTTTCATAACCTGCAATGCTTTGTTCCCCACATGTGGATGGCTTGATGGTCTCGTGATTTAGTCAACAACTTCATCAATGACCCCTGGTTCTCCAGCTTGCCCTGACGTTGGCTGCCTATCACTTGCACCAGCACTAGCCAAACGCTGTAAAATGTTATAAGTCATTAAAAATAAATCATGATCAGCAGCAATTTAATTCCAACAAACAATATAAATTTCCAAGATAAAAAGCAAAAAATAATCTTAGCAAGGCTATACCGTACAAGAAATTCATATCATTCATCAAGCTCTTTGTTTTTGTCAAGTTCAATGTTCTCAAAATCTCTCTCGGAGTCTTCAACACCAAACATTTAAAAGAAAATGTGTTTAAAAAAAGGAGGCATATTCCAATGGTTTAAAAATAAACTGCACATAAAAAAAAATGTATTCCTGTGTTCACCTGTTTTGGTTTTTTAAAATTTGAACAGCCTTTTCTCTGAAAAAAAATTTTTTTGCAAGCAAAAAATCTTCTTCTTTTCTGTTTTAATTTAATTAATAAAAAATTGTATGATTTAAGCATTCTTCCATTGGGTCTTAATTCTGTAAAATACCTTGACCTTTCTCTTTGCACTGAAACAGATTTCAAACAACTTTTCGAGTGTAAAGTATTCTTCCACTCCAAATTTTGACAGATTAATGTTATTTCATTATCTTTGCAAAACAACACAAAATGAGTAAGCTTTTAGCTTGCACAAGCTAGATTTTCAAACTCTACTCTGAGTTGGAAAAGCACATTATTCACCAGTTTTTCAATTGAGCCCCCACATTTAGGCTAAAACAGATGTACCAACCACAGTGTGTCAGAATCAAAATATGAGTAAACACTTCGTTCACTTTTAAACCTGCCTTTTGTTACAATGATCCATTTCTTCTTAGCAATAGATATTATCTCCATTCATGGAGCATTACTGCATAAAAAGGAGAAAGACAAATGTGTACAAATTGCATGAGTCACAATCATGAATTCAAATTCATCAGGATTGCCCACCATATAGCCATTGAAAGTGCAAGAAAATATCTTTGCAAAGGTGACAAAAATAGGCAATACAGTGTTCAAATTTAAAGAAATGAAAATTTTCATCACTTAAAATCAGCGGTTTGAAATATTGCGTCTCCAAAGTATTTAACAGAACAACATCTATGAAATACTTGTCCATTTGGATACTAGTCATCAAGAAGACCTCACATCTTTTCATCCGACCTTTATAAGTAGCTTGTGCTAGTTTCTTTTATCCAAAATTGGTTTCTTTGTTCTTCTAAACTGAATTAATTTTCCTTTGGCTTTTTTATATCGTCACTCTTCATTTTACAAACTACGACACCCGCTCTTCCAAAGTTATATTTTTCATATAGTTGCCCAAATACGCAATAAAGTTATGTGTTCTATTTCGTGCGTTCTTGTATCTCTAAAAGTTTGAAAGTGCAGAATTGCTGAGGTAAAGGTGAAGATCAATTTTTTCATAATAAAAAAATAAGACTTTTTTGATTAATCTGACAATAAATACAGACTTAGCTTTTTTCAAAGATCTGAATTGTAATATTCAGGATAAAAGAGTGAATTAAAAAAAGGTAGCAGAGTATTATGAAGAAGAAATATGATTTTCTGCTAAGAAGACAACAAAAGTTTCAGAGAAAAAAAATACCTCGCCCACACTGGGAAGCTTCTGAACCAGCAAAGCAAAAACCTGAGGAGGGAGAGTTTGCTGCAACACCTGCAGAAGCTGCTGAGGCTGACCGCACACAGCCACTGCATTGCTCAGATGTTCCACACCCTCTTCTGTCTCACCTGAACAAAGAGTGTCACAATGAGTTAGAGCCACACCTTCAGTCATGTGTCAGTCTGTTATGGGTATCATGCCTACTTTGCACTGCATGTTAGCTAGAGATTTGGAGATCACTTTAATATTTACTAATCAGAAGTGTGGGGTCTTAAGACTAGAGCAATGGCGGCAGAGGAGAGAATAGTCTACCCACAATTGTTTGTGCTTGCTCATTTAGGGTAGTAACAAGTACACCGCTTGAAGGACTCTTGCGTGTAAGAAATCCATAGAACAATAGGTAGGTGCAAGAATTCAGTGAGGGCAGAAAGAAACAACTAACTTCTTCAAAGCAAAAGCTAGGTCTCGCATACTCTTTTAAGGCACATGTTGATTTGTGGAAAATTTAACTCCGAATTCTGACATACCACTTGCCAACAGCTCCTCCCCTTTTTGCACTTCTTGAAGAAAAAATCTCTGCATGGCTTCAGGATTTGAAAGATCTGGCATCTTAGAAAAAAAAAGAAAACTTCAGTTGTGAAAAACATTAAAAAGAAAGCAGATAAGGCATATTAACTTTGATGGGTTCCTCTTTCAGTCTTTGTGTTGAGTAAGTAGAGACTCTGACCCTCATTTTCTTAATCAACGAGAAAAGATAGAGTTGTCATTGGTTAAGGCTTTATGAGGGAACCCCATTTTTTTAAGATTATGAGACTTATGAGCCAGAAAAGGAAGTGACATAGCCAGATCTTTCTGCATTTGAATTGCTCTCAATGGGAGATTGCAGTAACATTGGTGAGTCATTCAAGATCTGTAGAGTGCAGAGTCGGGCATAGAATTTTGTTTTAAGATTTCATTTCTGCTCGACTTCTCTGCCAGCGACACTTACAACCACCTAGAATGTCTCCCGATTGCACACCTGATCTTTCTTATTCTACATATGGAACTATTGTAACAACTTCCGAATAATGAGACATTTTTTTTTATCAATAGAACTAAATAAATTTTCCGTAAGAAATTTGGAGAGGAAAGATATTCTGAAGAAAATATGGTTCGAATAAGATTTTCTGCTCCCTATTTCAATAAAATTCACTAGTACTAGAAGTTGGGAGGGCCCAAACACCAAGCTGCTATTAATAGAGTGGTAGACTTTGAGATAAGCTAGGAACCAGGGATAGGAATGAATGTAGCACCTAGGGGTAAATTAAAAGCAGGTATTGGCATGAAGGGGAGGAGGGAAAAGAAAGAGATTTACTGGGTAGATAGAGTAAAATAAATGAAGGGTAGAAAAAAAGATTGTTATGATCACATGGGGGTGGGAAGAAATGTGCAGGGGTATCAATCTAAAAAAGCAAGTCTTAGGAGAGAAATATTACTATTAGTATTTGACTTCCCTTGTCAGTCACCACTGCTGAAGTTGAATTGTACCAATACTTCTTATACCTCTAAGACCATTCCTTCTACTAGTAGTGCTACTTCCATTACAAATACAATTTATCTACTGCTCATTAACATAAAACTTGGGTTTAGAAAGAAGGATTCACTTAAATTTTCAAGCAAGCGTGTAAGTAACCAACTGAGAAATGCCACCGATGTAAGTACTTTATACACCTGTTTGACTTATAAATTAGTTGTGAATCAAGAACAAATAAAATTAAATTATAACTTGAAAGAACAAAACAGTTTAGAAAATTGAAACTATGACTGAGAATCTCAAATCAAATTAGTATTGACCTGAACATCTTACACTTGAGGAATACAAACTTAGAGTTAGAGGGTGAAAATAATGATATGTAGCCAATTAACAACAAAAAATACCCTCGTTGTTCCACTTGTTGCCTTCTTCTGCTTTGATTGCATTCTCCCTGTTGACAAATAACAAAAAAAATATTGAACTTTTTTTCCCATTCCATTTCACAAACAATTTAAGTCTGTGCTAATTGAGACTTAATGGGTACCATGTTCATGGACACAAATTATTACCTTTCATTACAGCCTTGTTACACAATTCAGGTATATGTACCATAAATCCATGTAAGAAGGTCCATAGAGCAATGATAATAGTTCTTTTTCAAGAATTCTCTTTGAAATCTCTGACAGTAATAGAGATTGTATAAAAACTGTATAGGACAATTTCCAAGCTTTTTTTAAAACTGCAGTCTATCAATGAAGGCCAGAGGGATGGCTGTCACATTTGACAACAGAATCTTATTAAAGTAGGTGATTGTTTTTTCAATTGTTGTTAGATTTCAGAAGATACTTATTGAATCTCAAACATATAAACCCATAAAATGACTATGTGTGTGATTGTTTGCCTCAAAACGTAGGATTACTTTTTTGATCATTTATTTATAGATTTTATTAACATTTTTATAACATACATTGACAATTTTATCCAGTTTGCTTTCTTTAAATTGTAAAATTATTATACAAACTCCAGAGACAAATATGGGCTATATACATCGCTGGGGTTGATTGCTTGACAAATACCTAACATGAACTGAGCAGCTTTTTGAAAAAGACTCAAGTCAAGCTCAAGATAATTGCAATTCATGTAGTAATTTATGCGCTTGTTGGGCAATTACCTGTACTTTGTAACTGATTTTTTTCCACCATGTGCTGGTCATAATTATGATCTACTAATCTAAGCAATTTGGAACTCAAAATCAAGAAATAAGCTTCAAATTGCTTGATGAAGTCTTGACTCTACAGATGTCAGGCTAAACTGTCTGTACACAGTGATTCAAAAATGTACCAGAGTAAATAGGCAATGGGAGTAGGGTTAAACCTATGGAATAAGCATGTAGAGACAGGTCCCTAGGCCTTCAATGCAGAGCAATAGGTAGTATTCATTCACCATTCTTCTTACTGCAGAGTTCTACCTCATAACCATATCTGTGCCATGGTTGTAGGAAAAGATTATGCAACAGTAAAGGGAAATTTAAAATAGCTTCAAATTTTACAACTCTATGTGAAGATAATTCACTGTTCTGTTCCACTGACCACTAAAACATCCTCACTTTCTAATTATTTAATGTCTTCTAATCCCTAACCTCTTTCAGAGTACTATAGGTGGTTAAGACACCTCACGAATCCTGATTTTAATTCCTGAGCAAGCTAGATCTAGACTAGACCAAGATGAATGGTGAAAAAAAAGACGTTTGTACCACATTGACAAACTTAACTGTGCATATATGAAAATGACTGAACACAAAATTTAGCAATTATGAATATATTCACACTCTGAAAGACTAAAATGTTAAATCCTGGTAAGTCAATATGGTCCTATATGTAGATTAAGATCTTGTTTAGTCTATGAGGTCTAGGCCTATATCTAGGCTCTAGATTGGAAGAAAAATTTTCTTCATCAGATCTAGATCTTTATATAGATTAGATCTAGCTAGATCTAGACTCTAGATTCTAGATCTATCTATTCTCAGATAAGCACCACTCAACTTACTTTCTTTTAGTTTCTTCTTGAAGTCTGGGGCACTCCTGCGCTTTTTATCAAAATAAAAGCAATATCCAATAAAGCATAGTCCTGCGCCAGCAGCTGCGAAACCTAAAGTTGTTCTCGACAAAGGCAACATTTTACCTAATGTATAAACTCTAGATCTGTTGAAAACAGTCAATGAACTTGCGAGGACTTGAGAAAGAGAAAGTAGAGAATCCAATGCTCTTTCATCTTTAGAAATTAAGAAATTTCGCCTTCTAGATTACTCTGAAATGTCTCTGGCAAATTAGATCTTCACTTTCTTGCCAGATTGTCAACTTCAAAACCTATAAAGTAGTAGTAGTAGTAGTAGTAGCAGTGCACTACTAGAGCAGCTGCAGCAGTGGCAGCGAGGGATCGGGAATGAGGAAATTTCTGCTTGATTTTGATTTTGACAATTAGGTTTAAGACAAAAAGAATGTACTGTCGACAAAATGCGATAAGGATAGTAATGCTCTTCCTCTTCAAAGGAAACTTGAGAATAGGACAAGCGATTATATCTGCTTGTTGGCTGTTTGATGTAGCCCCTCCACAAAATGGTGACCTCCGACTCTTTTGTATTTTTGTCAAACTTAAACCACGTCATCCAGAGCAGAACTTTAAATATGAGACCCTGAATTCACCTATGACTGTATGTTGCTCAGAAAATTCAATGTAATTTAAAAAAAAACTGAGCTGATTTACGACTATAAAATACTATAGAATTTATTTTACACTGCCAAAATTACCGCACTTAGGTGATATTGATACCCTAAAAGACATCTATAATACTGAACTTTATTTTATCCCTCTGATGTTGGCGCACATAATGATGAATTAATGTGATGCCGGTCCCTGGTGGCAACTAGTCTATATCAAAGCTTTTTTTTTTTCCTTTGGTGGTGTGCTTTTCTCACGATTCAATGGGATCCGTTTGAAAATCTTTACTATTTTGTTCAGTTTTCTATGTTGTTTTGCATGAACTTACCAGCTCTTGTTTTGTTTATTGATTCGCACCTCTTGTCAATGATAAAAACAGGCACAAAAGCAGCAGAATCAGTTCAATTTTCTGTATTCTTACTTATTTTTTTTTTCGCTTTATTAGCATCTCTAAAGCCAACAATTTTCGAAGAAAACGCCCGCAGACATAGTCAGGTAACTTATCAAACGAAGAAAGACTTACTAATTAACCTATCGTTGTTACTGCTACTGCCATTGCTCTTAATGTTATTCAATCACTAATACGAATATTTCGCTATTTTTGTAAATCTCATTTCAAGGCAGTGCATATCTTGATATCTTGAATTAGACGGCGAAAGATCTAAAACTAAGCTGCCAATTTAGTGTTATTACTCTGGTCACCGATACTGAAAATGGAAGATTTTGAAAATGTTTACCATGTATTAAGGTCATCAAATAATCTGTCATAATCTGGTGCAAGCTCTCATTATACTATAATACGAGGTCATTGAAGATCATCTACAAGCGTACAATTTTTTACAAACTTGATTATCCTCCTACTGATTTGAAGGCATAAAGTTCTCTTTTTAAGGCCCCAAAATCGGGTATAGTCTATACTATAAGAAATGAAGCTGTTATATACTGCATTGTTTTAAGGAATGTTTAAAGTCATAGCTTTTCAGATTTACCTATTTTGTGGATTTTTAAAATAATTTGGAGTGCTATGCTTTTTGATGCCAAATTATCTATTTTCTTACACACACATAAAAATTCACATAATACTTTATAATATATGCATTAACTGATATTGAAACATGTATGTATTGTCTTTTATTATCAGCATCATTGTTTTCCCTTTTCTTTGTCATATTTATCTCCTTTTTCAGAAATTTTTATAGCCCTAATCTTTTAGTTATCAATTAAAATTTTTCAATTATTTTAAACATTATTTCCAGTAATACTCTTCATCTCACTCTTATTCTTATCATTGACTGCATCATAATCTTCTTCTTCTTCTCCTCCTCCTCCTCTTCTTCTTCTTCTTCTTCTTCTTCTTCTTCTTCTTCTTCTTCTTCTTCTTCTTCTTCTTCTTCTTCTTCTTCTTCTTCTTCTCCTCCTCCTCCTCCTCCTCCTCCTCCTCCTCCTCCTCCTCCTCCTCCTCCTCCTCCTCCTCCTCCTCCTCCTCCCCCTCCTCCTCCTCCTCCTCCTCCTCCTCCTCCTCCTCCTCCTCCTCCTCCTCCTCCTTCTTCTTCTTCTTCTTCTTCTTCTTCTTCTTCTTCTTCTTCTTCTTCTTCTTCTTCTTCTTCTTCTTCTTCTTCTTCTTCTTCTTCTTCTTCTTCTTCTTCTTCTTCTTCTTCTTCTTCTTCTTCTTCTTCTTCTTCTTCTTCTTCTTCTTCTTCTTCTTCTTCTTCTTCTTCTTCTTCTTCTTCTTCTTCTTCTTCTTCTTCTTCTTCTTCTTCTTCTTCTTCTTCTTCTTCTTCTTCTTCTTCTTCTTCTTCTTCTTCTTCTTCTTCTTCTTCTTCTTCTTCTTCTTCTTCTTCTTCTTCTTCTTCTTCTTCTTCTTCTTCTTCTTCTTCTTCTTCTTCTTCTTCTTCTTCTTCTTCTTCTTCTTCTTCTTCTTCTTCTTCTTCTTCTTCTTCTTCTTCTTCTTCTTCTTCTTCTTCTTCTTCTTCTTCTTCTTCTTCTTCTTCTTCTTCTTCTTCTTCTTCTTCTTCTTCTTCTTCTTCTTCTTCTTCTTCTTCTTCTTCTTCTTCTTCTTCTTCTTCTTCTTCTTCTTCTTCTTCTTCTTCTTCTTCTTCTTCTTCTTCTTCTTCTTCTTCTTCTTCTTCTTCTTCTTCTTCTTCTTCTTCTTCTTCTTCTTCTTCTTCTTCTTCTTCTTCTTCTTCTTCTTCTTCTTCTTCTTCTTCTTCCTTTTTCTTCTTCTTTTTTTTCAAACTCTTATCTCTTTGGTCTCTTTCTATCTGTTTCTTTCTTTCTTTCTCTATTATTCTCTTTTGCTGTCTCTGCCTCTAAGTCGATCCAATGCTTGTCTACAGTAACACCCATGCAAAACAATGCCGCACCGCATTGCAATTGTCTGCAACGGCAGCAGATTTTTTTAGGCAATTACTGGAATTGCTTTTGGCCAGGACAGCCCTTCCATCGACAATGGTAAAAGTTAAAGAGGAAACATTGTTCTTCTTTTATAAAAAAGGACTCTCATTGCGTTTCCGCTAATTAAGCATGTCGAATTATCGTATGTAAATTTTGATGTCTACAACTTTATCACCGCCTTCTCAGCTCTGCTCCCCAGTCTTAATCTATCACCCTCCCTCTACATTTTCGGATTTAATTGTATGCTATTCAACTTGCTTGACCGATTTAATGACGCCTAAATTTTATGTTTTGCAAAACAAATATTAATCTGTATGGAGTGTAAAATATTGAAATTGATTGTCTATGTGTGTCCGTTTTTTAGGGATGGGGGGAGGGTCCGTGGTTGTGATATTTGGACATTAGGCAGGGAAGTAGATTAGAAGCATTGGGACGGTTCTATGAAGCGCTCTTAAAGTTAGGGACGGTTCTATGAAGCGCTCTTAAAGTTAGGGACGGTTCTATGAAGCGCTCTTAAAGTTAGGGACGGTTCTATGAAGCGCTCTTAAAGTTAGGGACGGTTCTATGAAGCGCTCTTAAAGTTAGGGACGGTTCTATGAAGCGCTCTTAAAGTTAGGGACGGTTCTATGAAGCGCTCTTAAAGTTAGGGACGGTTCTATGAAGCGCTCTTAAAGTTAGGGACGGTTCTATGAAGCGCTCTTAAAGTTAGGGACGGTTCTATGAAGCGCTCTTAAAGTAAGGGACGTTTCTATGAAGCGCTCTTAAAGTTAGGGACGGTTCTATGAAGCGCTCTTAAAGTTAGGGACGGTTCTATGAAGCGCTCTTAAAGTTAGGGACGGTTCTAGGAAGCGCTCTTAAAGTTAGGGACGGTTCTGTGAAGCGCTCTTAAAGTTAGGGACGGTTCTATGAAGCGCTCTTAAAGTTAAAGACGGTTCTATGAAGCGCTCTTAAAGTTAGGGACGGTTCTATGAAGCGCTCTTAAAGTTAGGGACGGTTCTATGAAGCGCTCTTAAAGTTAGGAACGTTTCATAGAACCGGCTCAATATTATTGGACTGAGTAATGAAATCGTTTCCAGATAATATTCATTGTTCTAGATCTCTGCTTGAGATACTGTGGACATAAGAGTATAGGTCTACATAAATTATCACAAATGTTTTTTTCCATTGTTTTTACACCATTTTAATCGAAATGGGATGAACTCAACTTAAAAAAATAAATCCAAGCTTATAGGCCCCTATACCCTGAAATATTCGTGACCATTTAATATAATAGACAGTACAAGCCTCATGCCTGGTAGACTGCCCAAGCTATCCAATTTCATTGTAGTATTTACACTTGTGAAACTTTTGGAATAAGACATTAAAATTACAACAACAAAAACAATACTACTATTCAAAACCCGATGTCAATGTAACAGAAAACAGGCGGTTCATTGGCCGTTGCTGTCACATAATGAGATGTTTTTATGTGTTCGACATTTGCATTGAGATTTACGTGAGAAGTCTCGTTTTCCAGCCATTTGTCTTAATGATTAAAAAAAAAACAAAAATCCCCCCCCCCCCCAACAAAAAAAAAAAAAAAAAAAAAAAATAAAAAGAAAAAAGAAAGAGAAAAAGAAAACAACAGCAACAAACAAGCAAACAACAAAAAAAAAAGCACCGGTATTTATCCCGTTCTCGTAGTAATTGTATACATGTACTTGGTTGTTCTTTTTTAAGCTTAAACAGCTAAGTAGAACTATAAGAAACGGCGAACAAAAATAATTGATATATAAATTAATAATCAAAACGATTTCCATTATGTGTATTTTTTCTAGCTTTCAAAGGGAGAGGATTAAACCATAATTTACCTGCAATATACTGCGAAGAATCAAACTCTACCTCATGCAATGCAGAAACATTGCGCGGCTTTCTGTAGAGCCTATAAAGCAACGAACACAGCGAAGGCTGCAGCTCGACGGAAAAGACAAGCCCAAGGACAGGCGCTTTCAATCCTACTATGAAAATTAATAATAATTGGCGCACTAAGAGAATGCTCTTACTTAGAAGCTTAGAGCTAAGCTTCTCTGGCGACTTCATTTTTAAAGAATTAAAATTCAATTCTTTGGCAGATTAAGGCAAGTTTCTTTATGTGGGATCTGACCCTATCAGTAGGTGATTTAACTAGGCATTCACAGAGCTATCTGATTATCTAGTTTAAAATTAATTAAAAAATGTTTTAAAAAATGTGCGCGGAGATGATGAGGATGTTGGGAGTGGATGGCTGAGGGCTGCAACTGAGAATTGTTTTTGGAGATCATAATTATATTCTCCCATCTATATTAGTGGTTGGCGTATAAAATAGCCTCGATTTACATCGCAAAGCCTCTATTTGTTGGATCATTGATGTCTTTGGAACTTTGGAAGCCGATGCGATCCTAAAAATACTTGGATAACCCAAAACGTTGCACTTTGGTATAAAGTTTGGAGATTAACGTGAAAAACGATATTTATGGGTGATGCATGCCGTATTCAATCATAAAACAGGAGGTGTAGAGACTGCTAGGACTCGGAGTATTATATCGTTTCTGGTCGTGCTTACTCATTGGTTGATATTAGCGTCCACCGTGGCCTGAGCGGGACGCTATTCTGTCATTAGTTCACTATACCTAATTTAGACCGTTTACATCTGGATGGTAGAAATTAAAAAGTAAAAAGAAAAGAAGCAAAGTGCAGTTTTTAAGAACAAAGCGGGGTATGAAATCTGGAACCGAACCAAGACGTCCAGATTCCAAAGTTCTAAGCCTTAGCAATTAAGCATATCGTTACATGAATGGGATAGACGCAAAATTTATAAAAAAAGTTTCTAGTAAACCTGTTTACAGGATTAACATTTTTTGTTTGTATCAGAACCGGAATATGAAGGGTCACATTACGTAATGGTTATTTGAAAGGCATATTTTGTTGGTATAGGTATAAGGGTCTTATAACTTTACCTTCTATTAAATAAACTTAAAAATAATCTTTACCAATGCTTTTTATGAGAATTGGTGGTTTTAGGGTGTAGCTAAGAGCTTACTAACTTATGAAACAATGTGGCGCTGTGCTCATCCAAAGCATTTTTTATCATGATGAAGATAAGAAAAGAATAGTTAAATAACATAATGGTACCATTTAAAATAATGAACTTTGTTTTGGAGCCCTAGCATATTTTATTCAAGAAATTGTATTGCTTAAATATTAAAGCAACAGAATAAACAAATATAGACAACCCTCTCTCCGCTTAAGAGAGAGGTAAAATCAAAGTCTCTGAAAGTGAGATTTGCGCCTAAAAGGCACTCGTGTCGAGCATTAACTCGCAATAATATTAGCATTGCCCGGACTGCTCTCTTCCCAAAAAAAAAAGAGATTAGCGAGAGCAGAATCAATTCATTGCCAGTTAATCCTCTTGGATCTCTGGATCAGTCGGCCAAGTCTTCTTGTGAAATGAGCTGCAAAACGCACTAAAGCGGTTATGTTCTTATAGACGAGTTTTCCTTATAATTATTCTCTAGTTGTCTTGCAACGTGGAGAAGGTTCTTGATATTGAAGAGAACGCAGAAAGCTTAAGAATGAAATGTTCCCTTTCTGCCATTATTCATGTTTTTAACATACTTTTTTAACATTTTTTTTATTGACTTTCTTGGGCGCCAAATATAACTAGATTTTAATTTTATAGCTTTCAACTTCTGCAATAACACACACAATCTAAAAAAAATAACAAAAACAAAAGATTAAAGAAAAACAAAACAAAACAAAATAAAGCAAAACCAAAACAACAACAACAACAAAACAAAAAAACCCACCATTATTTTCTCTCTTATTAGTTCACATATTTCTTAATGAACTTTAAATATAGCCGAACAGTTTTGTTTTTTTACAAACGCATAACATCAATATTATAGTGTTTTTTTTTTGTAATTGTTTCTCCTCCCTCTCATACTATGGCTTTAGTCAATGGGTGAAAAAAAAAAGCTTATGCAGTAAAGAAAATACAACTGTGATTGAATGGAAAAATGCAAATTTATGTCTTTGACCATTTGGAATTCCCCTGTCGCCCCTCCCCCCCCCCCCCCCCTGCCCCCCCCCCAAAAAAAAAAAAAAAAAAAAAAAAAAAAAAAAATCATTGAAAAACAACTCTGTTTGTAGCGAAAATGCTTTTATTTTCCATATGCGTAAAACTAGATTTATCTATTGTATATAGTATTTGCTATAACATTGCTGATTAACCGATAACATTATGTTCATACCAACTACAATAGCCTCTTCTCTAAGTTTATGGATTTTTCAGAATAAATATTTTTTTCCTGTTTTACGCCACTTTTGTTAAGGCCAGGATGGAAGAAATAATGAAGTTTATCCAATGTGTGGGAGAGATCAACCAGCATTATGTATTAAGATGTAACACAAATTTTAATGCAAGAGATTTATATTTCATAAAACGAATTTTAAAAAGAAGGTGCAGAGCAATTTCGCTCACAACTATATCTTCATATTAAAAGCAACTCTATTGCACGGCGCGCCGCTGACTTGCCGCTCTAATAAAGAAGAAAAAAGAATGAGAATTAGTTTGTTCTCCGGTGGTGGTGGAAAGAGAATGCGAGAAGTTACGCTTAAGTATGCGCTCCCGGCATGGATAAATATTGCAGCCATAATATGCTTAGCGTGACGTCTAGCTGTAATTAACGCCACACTCTAGGTTCTCATTCCTCTCCTGACCACTTGTACGGGTCAGACCAGGAGTAATGTAATCCGTGTCTTTCCTTCCACTCAATAACAAACAAGTTCACCTTACCGACGGATAGAAGATCGATATCTTGATTTCCTCTATGACCGGCTCTTTGATTCGCAACACAAGAGGAACTTAAGCTGTGAAACGCTTACAGAACTGCACACTGCAGAATCTGCTGCAACAGTGTTATTTTTTTCGTGGATTGTGCATTTGCATTTGTGGACGCTCACTTTCTTTACGTGTCTTAAATATTGCAGGTTAAAAACATTTTTTTATCTTGTATTTTCATGTCTAAGAAAGATCATCTGCAAAAATAATAATAATAATAAAAAAAAATGTAAAAAATGCTTTGAAACTTTTCACACCGCCATGACATAACCTGCAAGGATAATTCACCACATAATTCGTTTCGAAGATTAACCATATCTTAAATATTGTGCTCTCCTGTCTTTTTGTTTATTTTCGTGCTTCAAATACCCAACGGATGATAAGAAAATTTTGTGTTGAAACTAAAAGTATAGGCACGTGGAGTGGTATAAAGAACAAAGTAATTGAAAAACAAATAAAAACAAAAATAAAAAATAAAAAAAGCCCTTTTAAAAACGAACGAAGTAAAAAAGAAAAAAAAAAGAAACCCACAACCCCAAAACGAACCAGCAATCTTGGTTGCTCCCTGTTTTTTGCAGAGATCGCTGAGCCCAGCCCTCTGAGAGGTTGGAGTGTGTCGGCCAGGATGACAGGGGTTACCGACAAGAAGCTCTATGGCTCCGAGAGAGAGTCTCGCCAACAGGCACTGCAGCTGGCCAAAAAATTACAGGTATTCACATAGACCCTCTTCATATCACTATGATTTGTTCTGTGTAAACATAAGAGTGCCAGTTGGAAAAATGAATGAAAAAAAATTTAGTTATAAGACGAAACAGTTAAAGTCAACCAAATAAGCATCAGGCGGTGGGCGTATAAAGATGCTCACATATTTCAAATCAATTTTCGAGAACTCATTTAGCTAAACCGAGAATAAATTTACTACAATTTGGACATTAATTTTCAGTTGCAAACCGTCGCTTTTAAATCCTTCACGAGCCGTAGTTTGTGTTGCGTTCTTGTAGATTGTAAAATTAAATTTGAATCAGTTTCTTTCAGTGCTGACAATGAGCCACCATAGATGACCTGGATGACTGGGTCACGATTGAAAAAAAAAAACGTAAAACGGAAGTTAAACTGTGAAATTAGTTTTGACTTTTTAAAACAGAGAGCAGCAACGCGCTTATGCGTAACAGTGTGAAGACGATATTGTAACTTGTTTCAAAATAACAAACTTTAACCATGATCTGTTCTGTCCACACACTGACATCTTGCAAGATCTTTTACATAGATCTTATTAAAACATTTTAATACTAAGTTTAGAAATTTCAAGCCCACATCCCCTCTGTTAACTTCATTAAGAGAGTGACTCAAAGTCCAGAGACAATTTTAGTAATAGAGCTTCTATAAAGTTGTGAAAGTAAGAACTGATTAGTTGCGACGGAAAATCTGAATAAATTATCTCTTTATTCACACAATCTCTGAAAGTAAATTTATATCACACATCCGTCTTACACAGTTAATCTTATCGGTCTAATTTACTCAAATGTCCCTAATCGAAGACATGAAATCAATTCAATTTGAATTAGAACTTTTTTCAAACCTTTTTTTTTTTTTCAGATAACTGACAAATGAGACAAAACAAAAGTTAGAAAAAAGACTTTTATCTAGAGGAGAAAAACAAAGATTAGAGAGAGAGACACACACACACAGAGAGAGAGAGAGAGAGAGAGAGAGAGAGAGAGAGAGAGAGAGAGATAATTAACGGATAGATAGAATGATAGAGAGTTAGATAACTAGTCAGGGGGACAGCTGCACTTGGGCAGAAAAGAGAGAAACAAAGGGTGGGAAAGGATCCAATGAGACACACACACACACACGCATAGCGAAAGATAGATATATATATATATATATATATATATATATATATATATAGAGAGAGAGAGAGAGAGAGAGAGAGAGAGAGAGAGAGAGAGAATACTAATGGGTTAAATGCACAGGCAGAAACAACTACATTGTTACAGATGGAGAAAAGACAAGAAAAGACTGAGAAATTGTATGCGTACCAATAAGGAGCATTAAGACCGAGCCCATGTAGAACTCCACTGAGATTATAACCATGTTTTATCTCCAGTCCAGCACTGTTCTCGGCGCGGGAGAGTATAACTATACCTACGACAAACTTCGCAATGATGTGTGGCAAAGTTCATGCAACAGAGATTTCGCGGTAAGCTTCAAGCATTATCTTCATCATTATCATAGTCGTCGTCGTTGTCGTCGTCGTTGTATCCATTATTGTTCATCAAAACAACTCTGCAACTTTATCATTGAGAATCATCTTAGTTGCCACCATTATGAACATACTTATTATCAACTTATCATCATTTTACCACCAATAATGCAACAATAACTAACATCCAAATTTAAGACAACAAAATCAACAACAGTAACAGCGACGTACCAGCACCAGCACCAGCACCAGTGTCATAATTATGCAGCCTCATTGTCATCACCATTGTTTCTCATCATCAATGTTTGAACACTCTAAAGACTTAGTAATAGAAGCATTATTTGTTTGGTCCTGTTCGTTGCTTTATTTTATTTTTATTTACAATGAATTTGTAACGGAGTGAGAAAAAAATGTGTAAAAAGCTGAAGAGGTCAACACGCGTGAGCCGGCAATCTTGAGCTCACTACGTTTAAGAAGCATACCACAGAGTGTTAAATAATATTAGTAAAAGTACCAATGAAACGGAATATTATAGATGGTCATAATATCATATAAGTTAAAATCAAATTCAAATTGTGAATATAATGGCCAGTTGAAGAGCATGACTGTGTGATCTTTAATAAACTAAAGCTAGGCAGATAAAGCCCTCATTACAAAGTGCCAAAACTCAGTAAACCCAAACTGCGCTGTACTCAGCGATCCCTGATGGGGTCTTTGTTCTTTACTTCACAGTTGGCTCCTCGCCAAAACTGGTCTTGATCCTTTTTTAGCGATATCCAGTGCTGCAGGTTTAGAACGAGTCAAAGCTGTTGATTGATTTGCAGGTTACTGGTATCATTTCAGTCCACCAAAAAGACGGTGCTCAGATGGTGGAAAAAATTTACAGAAAACATTCAGAAGAGAAGAGTCGTTAGACGCAGGATAAGAAGATCGGAACAAAAGACTTAGCAAAATAACACTTTCATGCGCAAAGGGCAAACTTTGATGGATATTCTTTGTTTAAGATCGACTCATTATTCATTTTTTACTCTAATCTGATCTTGATAAGCGTTTTTTGCAAGATCGTGTTAAGTGAAGCATAACTTTCTGAGCAGCATCTAATTTGTTTTAAGCCATTGAACAATATCAAATAATTTGACACTTGAGGTATCACCAATAGTTGTATTTTGCTTTCCTTCTGAAACTATACAATATGATTTATTCAAAGCTAAAGATGAGTTACTTAAACACCATCCCATATTTTATTGTCTTTAACGCAAGCTTGGTTACGTTAACAAAAATTGAGAAAAAAAAAACAACAAAAAAACATGAGTAGCAAAGTTATATTCCGCTAGAAGCATTTCAAAACACACAGTTCGATAGATCTTGTTACGATTCGGACAAATTATTTTAGTTGGCAGGCTCATACTCCGTCAACTGAGCTATTAAGCACTTTTTCCAAATAATTTCACGCACTATAATCCTCTTATGGACAAGTATCAAACATATGTGACTGGCAGACTTTCAAGCTATTAAAACCCCCGCTTGTAGAAATACACAAATATTTCTTTGTAGAAAAAACAATTTTGATTCTCAACTCGCAAAAAATTATACAAGCACAGTGGTACTCCATCATTAATTTACACATGTATCTTCTTATAAAAACATGTAATAATACTTGTAACTTATTTTTAAGCCATGAATAACCCTAGTGTGGAGAGTGGGGTTACATCTTTCTTGTGATCCTATAGTTCGGTGACTATAGAAATTTGGCGCTTGCAGATGAGTAAATAACAACACTGCTGGCAATGTAAATTAGACAGTTCACCAACGTCTGTATTTTTCTATTTTATAATTAAACGTTTTTAATATTGCAATGATCGCAGAATTTTTTATAATCATTTGAAAGTTTATATTAAGTTTCCTTTCGCCTTCTGCACCTCCCCCCCACCCCCAACATTTCCACGACCAGGGTTTGCCGCTAGACAGACACCATACAATTGCTGGAGTAACACAGGTGAGTATTAGAGCTTCATTGGTTGAATTTGATATGATTCCATTGTTAATTATGTATGATTTATTTTGTACACCGGTAAAGTTGAAAATCAACACAAATTATATTAATATTTGGTGTTAAACTCAATAACTCCAAGCAATATATGGATTCAAGCTGAGTCAAATATCATAGTAGGACTACGATTACAATACTAATTCTAGAAAGTCAATTTTTCTTCTTGTATATGTTGCTTAAAGCATCTTTATTAGTTAAAAAAACATATTCTGCTTGAAATAATGTAAAAAAAAAATTAGTTCATGTTATCATTGTTACGGATGTGCCCTTTAATAGAGCTTTCATTATTCTCTTGACTTCAATCGCTCCCATCGGTAAATTCTGTTCTCTCCTTCCACCTAGCTGGACGAGAACTTCCGATTAGGAAATGATAGCGGGAAGGATGTGCCCAGGTCGTGGTACAACAAAAGCACTACGGCAGATGACTTCACCGCAAAGAAGATCTCTAAGGTAAAACCTGGCTAGATTTCTTACACAATATCAATCCTTTTACTTTTTTTTTTATAAAAAAAAATTCAAGCGTAATAAACTCGTCACCGTGTTTGTCGATACCTATATACATTATGTGTATGGATATAGTTGGACATCTACAACTGAATAATAATTATGTGCATGCACGTATGACTATCTATTTATCTAACTATACATAAATGCATTTTTATATCTATATGTGTGGTATCGTCTTTCTTTCTCTTTTTCTTCCTCACTTTGCCTTTCTTTGTGTGTCTCTCTTAGTCTGCTTTTCTTCCTCGCTCCATTTCTATCAATCTCTGCCTGTATCTTTGTCTCTCTTTTCTCTTCTCCCTTTAACCCAAACATGAGCCACTCTCCCTGTAAACTGCATTATGTCTGACTCTATTCTCACCCCTTCCAATTTATGCTCTCATGTTCTTAATGTGGCAAACGCATTGGCTGCTTTTTATCTCTCTCTTTATCCACTCTGCTACTCTGTCCCCGTCTATTTTCTTTATTATAGACTAATAGATATGCTGTTATTGAAGCCACTAACTATTATAAATCAAAGTTTTGATCAATGTGCTAACATTATATCGTAATAATAACATTTTTTAATACAAGTTGCCTTGTAAAAAGTTTCTCATATTTTGCTCTTCCACAATCTTACAAATGACTTTCTGTTAATTTTTGCACCTCCTTGTGTTAAAAAAATATTATTATAAAGAGCAGATATTTTAAATAAGGACTAGTTAGTGTTACTCAAATCTAATAACTTTTTTTTTTTACAAAAATAACGCCGTGTAACAAAAGATATCGTCTACAAAGATACCCAAAACTTATCTCTCGTGCGGCAAAAATATGATTTTGGTCTAGATCAACTTCTTAATTTTCTTCCATGAGCAGCGTTCCGCATCCACAAGATAAGAATAATAATAAGCACCTTAGTGTCAGGTTTAATCTAAAAAAAAATTTGTTTGCTCCTAAAGGCTGGAAGAAAGTGTTGCTAATAGAGAAAAAAGATTAAAAAAAAAAGTTAATGTCTGCCAATATTCAAGAAATCAATACTTTCACACTGGCCTGTGATTTCTGGCTTTATTAAAGTGCCATTTATCTCTTTGAATGGTTCTTATAACATCATAGGGAGTAAAACTTTCTGGTTGTGAGGCTTTTGATCTCTTTAAAATAACAAAGATTATCATAATAACAAGCCTAGGAAATAAAACTGTTAAAAAAACATTAGTAAATCAACATGAAGGCTCTTCAGAACCTGCTATTTTGCAAAAAGCCTTCAGTGGAATGGTAATAGAAATGCGGCACAAGTTTTAACGCGTGTTGAGTTTACGTAAAAATTTGAAAGAAATGTGGTAGACCCATGATGTAACTTGTTTGTGCAATTTTTTTTTCTTTCTTCCATTACTTTTTTAGGAAATGAAGTTTATATACTGATTGAATGCTTAAAATTAGTCTATCGATGGAATAATTAAAGTAAAGCTTAAACTTGAAAAATACATTTTACAGAGGAAAGGGCTCTGTTACGAAGGACAGTAGTACAATAAAGACTTGTGCTTATCGTCGATTATTTGCGAATCTACTCAGTGAGACTGAAATAAATTTCTTAACGTTGAATTTCTCCAGAGATTCGAACTATATTATGTTTATAAAAACTTCTTTGTATTAATCAAGCATAGGTGGTTGAGAAAGTTTAAGTTATACGATCTTTCCATACTCTTCATCGCCATCAAGAAAATAAGCATTGTTTTCAATACTTTTATGAATATCAACAACATCGGCAACTTCTTCGTCACTTTTATTCTCATCATCATCATTGTAATCATTTTCAACATCCTCGGTATCGTTATTACTACTAAAATCACTAGTGGCATCTTCAATATCAACATCTTCATCATTATCATTACCATCTTCATCATCATCCCCACCATCATCCCTTCAATCGCCATCACTATCACCTGCAACATAATCAAAATGATTGAAAATCAATCTACTTAACGTCCATTGACCGCCATTGTTTTCTACTTCTCGTCTCCCTCAATTTTATCATTATCAAAATCATTATCATCATTGAAGTTATCGTCAAAGTATACTATGAAGCAAAAGATTACCGAAGAGACACGAAAGCAGGAAAAAACGGTCAGCAAAAGTGCTGCCACAGAAATTGAACGAAGAAGAGGCGAAAGAGAAAAAAAAATGACGTATAAAAAGATGTACCGTAAATGCTAAAAAAGCACTTACTCATTTAACGGCCAGCTTCAAAACAGACATTAAACGTGTTTGAAATCATTGAACAGAGAAGCGTACGCGTCGGTCATTGTAACAGACACTGATATAACTCAATAATTTTTTTTCTCAAAATCATATTGTGTATTTGTTTATTATCTCGTTGGTCATTGGTGAAGCAAAAAGCTACATTTAATCAGCACACGTTATTTTGTACATTATGAGGCACACAACAGATAATAAAATAAGTTAAGATGAATCAAGTGAATGACTTGAACATAAAGGCTTGGTTGAACAGCAGGATGTGAACGATTTCTCATCTATCTTGTAAAGTTGCCGAAGATACTATGCGGAATAAATGCCGTTGTGACTATCCGGTAAAGATGCTGAAGTGACTATCAAGTAAAGTTGCCGATTTACCTATCGCGTATAGATGGAGAGGTGCCTAACTGGTAAAGTTGCCGAAATGACATATAGCAGTAGGGTTTCCAAGATGGAACTGTATGATGATAATGGAGTAAACGAGTAGCGAGCTGCCCAACTGTGGAAAACAAAATGCACAGAATTAGAGGTTTCCTGTATGTTTTTTTTATACTCAATTAAAAAAAAAATCATGTCTCGTTCAGGTTTGAAAGATAAGTTCGTATCATGTTTAGAGAATGGAAAATTTGAGGGCATAAGTTGAAGGGTTTAAAAATTAAAGAAAAAATGTAGGCAAGAATCAATAATTTTAGAACGAAATGCATAATTCGCCTTTAAATTACCAACATCAAGAAAAGATCAAAAGACCAGAAAAATACTGTAAAGAATAATCTTGGATGTTAAGTTGAACGTAAAATATATGGATTTAGTGTAAAAGACGTGTAACACAATTCATAGAGTTCAAGTGGGGTGTATGGAAAACAAAAAGACACAGATTGACTAGTAAGGTTAAATGTTACAGTTTCGAAATTTGCGGAAATGATTGTAAAGGATAAAATGATCCAAATATAACCTCATCCACAAAACGACGTAGTAAAGATTACACAAACGATTTGAGCAAAATCAGCAGCGACAACACACAACACAAGAATACGAATAAAGAGTTGGAATAAGACATAAAAAAACGTGTGCTGAGTAACTATTTATAACCCAAACATTACCTCACGATCTAACTTGTAAAATATTTTTATGCGGGAGGACTGCATTAAAGTAAATATTGTGCCATACAACAGGCTCTCCTTGTTGCCATATGAAAAGAAATGACTTAAGATCTCGTCCTCAAAAAAGTATCTCAAATACATTGTTAATTTTCTTACCACAAGAAGAGTGGACCACTCTATACGGAAGAGACCATACACGTTTATACCAAACCGCTTCTTGGAAAACATGGTAGTAAACAACACCATCTGAAGAGGAAACAAGACAATGTTTTTAACTTACAACTTGATTTTGAGAATTGACACATTTCAACGATTTTTTAAAGAATATAATGCACCTCGTAACATTTCCGAGAAATTTTATGATCAGAGATGAAAATAGCAGATTTGCATAATACTATGCTGCAGTGCTTATTTCAAATTTCACCTTTCTCAGCTTTTTTCTTTTGTGTTTTATTTTTTATGCTCCTCTCTGAAGGTTCGCATTTACATTTACCATTTCATTATAGCAAATAACCGTC
The DNA here is from genome assembly GCA_033675545.1 of Elysia crispata. NCBI lineage: Eukaryota > Metazoa > Mollusca > Gastropoda > Plakobranchidae > Elysia > Elysia crispata. Next base: position 658,196 of record JAWDGP010000218.1, on the reverse strand, counting down.
CAAGGACCAGAGTAACTTGGACAATCGTTATCAAACCTCAGCTCATTTTCCTCTCCAAAATCATTGAAAAAATCAATATTCTCGTCTGTCTTGGCAAGTAGATTTTTTCTCTTTGCTTCAACTTAATTATAGAGCATATCCTCAGATTGTGGAAGACTAATCTACACAAGAGCATCTGATGCCGACCTCCTTATAAAGTATCGATTGTTTTTAGCCTACATCTTGGTCGCCCTTTTGTTTCGTTACCTTGGTCTTATACTTTGACGACACACTCTTTGAGGATAACCCAGCCTTTGGATCTGCCTAGAGCTGGGCGAAGTACTCAATCAATTGTAAGAATTTATACACGGCGGTAGAGACTGAGAAATTTCCACTTTCCACCAGTTTTTTTTTGGTCTATTTTTTGGAGATTAACCACTACCGGAATCTCCAAGCATATATAAATCTGACTTAGGCACACTAACACTCTTCTTTGAATTTCTTTTCTTTGACCTTTTTTTTTTTTTTTCCTTTTTTTTCTTTGGGGTGGCCCCACTGCAAATATATGAGGCCAGAGGACTTTCCAGCCGTTTTCTAGATCCATTTAAAATATAGGCGTCCAATCAGCAGATATCGTAGACAAAAAAAAAAAAATGGTAGAGAAAGAAATCCTGAGAACTTTAATCTTCATTCACAAATTAGTGGTTAATAACGTTTTTGAAAAAAAATTCCCGTTTTTTATCTACTTTGGTATCTGGTGGTTGTTTTTTTTTTTTTTTTTTTGAATGCGGGATTGCAATTTTAATGGTTCTTTTTGACATTTGGCATTTGCTCACTGAATCTTGTGATCTTTGTTGCTATCCCTTTTTGTTTTGTTTTACTTAAGTCTTAAACCACCTGGCAGTTCATATTTACTTTGTTTAAGCAACATGATGTTCCAAAGATGTCTTTTTTGTCGACAACAGCAACTTTATCTCATAACCATTTTTTGGCCTAAGATTTGAAGTAATAGCATACCCTTCTCCTTTCTACAAAAACAGAAACATGATTTTCAATTCATACTTTTTAAGGTTCTGCATTCAATGAACCCTTATTGAGTTTCATAATTATTGTTTCACTTGACTCGAAGAATTTGTGCAGTTCTGTCTGTATGTTAAAGTATAAAAAACCTGTTGCAGTGAAAAAGGATCTTGAAATCGACATAATAATTATGCTGTGTTGTGCGCTTTAACTTCTTATAAGCTTGTGCGTTTAATTGGAATATATTCCGAGAGCAGCCAACCACACATGAGCTGACGACTTTGGCCCAAGAAATCTTTTAGTCGCTGGTTTCATTTCTTTGTTTTCTTTCAATGTTATCTTCTAATCTTGATATAAATTTGCTGCAATGTAGCATACTCTTCAAAAATAACAAAAATACTTTATTAAGGTTAAGTCCATAACTTTTTTTCATTCTAATTAGATTAAGAGGGGGTGAGCTCACCTTTTGTAGGAAGGTATGGGAGAACCTGCTCCAATCAGCGTCGTAAACGACATCGCACACACTTTCAGCCTGCATGAATAAAAGAAATAAAAAATACTTCCGATATTTATAAATGTTAGACTAACAAAAGAAAAAAAAAAGTAACAAACACACAGTTTTACTTTTATAACCTTCCAGAAAATCTTCACGTGAAGGTATATTCACATAAAATCGTTACTTAAAGTGCGAGGTTATCTTTAAAACAAGCGACGCTGTATCTTTTTTATTCTCATTAAATTCTCTTCTACTATTTTTCTGTTCACACAATGCAGCAATTCATTGTGCATTAAAATTGAATTCACCTCTAACGATCGGCAAGCCCAAACTCTGCTCAGTGTCGATCTTTACAGTTTTCATGCCTGCAAGCACGGCTTGGCCAATTATTAGATGGTATTGGACATTATTCATGTGCCGCTTTTTTGTATAAAACATATTTATTGAAGATATTATCTCAGAGCTGATTAAGCTTATTAGATAGAGATATGAACAAAATGTACAGATGGAATGGGCATGTTTTATATAAATATATATCATTTTTAATAAGTTGTGAAACGTTGTAGCGAAAAGGAAATCCAGATGCACAAAAGCTATCCAAAACAATATCAAAAGCGTGAAAATGAGAAAACAGAATTTGCAATGAAAAATCTCACATCTGGTTTTAAAAAAGAGTTACGAATATCACAAATAGTTTTTCGCCGCATGCATATAAAGGGCAAAGCCCTTGGTTTAAATCTTTGCTCTGCAAATTTCAATATAAATGTTTTAACTACACTTATGGCAAAATCTATTCTTATAGAACCTAACTGCTCAGAGGTACAGAGCAAGGTAAAGCAATTTCGAGGGCTTTTTGTTATTGCACTGAACAACGTGAATAGATACAGCAAGGGAGCAATACATTCGGAATTATTATTGATCGTTGTGAAACTTCCGAAAGAAAATAGGACGCATCACTAGCAAAAAATGATAAGCTTTGTCTCCCCTCTCGCTTTTAGTTTTGAGATTCTGAATACGAAAAGCATTTTTAAGGAAATGAGGAAAAAGACTGATACAAAAACCAGTAGGACAAGCAAGACATTGATTGATGTAATCGAGAACGAAGCGTTCACCCTTGTAATAATACAGTAACTCCAAGGTCTCAGTTTGTAATTCCTGTTCATATTATAAGCTTACAGGTCAGGTTTTCCCTATCAGATGGAGTCTTAAAGAGAGTTAACATATTACGGCTGCAAACGTTGGGCTCCCAGAGAACAACACCGAGAGCTCTGAATGAAAGGTCTAGTACGGAGTTGTTGCTCAAATGTTGCTTGCTCTCATCTCGATGAAGAAACTTGTTGAGCAATACAATGCTCGCTCGGCGTTTCGAGCTTAGCAACAGCCTGCAGAATTTAATTTGCTTTTATTGATCAAGCGGAACACACAGTGCTTGAGGTCTATTGATCATTTCTTGAGATGCTGCGAGCATTGCTAAAAAGTTTAGATGGAAAAGGCAGCCGAAGTCTATACTTTCCCTTTCTTTCTCTCTCTCTCTCTCTCTCTCTCTCTCTCTCTCTCTCTCTCTCTCTCTCTCTCTCTCTCTCTCTCTCTCTCTCTCTCTCTCTCTCTCTCTCTCTCTCTCTCTTTCTCTCCCCCCCTCTCTCTCTCTCACACTTCTTTCGCTTGAAAATGAATCTTATATTTTTCAATTACAAAGATTGCTTTTGTCTTTTCACCATAAAGCTGAGAAAGTCAGTTTGCTTGCCAATAGCCCGATAGAGCAAGAGATTGAATGACAAAGATATATAGATAATTAGATGGAAAGACAGAGAAAGAGAGAAAATAGTTGTAAAAAACCTTGAGTAATGCGGTGGAAAAGCCTCTCTTTTTGTTTTTTAAACTCGTTTCCAGATCTTCGTGAAATGTCACAATATCTATTGTACAAAACTAAGGTATTGAAAGTTTTAATGCCTTTTTTATCATCTCATTTTCTAGATGATTTATAAAAAAAATATATAGATCTATATAGCAGCAGGATAGATTGTTTAGAATATTTAAGTCGTAATAGATCATAAACAAAATCTATATCTATGGGACTGTTATTACAATGGCCATAAGATCTTTTTTCCTCTCGAAACTGCTGCCTCACAACATTCTGTGCTTTGCTCACGAAGTTTACTCCGACAGCTGCTTATTGCAAAGGAAAATATATTATTCTTTACTTAGTATCACAATTTCTTAATCTTCTGACTCCTGTTTGATCCATTTATACGAGAAGCAACTTCGATATAGAGATAAACCAAAAAGTGCTCACCGTAGTGCCCAGTCGTGCCAAAGTCCAGGTGGTGTGCGCCAACACAGCGCCGGCCACGATCACATTCAGGGAGAGAACAACCCATTGGTCACGCGTGACAGAACTGCTGACCAGGCCGTACACCAGCACACACAGTGTCGGTACACCGAAGATGTAGGCCGCAGCCATGGTGTGCTTGGTCAGGTGATATCCTTTCTCCAGCAAGCCGGATACCGCTCGAAACCTGTCTAGAAACCTGTCAAACTCGACTTCTGCTGTCTTGTATCTCTGGGAACCTGAGGAACACGGCGCCAAGCTTGGATAAAGTGTGGATGAATGTGGTTTGAGCGTGATCTCCGGCTCAGCGAGTAATGCAGATGTTGGAGTTGTGTCATTCGATGGCGTCTCGGTATGCTGTGGTGTGTGGAACGCATCTTGTTTCACTGAGCGGGAAGCGTGTGAGAGAATGGTCTCGAGCTCTTTCTTCAAACCCTTGAACTCGTCTTCCACAACACCTGTTATTACCGCTCGAAATATGTTGGTGCCATATTGGTTGGCACCTGCAGAGAAAACACTGAAACCGACAACTAGGGCTAGAAGGACAAGCCAACCACCTTCCAGGTCTTTGAAGGGCCACATCTGAGGACTGACTCCACCAAACGAATGCAAAACGCCGTACATAAAAATTGTGGCGTTCAACGATTGGTTGATAAAGCCAATAATAAACACCACTCCATGGATGCGGAAGAGCCGTCTAAAATTAGTTTTAAAACCGGAGAAGTTGACTTCAAATTCTCTCGCAGAGGTTATAAACGAGGTAAAGTGGGATCGGCAGGCGAAGCTGTTGAAGGCCATTAAGTAAAAGTAGGTGGAGAGAATAAGGAACATGGCCATGGAGAACACAAGTTGACTTGTCTCTCTTGAGGCTTCTCGAAGTATAAAGGCATAACGAAAGCTGTTAATGCTATGACATGCAAACATGCTCACACAACCAGCACGCTTTGCTAGACCCCACCAGCGTCTGTCAGAGTTTTTGCACGATCGCTGATTGCCACAGCTTTCCATGTTGATCGTCGAGTTTCTAAGGCGAGGAGATGTCCTTCCTCCTGCTGTCACGACCTCGGTCTCCTCTTTTTTCCTGGTATCGGTCAGCCGAGAAGCTTCCGCGAAAACCAGCGTGTTGGCCTTGCTAGGGCAACCATTGATTTCCACTCCCTCCTCTCCATGGTTTCCATTTTGAGGGGATCTTTCATTTATGTCATTGGAACTCGTACTTACAGTTTGGCCTCTCTTCTGAGTATGTTGACAAATACAGTACGATGGTACGTACACCCCACACATGTTCATCACGATCACTGGGTACCTGATGACACTGTACAGCTGACACACACTGAAGTCGCATGGCCTTGGCGTTGATGGGTGTCTCTCTTCAGCCAGAGCTTCAGCTCCATTTGGAGCCTGGGATCCGTCCATTGCTGCTGTTGCTGTTGTTGTTGCTGCTGGCTCGGATGGCGAAATCCTCTCCATCGTAGGGGAAACAGTCCGCACAAACATAGCAGATGACGGCTTTACCGATGCTTCATAGATCTACTGCTTTAAAAAAGTGTTTGCATCAATCTCTCTTTGTCTCTGTCTGTCTGTCTGTTTCTCTCTCTCTCTCTCTCTCTCTCTCTCTCTCTCTCTCTCTCTCTCTCTCTCTCTCTCTCTCTCTCTCTCTCTCTCTCTCTCTCTCTCTGTCTGCCTGCCTGTCTGTCTGTCCGTCCGTCTCTGTCTGTCTCTGTCTCTCTGTCTCTTTCTCTCCCTCTTTCCCTTATTTATTTTGTTCGAATAGTTTGGTAGACTTTGAATGACTATTTCCCTTTCCTCTTTTTCTGCGTCTTTTGTTCTTTGCTAATAATGGTCAACCCTGGAACAAGATGGCATTTGGAGAATTCTCCATTTAACATGAAAAAATGTCTTTATAGTTGTGGTATTTGATGTAAAATTTAATCTTTAATCACTTTGAACACTCATTTTGTCGAAAAATCAACCATATTAATTCTCCTGACACCAACTGATGCTCAGAAATAGCACAAGCTAAGCTAAACAACGGATTTCAATGCATTATCAATAATAATACCAATATTTCAGCTTTTGCGCACTTTAATAGATAAAGTTTTAGTTTTCCAACAGCATGACGGATTATCAAGAGCTGAAATTCTCTCTAAAACAGTCTAATAATTCATTTCGTCATCTTGGTAAAGCTACTGACACGGCTCTTCCAGAACTAGAACAAAATGAGGAAGAATACAACCTTAAGCATTTCAAGGTGTTTCCTTTCTCTAACCACAGAAACAAAGATCCTTTATAGGAAAAACTATAACGTTAGCGAGATGTATCCACCTGTAAAAGAGAAACTGTACACAGGATCAGAAACAATGTCCTTTCTACAGATGGATTTATCAGGCTGCGGTTCCAGCAGAACACATTTTAAGAATGGATCCCACCAGGAGGAAACTGGACTGCATCAAAAGAGAAAGATTTTTTTTTTTTAAAGCCTAACAACAACCAGACCAGTGAGCTCCACACCTAGAGAAAGACTTAGAGCTAGATCTAGGTTTAGAGTCGACTCAGTTCTGGCCAAGCAGCCAAATCGTAAGAGGCTGGCCTGAAGTTGGTCGGGGCGGGGAGGAGAGGGAGCCCGCGGCCGACCGTATACAGGCCACAATTTTATCGATTTTAGCCGATAAGCTCTGGAAAGGAAATAGCAGAATGATTCTGTTGATGCGTGATGTGAGCCCTGCTGGGAGGCTTACAGGGAGGGGAAGGTACGGTGGCCAAGAACGTGTAATGAGGTAGGGGAACCGAGAAATTGATTTGGAGCAGATAACATTCAGAATAATGAAAATAGGGCTGTCGAAAAGAAATAATAAAAAACAAAGACAACAAGAAGAAAATAGATTTAAAAGTGCAATTGATTAAAAGCCAAACACACAGAAAAAACAACAACAACAAACAAACAGACTTTAACAAGATGGGATTTCAATAGGCAGTAAATAAACATATGAAAATGGAAAATGTGAAAGAGATAAAAAAAATAGTTCAAAAACCCAATGATAAAGGGATAATTGGAGAGAATCGAAATATGAAAATTTGTTTGCTGGAAGGCTCAATATTTGAAATGGCTTGAACAATCTAATAGACGTTTCAAAGATAGGTTCGTAGAAAGATGGCGGGAAAGTTTGGAAGCTAAACAGAAAGATAAACAATATATAGATAGTAAGATGAACAGATAGATAGACAGAAGAATAGGAGGAAATATAGCCCGATTAAATATAGAAGGAGAAACTCAACAGACCTGCAGGTTATGCGTTCATGTTTTTGTGTGGTGACAGATGAAAGCAGGCACGCAAACAGAAACTTTACAAAGGAGGTAATGAATATTTACCCCATCGCACCTACCAGAATAACCAAACTAAATAGCGATGAACTCGCGAGGGGAAGACAACGCTGGCTTACCTGGCTTCGCTTTGTACAAAGACATTAAAATAGCAGCATGGCTGAGGTGCTTAATTCAAAACACTGAGGCATGGAAAATAACAATCTCTTGAGAGACTATGTGAAGTTTTTGTTCAACACATTATTTAACAAACTTCTTTTTCTAAGGGTATTTGAACAATAATTTTTATCTAAACAAGTTAATTTTATTGCCCTATATGAATATAATTATTATCTAAAAAGTTTTATCGACATTTACCACTTGAATAGGAGCTCTCCAGAATCGAAATTATTCATATCAACATATGGTTTTTTCATTAGGTCGACTTGTCAAATAAGATCTATCTATCTCTATCTATCTCTATCTATCTATCTATCTATCTATCTATGTATATATATATATATATATATATATATATATATATATATATATATATATATATATATTTTATTTCAATGATCCGATCATTCAAAATAATCATAGGCATATCTAGCCCTTTAAAAAATACTCGTCAGAAATGAAATGGCAGAAAGGTGAGATTCATAGCACATCCACCAACAAAACAAGTGCCATGCAGGCCCTAGACTTGGTCCATTAATACACCGCAAACAAAGACGTAATAAAAATGGCTGTGCAAACACCAAGTATTAAAAATCATATCCCAGATCGGATCTGCCAATTGTGGTTGTTATCATTGATTTTTGACGTTAATCTGCGGACAGGATGTTGGTTGCCACAGCTTGGAAGCTTCCCATTTGAGAGCAGCACCCATTTATTTTAGCGGAACGTGGGCATTGTGCGGTGTCCATAGTCTCATAATAGAAACTAGGGCGGTTACCAAGACTCGAATAATGCCCTGCCGAGCTGGAATCCAAACGATGTATTGGCATCTGAGATCACCCCATAAACGCTCTTCCTGAATTGTTCTTTAAAATTGGCCATTTCGGTTGTCTTTGTTTACATGCTGAAACTACTCCAAGAGTAAATAAGATGATATGAGGCTATAGTTTAAAAGTAAATAAAAGTTTGCTGCAGAAGATATTATTCTGAGAACTGCCAGGCAGTTTGTTATCCTTGGACGCTAATTTTTCCAAACTGGAGGCTTCGCCAGTCGCTTTGTACAGCTTAGCATGCCAGCACCAATGAGACTTCCGTGTCGAGTATTATGTAATGTTTACCTTTCAAACTCCCCTTTCATCCACCCTACCCATTCTTTAAAAATTGTTTTCAGAAGGGAGGCCCAAAACATATATTAAATCAGAGATTTCTCACTAATATTTTAAGTTAGTGTTAAGTTGTATTTTACTTGATGTAAAAATGCTGACTTTTTTTTTTCTAAGTATACTTATGCGAAACTACGAGAACTAACGTTAAGTATGATGCAAATACTCTTATGTTTTGAAGCTTTTGTAGACTTGAATTACAACATTCGGAAAATTAAAAAGTATTTTAAGTGAAACAAAAGAAGGACAAATAACTTTAGTGAAAGTACTTTAAAAAAAATTATGAAATTAAACTTTTTATTGATTTGTTTTATTCAAACAAATGTGTCATTCTTGGAACAAATATGTTTATTTCGATTACCCTTAAAGTTTACTTAACTATCATTCTTGAGGAGAGCCATAATAGAGGCACAGGCTATGGTAGCTTAGTCAAAGAAAAACACTATAACAGCAACACGAGGCCTTAACACTTGGACCAACAATTGTTTGTGATTAAGAGTAATTGGAACGTCCGGTCTATTCAGTCCTACCCAACAGCCCATAATGCATTGATTACGCGTCAATGAAGGGAGATGCCGGGGAGGTCCAATCTGGTGACTAATCTCGAGTAATGAGGGCTCACCGACACAATGAAAACCTCGTTCGTTGGGATCATTGCCTTTGTGGCGTTTACGCAGCACGCTACTCTTGCTATTTAGTGAGTAGAAAAATATAAGTGTTGGTTTATTGAAGAAAATAAGACCTGAGTGAAGGAGGCAGAAACAGATAAAGACCGAAAAATGTTGCGTAAAAGAGTGAAGGAAACAATGACCAAAAGCAGATAAATCAATAAAGATTAATAATGATAAGGAGAACAATTTTGCTTCTTGTTATAAATATTACATAAATCTTGTTTCAAAATCCAGGTTTTCTTTTCTTTTTTTTTTTCTTTCTCTGTAGTATTTGTACATGTATATTCTTTATTCGAATTTAAATACCCATGCATTTATTACGTAAAAGTAGCTTCATATGAAAATGAAGTATAGACTTCTACGGAAGAAATTTTAAAAAGACATCTTGAAAAGTATTTCTCCAGTTATTGACTTGTGACTTCTCACGCAATTTTCAAAAGATGTCACCAACCAAAGGTTTCTACACTTCCTTTTCAGCAAGGAACTGGCACTTTTCTTAAATTTAGGACTATTTTTCGTCATCCATTGGTCAAGTGCGAAGTTTCTTGGTCTTGAGGTTTAAATAATTAACTATTGACTCCACCCGATTTTTTCTCTCTTTCTCTCTCTCTCCCACAGCCGTCAGTATTGGCCGAGGATCGCACAGTTCACTGGCCTGTGAGTAACTTGGTGTGCAGTTTGCTAGAAACAAAAACCTTTGAGAGGGTTAGCAAAACGGGGAAAGAACGTCATTTTCCTTATATTGGGATTTTGTCTCTGGTAAAAGAAGCTCTTTGCCAAGAAAAATGAACCTGGACAGTGTTGATATGATATTTTTTTTTAACATCGTTCATGAAAAATATTAACAATAGGTCGGACGTATAGGTTCCTTTTAAGCCGAATTAAATTCGAGTTATGACAAATATTTTGTTTTATCATTATTTTTTGTGTACGTAAAAGAAAATTTTAATTAATTCATGTAAAGGCGAGTTTAATTTATATCTGCATTTGCTAATCGTCGATAGTTTATAATCCTCTGTTTTTATTCACTTTGCTAGAATGAAATTTTAGGTCTTACTGCCCATTATGATTTGTTCATTTTATAAAAAACAACGAAAAAACAAAAGCAAAAAACAAACAAACAAAAAAAAACCTCTTTAAACATCTATCTTTAACACCCTCTCACCTTTTTTTGGTTTGATCGTAATCTAATGAAACACTTCAAGGATGCAGAAGGCTTTTTTTTTTTAACTTACTATTTTACTGAATATACATGTAACTTTTTGGCACATTCAGAAGCAGCAATTTAAAACAACGGATGCTGATAAGTATAACGACAGAGACATATTATTACGGCAGAGGCGTTTTTCATTGTAAGGTGTCTGGTTGATAAGACTATTTTTAGCACTGTATTGCCATCTAATGCGAAAGAATAAACATAAGCTTTAAATTTCAGGGATTAATGGGTATCTTGATTGAAACCTCTTGATAGTGGTCCATTGCAAGATTGAACTGAAAACCAAAGTCCATAAAGGAACAAGTTTTAATAAAAGGAAAACATAATAAATACATCATCGGCCTGGTGAGAGAAAACTTGAAACACTTGTGTAGTGAATATAATAGTAAGAAATCTAAACCTTTTCTTTATTTATTTTAGCTCAATTTAAGCAATATTCTGATTCAGTGCTTACTAAACTATATATATATATATATATATACATATACACATACACACATACACACACACACACATATATATATATATATATGTGTGTGTGTGTATATGTGTATAGTTGTGAATATACATACACATATAATGTTTGGTTTTTCATCACACTCACACTGCCTTTGATACGACTGTCCAGGATATGGCCCCACAGTACCAGCCTGACCGCGGCATTGGCGAGTCCGAGTACAGCAACACCTTTGCGCAGCAGGTCAGTTCCGGTCATTAATTAAAGATCAAGGTGTTCGATAAGATAGAAGTAGTGGTCGTCATGGCAAGTTGTTAAGCCACACAAACAGAAAGTGGGGGTTGATGGGAACAGCGTAAGTTAAATCAGTCTACACACATGATGAGTAAATGAGAAGAAACTAGGATTTAAGCCAATGATTAGAGAAGGATTTACTTTTAACTCTTAGAAATGTATATTAACTATGTAATTAGTCCCCAGATGAACTGATAACTATCAGGCTAAATGTAGAACCAATGACATAAAATAAGAATAAGATATTCATTCCTTTCGATCCTTCTATAACATGCAATAAAATAAAAAAAATTTTTTTCTATTTTACATCCAATTGATGTTTACTTCTCATCTGCTCTACAGCGAAGTTTGAGCGCTCCTGTGTACCCGAAAGTAAAAACCGCCATGATGACCTTGCCGCTTGATCCTGCCAGATTTCACAAACAACGTGGATCAGAGTATAAGTTTGGAAATGATGAACGCAGGTAAAAGTTTTTGAATTTTACTTTTCTAAAAACCGATACTTCCTCATTTCTGCGTAGGCTCTTTATTTATTTATTATTTTTTTTTTGCGATGAATAGTTGTGTATATCACGTAGCGTTTCAACAATGTGGTGTGAGCTAAAACAGAAAAATGCCGAAGCTCTTGAAGTAATCACATAAAATTGATTCTAGGGTTCATTGAAGATATTGCGAATTGCTTTGCGGCTAATCAACTTATACCTCTGTCCTTGCTATCCCTAAATGAGCCGTAAGAGCAGCTTAGGTCTTGCTTGAATAGTGTCACCTGGCCAAAACGCAAACTCCTCTATGGGTAGTTGTAACAATATTTAAGTCCTTGGCCTTTTTTTTTTTTTTAAAGAGGATAGCGTTTCAGTTTAGAGAAGTAGGATTGGCATATAAAATCACAACTCAAGTAAGAGAGAAACAATTTTGAATCCGATGCTGCGAAGAAAGTGCAATAAACATTAGCGGTTTGATGTTATGAAAATCGAAGAAAATTGTGGCTTAATTTTCCTCCTTTTTATCATCGTTATCATCTTTATCATCATCATCATCACCATTAACGTTATTTTACTTCTACAATTTCACCATAATCTTCGTTCTTTCCAACCGTTAATTTCTCGCCACTGTGGCAAGGGAATGCACTCTGATAATAATTTCGTATATTTTCTAGAGAAATCTAGGTTATCTTCCTTCGCTCAAGAATGGGTTTGTCGGTCACACTAAAAGTAAAGTTTTAATTCTCAGAGAAACACGCAAGGGCAGATTGTAAAAGTTATATTGCTGGACACTAGCCCAGCTGACTTAGTCTAACAAATTCATCGAATATTTTTATTACCGAATTGTTATCATATAAAACACGTTTTCTGCATTTGAGCAATACAAATATAACGCTTTGACTTGACAGATTAAAAAAAAAATTATTCTAAAAGCAGATTTAACCCGCGTAACGTGGGATTAAAGTTTCAAAATGTCCTTTATAAGGTACATTTTATGTTCCAGGTCGGTATGTTCTGATATACCGAGATTAACAGCTTGAACTACATAATACAGAAAAGAAAAATTGAAGCGACGCAAATCCTCCTAAAATCCAAATCTGTTGAATGTCAAGACTTCCTTGTTTGAGACTTTGAAGAGTAATACTTTTACCCTAGTTTCTGCTTTCATTAGCCCGTATAAAACCCGACATTCCATATCACTGAGTGCGAATTTGACGTAGATTTTAGAGAAAAAGATAGTTGCAAGTCTAATAACGTTTAAATCGAACTAGATCGCTTATACTGTAGACAGGCAGTCTGAAGAATGTGACCTTCTCCAAAAACAGTTGATACATTTTTACTAAACTTTCTTGTGATACTGATAGTTCCTTTAACACCGCAATCCTCTCCTCAGTAAAGTGAGCGAAAACCAAAGAGCTTTTGGCCGCGTGTGCGACCGTGAGGACTTCACAGATAAACTAGCCAGCGGTCAGACGGAGGGCGTGAGGGGCAGGATGAAGGCTCTAGAGAAAGTGTCCAACGTCTTCAGAACTGGCGACTACAACGGCGCAGGTAGCGCATCCAAGATTTCCAAATATATGATCGTAAATGATATGATAATTATAACAACACTGTTAAACATGACACAGGTCTTGATAAAGCTGATGATTACATGTTACCTTGGAGTAATATTTTTTAAGAGATTAGCACCTTTTTTTTCAAAATCATACATAATCAATGAAAATATTGTATGAAACGGGGCCGCAAAATTTGCATCGAATACAGCAAGGGACAAGGCATTAAATTACGTTAATTGATTACATTAATGATATTTAGCTTTAAATATAAATCCCCTTATCTAATTAAGAACCGCTTTGATAACGGTAACAAAAAATTTCTGACATTCGTGAGCCAAGGTTAAGAGTTTTAACCCATTTTGGCCTTAGAAAATGGAAGAATACAAATGGTCAAAGGGAACTAAATAGGTAGATATTTTAAATCGTTGGTCAATAAGTTTTGCAAAATTGAAAAAATGGTACACAGTTCGATTGATAAAAGCACTAAAATTATTTTCCCTTTGCAAAGTTTGACGCCTTGAAACTAAGCTTCTGATCTGTCGCTATTACTGATTCCAAATTTTACAGGTAGCAAGATATAAACTTAAGACAAAGAAAAAGAAATAAGCAATATTTCAATTTATGGCTCAATTAAAGAGCACGTTATATATAGTTCATAAACTCTTTTCCCATTAAGACCTACATGATTAAACGGCTAAATTGCGATAAATTGTAACGTTGCCACCGATTATTAGTACACGCCTACGAAAATGAAACGAATGTTGGCCTTGCGTATGGTCACAGGAAACTTACAAAAAGAATTATTTCAAGTCTTTTAGCTGTAGAGTTGAATCTCTTGAAAATTGAAAATGCAAGAAAGGGAACAAAGTCGAATGTCTAACAGACTGTAAAAACTCAATTGCAGTTAGTTTCCTTGGATTATTTGCTTAGACTAACGACCTGGCCCTTGCCTCAGCTCAACCTGTGATTGATATTGTTTCTGATTTTATTATACTGGGAATCTAGATAGATAAGTAACGTGTCGTTTCTTAAGTTATTTTTATTGGTATTTGTTTAACGTATGCCTACTGCTTTTTGAACATTTTTTTGTGAATTAAATAAAATTGCTTTAATTATTCTATAGCCTATTACATTGCCTAGATCCATATATTTTTTTTAAATCTTTGCCTTATTCCCGATATCTCGTCATCTCACCGAGTCATATTTCTCTGAAGATACACATCGAATTTGTTTTGAAAATTGGGGCTATAGATTTATTTTCGGAAGACAAGCTGTATGAAGAGAAAAAAATGGTTGACTCGATACAAAACATGTCTGAATACCAGTTATAAGAGAGAATTGTTACTATGACAAAAAAACCTCGCCTTCATCCTCAGTTGGAAACACCCAGTCGACCACAGTGAACGATTTTGGCCCCAGGACTCGCGCAGCTGGGGATGTCACACGGAGTTCAATGTAAGCAATCATCTCTGATGGAATAGTCCACAAAACTCAAAGTTTTCTGGAACAGTTTATTCCAGAGCTGGTTATCAAGAGCTCATAAGCGTATATGTAAAATTTTCATCGATAAAAATCTGAAAAAAGAGTACTACTTCTTCTTCTTCTTCTTCTTCTTCTTCTTCTTCTTCTTCTTCTTCTTCTTCTTCTTCTTCTTCTTCTTCTTCTTCTTCTTCTTCTTCTTCTTCTTCTTCTTCTTCTTCTTCTTCTTCTTCTTCTTCTTCTTTTTCTTTTACATCTTTTCTACTACTACTACTACTACTACTACTACTACTACTACTACTACTACTACTACTACTACTACTACTACTACTACTACTACTACTACTACTACTACTACTACTACTACTACTAATGCTGCTGCTGCTGCTGCTGCTACTACTATTACTAATGCTGCTGCTGCTGCTGCTGCTGCTACTGCTACTACTACTACTATTACTATTACTATTACTACTACTTACTACTACTACTACTACTACTACTACTACTACTACTACTACTACTACTACTACTAGTAATAGTAGATGGAAATTAATCCTTTCTATTTTCTTTATCATATAAATGTTAAAAAAATTCTTATTATTTAAAGTTCTTTATTCCCATTGTTATTATAAAAATACATTGCCAGTAGAAGTAGAAAAAGCGGTAGTGGTAGTAGCGGTATTAGTTGCAGTAGTAGTAGTAGTAGTAGTAGTAGTAGTAGTAGTAGTAGTAGTAGTAGTAGTAGTAGTAGTAGTAGTAGTAGTAGTAGTAGTAGTAGTAGTAGTAGTAGTAGTAGTATCACTACTATATATGACATATATGCACATATGACATTGTCGAAAAAGTTGTAGTTGCTATTACGGTTTTAAAAATTAATTAACATGTTGCTACTGGTTTTCGGCAAAGATTACATCTGAAAAAGCAAACCGCTTTAAACCCCTAAGCCTCGCGTTTTCATAACGTGGTACGTGTAAACCTGAGGAAGCTTAGTTCATTAGAGATCTTGCCAAGCTATAAAGAGGCAAAAGGAACTTACGGAGACACAAGGAATACAGACAGAAACGGCAGCCAAAATCGATAGTTCGCCACTCCCATAGGTCTTCTAAACGACAGTAAAATCCCCGGTTTTAGGTGTCGCATTAGAACTCGTCTCATCTAGCCGTCGGAAATTTACGAAAAAAAAAAAAAAAAATATCAGTTTCAGGCACAGTTTGGTATCGAAGTTTCTTTACCGTGCACAAAAAGAAAAAAAGTTTTGAAATTCTTTTCTAGCATTATTACTCTGTTTTGTGTGTGTTTACCTACCCCCTTGTCCGGCTGTCTGCATCTAGTTCTTTCTTTCTCCTTAACTCACTCTCCTTCTCTCTTTCTCTCTCTCTCTCTCTCTCTCTCTCTCTCTCTCTCTCTCTCTCTCTCCCTCTCTCTCTCTTTCCTTCTCTATGTCTCTCTGTATGTCTGTCTATCTGTCCCTGTCTCTCTCTCTCTTTCTCTCTGTCTCTCTCTTTCTCTCTGCCTCTCTGCCTCTCTGTCTGTCTTTCTCTCTCTCTCTCTCTTTTTCTCTCTTACAGACACACATATCTCTCCCTCTCATCACTTGCCATTCTTCGTCTTCTCTTCCTTTTACCATTATCCCTTTTTCCCTTATCCTCTCTCTCCCTCTCTTTGTGAAAACATATTTCAAGTGTTTTACATTTCTGGTTGAAAAAGAAGTACAATGTTCCTTTTGCCAAAAGACAATTATGTTCTTTTTGTTTTTTTCTGTCATTTTTAAATGTTCACACCTTCTTTGTCCTTTTTACTCAAACACGCTTGTCAAATTCCCACCCAAGACATTGTCATTCAATGAAATGACATAGGTTTTTGACCCACTGACCGAATTTGTTTCTTTTCGACACTATTTTTTTTCCTCTTCACTTTCCTCGTATTTTTTTTCTCACGCTTAATTCCTTGTCCTGTTATTTTGTAGCCTGAAGTCTACCAAATCAGATGTGAGCGGGAACCGTCCCGGCAGCAGACCAGCCTCGGACCTGCCCAATATGCTGACGTCATACGCCCGGGCTACCACTGTCCCGGCAGTGTTCAGCGGTAAGCCTTCTATCATGTTAAACTGTCCCAGGGGCCAGCCAGACACATCCTTTATCTCTACGTTAGAAATGACAATCGGCTTTTACAAAATAGTGGAGACAATAGAGTCAATACGCTCTATCTAAAATATCGTATTTAAGAGACTATTACTTGCTCTGTCTAAAATAATTTAAGATTGTATCAGAACGTGCGCATAAAAGTGTTGTTATTGGTTGTTACAGTAGTACATGCAGGCTTGCAACCCGAAGTAATTTTTACTGGCTCTGTGAGATTCAAAAGAAACCTAGAGCCTTATTTAGACATCATATACTAGTTTTGCTATTCAGGGTTTGAAAGTGGCATGGAAACAGTGACAGTTCAATAAAAAAGAGACAGAGAGTCGGGAAGAGAGAGAGAGAGAGAGAGAGAGAGAGAGAGAGAGAGAGAGAGAGAGAGAGAGAGAGAGAGAGAGAGAGAGAGAGAGAGAGAGAGAGAGAGAGAGAGAGAGAGAGAGAGAGAGAGAGAGAGAGATAGAGATACCGGATATAGTGATTGATCATGGAGAACAAGAGAATGAGAGAGAGAGGAGAGATATACCGGATAAAGTGTGAGGACGAAGACAGAGATAGATAGATAGATAGATATATAGACAGATAGATATGTAGATAGATAGATAGATAGATAGATAGATAGAGAGAGAGAGAGAGAGAGAGAGAGAGAGAGAGAGAGAGAGAGAGAGAGAGAAATAGAGAGAGAAAACCCTCTATTTCCGCTCTCTTCGATGTTCTAATGGCTGTTGTACACCGATGACATTCAGGAACTTATTTGTGAAGAGCATACAAACCTGAATTGCCTGCTTTCCTTCCGGGCAAGAAGTTTTACAAAAACCTGTCAATAGTTTTACATCTCTTAACACGAGTTAACAAACTCGCGTGAATTGTATGGGCAACAGTGAACATTGATACGCTGGTTCTCTATACGTGAAAATAAAACCACTTCCCCTTTAACATCTGTGTTTTTTTTTCTTTTCTTTTTTTACAATTTCCGTATGCGTTTAGGATTCATTTTGTGTCTCCTTACAGCTCTTGCAGTATGTTTAACATTATATCTCTTTGTGAGTTGAATATGTCTCTCTGATCTTTACCTAATGTTCTATCTGCTTCTTTATGTCTTAATCTGTTTTTTTTAAACCCTTGTTTTTGTCTTAATCTAGTTTTTTTTTAACCCTTGTTTATGGCTTAAATTATTTTTTTTAACCCTTATTTATGTCTTAATCTAGTTTTTTTTTTAAACCTTGCATGTTTTTCTTTTTTTTTTTAATGTTTGTACCTATCTATCTTCTATCTGCCTATCTATTTATTTTTTCTATCTATCTATCTATAATTCTATGCATCTATCTATGTTTCTATGTATCCATCTATTTATCTGTCAATCTGTTTGTCTATATATCTATCTACCTTTCTATCTATGTATTCATGTTTCTATAATTGGTCCATCATTACACATTAGTGCCTTGTTATCCAAATGTTTAACCAGCTAAATATCCATCATCCAGTCCATCTATCCAAACCCAAACCTTCACTTTATGAACTCTTTCTTTTCCCTTCTCGACTTTGCCACAACTTTCAGGTAGTTCGCGGCGTGTTTACATTTTGTCATAGACCATCAGCCCTTCTCTGGCCCATGTCCCGTATAATTATGTATGCTTTCGGGGTTTACCGCTTTGCGATGAGCATTCATCGTGAGGCACCACATCCTCTCTTTGGCGATCAATAAAACACATTAGAAATGCGATTTCTAGCAAGATGGCGATTTAGTGATTCAAGGAAAACTTGGAAAAAGCGAAATAGACAGGGTGTAAAAGCATAGATATATCAGTAGAAAGGTTGAGGAAAACAAAGAACAGAGAGAGAGAGAGAGAGAGAGAGAGAGAGAGAGAGAGAGAGAGAGAGAGAGAGAGAGAGAGAGAGAGGAAGAGAAAAAAAATGTATCTCAATTAAAAACACAATATATTTGTTTATACATCAGGAAACGAATCTCCAGATACATTAATGTAGACAAAGATGAAAAAAAAAAGAAATAAAAGAAGGTATGTGTTACACACAGACATAAGTTAGCCTAAAAAACAGATATTAGATGTAGGCAAAAAGGAAGAGAAGAAGCGGATGTTAAAAATGGTAGAATGATAGACAGAACTATATTAAAAATACAGGTAGCTGGAGAAAGGGAGACAGAAGACAGAAATAAAGAAAGGTAGCTAAATCTATTAACAGCAAGGTAGATAGATTTAAATAGTGAACATTGTTTATTTCTCTATATGTATGATTTGTGCTCCGGACATTCAATGTGACACTGACAGGAAATGCAGAAGATGTTGAATAAATTGTTTTGAGAGATCTGTTACGGTGGTTTATTGTAATAGACGTACCAAGGAAAACAAAGGAATTTTACAAGCCACTCCTCTACTAGATTTGCTTTAATTATGCATTTCCAAACCACGATAGCTTGCGGGGATTAAGTTTAGTTTTGAAATAAAATTAATCCTTTATATAGAAATGATAAAATTTGCTAAATTAAAAATCACTTTCAACTTTTCAAAAGTATACACTGTACCAGGTAATCAGCTATAGTAAACGGAGTATCAAATAAAAAAAAAAGATAACATAATTATCATTAACAAAGCATTATGAAGGATATGCTGGAGAAGACGACAGATTTATTCTCTCAGTATTTGATAAAGCTCATCCACTTCATAAGTCTTGTCTAGCCTCTGAAAAGCGATGTAAGGCTGAGGCTCCAAACACACTCTCTAAGGTTATGGTGCGAAACCGCTGCATAGCTCAAGGTGGTTGTGTCACCACTCGACCGCCAATATCAAGACACAGACTGAAGTAACAGTTGTCCTCTTCTGGTTGCTCTATTCATATTGCGATTTTAAGTTTTTCTTAAGATGTAGTCTGCCTTACATCGGAGCGACCCGTTAGAGAAGTTAGCAGCTTTTCGTATATAAACTTCATATTGTTCTTGTCTTCGGATTGAATGAGAATTCCTCTTTTATTACACTTTTATTCATGCAATGAGATCCCTTTTAGAAGCCTACGACCCAATCCGTCCGAGTCTTAATCAATGAAAACCATGCCTCTTTGATCAGTATGAATTCTCTTTGTTTAAAGAAACAAGCTGAGAGGTTGTGAAACCTGGTATGTTCATATAAAATCGACCACCCAGTCCTGTTCGTCTTTTACTAAATTAGATATAGACAATGCAGACAGCTGGAAGAATTTTAAGGAATAATTATAAAGAGCTAGAGTTTAGGTAATGCTAGTAGTTAGGGATAGGCTTTGAGTTAAAATGACCAAAAATGCTTTTTGACATCCTTATAATCTTCTTAGTTTAGTTTAATTGGCAGCAGAATATTATGCATATCATACTGAAGTTTGATAGAACAGTAAATACAGAAACAAAAGCTCTGAGATCACCGCGACTGGTCTTGTAAAATTCTTGATTCAATCTATCAAACTTCAGTCTCGCGTTTGGTTTTTTTTTTTTTATGTCTCTAAACATGACTTTACAGATTCAGGCAGCATGATGGAGTTTGACGTGATAGAACAGGTCACACATAAACAGAAGCTATTCTTAGACTGGGCTTGTAAAACTTTTCATTAAACCAAAAAAATCAGAGCAGACAAAATTTTAAAAAATCCATGTTATATCTGATCGTCAAATGTAATTTGTCACAATGTCCTTTTGAAAGAAGAGAGATCGAACAGGAGAATCAAGACCCATAATATGATATCACCCGGTTGGGCTAGAAACAGATGTAGGAACTTCATAGCTTATTCCAATATCATAGATATCTCTGTGAGAACATCCCTTTAACATGTTATTAAGAATACATTTCACATCAGTCTGAAGGGCGCCTTCAGTACTGTCGGAAACATAGATGCATGCAATAATTTAGTTAGCAGTTGCATGCAATTCCTTGGCATGCAAGTCATTATACTGTACGACTTCGTGAATACAAAACTCAGTTTTTCTGATAAATCGCTTTGCTTTATCTTATATCCTTTTAGAGGGCCTTGTAATGTTGTAGTCATAGAATGAAAGTTGCTTTTAACTCCACCAGTAGCCAATTTCTTCCGTTCCACAAAATCTTTGAAATCATTATAAGTAAAGTCATAGAAACATAAACTTTAGTGAATATAACGGCCTGCTTGTTTTGTCCATTGAGTCCAACTTTACGCCACAAAATTTTCTTTTTCTTAACCAAATTATGATGTGTGCTGTAAAAGACATCCGTTTTTTTACTATTATATAAAAATTGAATTCTTAAGGTTTTCCTCAAAGGTCACAAAAATGATGGAATCTACTTTAAGTAAGAAGATGTCTCATCAAAATAAGATGATTTAAAACATTTTAAAAGGAAAAAAAATGAATTTTGCCCACTAAGCGAAATTACCATTTTTTTTTCTTAACTTGGCTTGAGTTACATCTTTAATAAGGGTTCTATGTTTCTAGACCATAGTATCATCTTTCTGACCAGCACGCTAGGGAAATCTATACTGGAATTCATAATCCTACTTTCTAGAAGCCTTTGATGGTGTACTTTTGTTTTGCTTTTTGCTTCAAGGTTTGTTTGCCTGTCTCATTTTGCTCTCACTTTTTATTCCTTTCTCTTTTTTTCTGATTTGTTAGTCTGTCTTCATGTGATCTGTTAGTCTGCCTTCAGCTCTCTGTGTAATTTTCAACTTTCAAGACTATCTCTTTCTGACACTCGGCCCCAACTCATTCTCTTTCTATTTAACCCTGTCTTATCTTTCATCTCCCTCATTCTCGCACTTCACTGATTCTTGAGATCTCTCTCTCTCTCTCTCTCTCTCTCTCTCTCTCTCTCTCTCTCTCTCTCTCTCTCTTTCTCTCTCTCGCTCTCTCTGTTTCTATGGACGCCTACTTGCCAGCCTGTGTCTGTTTGTCTGTTTGTTCCTAGCCTCTCAATATCTTTCTCTACCAGCTCTCTCCTTTAGACCTACCTTAACCCCTCTTCTTACCACAATTGATCTTTAATTTTCTCTAATTTCTAGCCATTTTTTACCATTTATTTGTGTGAGTGTTTGCCCGTCATTATTTAACGCGGACAACACTATACGCCATTTATCATACTACCACACAGCGCCGTCTCGTGAGTACCATCTCGTTAACTAGTGTTTGCACTTCAGAAAGAAAGTGATTTTTCCCCTTCCCGCTTGCCGCCCGAGTCCCAGCCACCTCATCATGGAATGCACTACTCACCCCAGACTAATATCTTGAACAGGAAAAGAGAAAAATGCACCGCTTTTTGCTATTTTTAGACACATAGACGTCTGCAATGATTGATGAAAGCCACTCAGAAGAATTCTGTTTCTATTTCGGGGATCTTGGTTGATCTTATCTGATCCAGAAGGTTGTATGCAGCTGTATGACTTGAGCTAAGAAAAAGAAGAGTTGAGACTTGAAATGACTAATTAAACTGTCGTTATCGATATTTCAAGTAAGTGAATGCAGGAGGTTGAAAGGCTGTTTAAGTCCAATTCAAAGAAATATAGAATCATTAGACAAGCTTCTTTGTGTGGGGAAATAAGACCTCTTTCGTGTCACTATATATCGATGAACCAGCTCAACTTAACGCATTTTCTCTTCAATACAAACATTTGATTTTTTTCCCCAATAGTATTCATTTGTTACAATAAATTCATACTTTAGTGACTTTGATATGAGTGAAAAGCAGAAAGAAAGAATTGGAGAAAGATATATATATATATATATATATATATATATATATATAGAGAGAGAGAGAGAGAGAGAGAGAGAGAGAGAGAGAGAGAGAGAGAGAGAGAGAGAGAGAGAGAGAGAGAGAGAGACAGACAGACAGACAGACAGACAGACAGACAGACAGACAGACAGACAAGCGAATGGAAAGATAATCCAACAAAGAAACATATATATAGACACACAGAAATAAAGAAATACAGAAAGACAGAGACACGCAGATTAAGAGCAGAGAGACAGATAGACTTATTGAGGTCACATCAGAATGAAGATGTTTGGAAAGTATAATGTCTTTAATAAGACAACGAAACATGAAACCAACTGAAAAAGATTTTCTGGCAAGGATGCGACTTTTTGTGGGGATTTCATAACTTTTCAATATAGTAACACTTCACGTTTAAAAAAAAAAAAGTTTGGCTCTAAAGAAAAAAATATCGTTTAAACACACCAACCACGTGATTTGGATTTCGTAACCGGAACGTTCCGACATTTTGTACTGTTTTTTTTTTAATTTAAAAGACAAAAGGCACAAAAAATGCTCTAACTGTCAAATTTAAAGCAAGGCTGAGTTTCGATTTTAGTGCACACAATCAACTTATAGAATCTGATGTGATGAAATGATCTGATCTAATCACTGCGTACAGAGTTATTGCTAAGTCGAAAAATTTTTTTGTCTCCACAATAAAGTCCAATTCGGTCGACGACAGTTTTATTTGAATTTTATATCGCAACAACGAACTGGAAGAAAGTTTAAACCATTATGATCTTGCGTAGATCTACAACAATAGAAATACCAAGAAAGTTGATGTTTCGTGATGGTAGTTCAAACCCCTCTTACGTTTCTCGACACAAATTGTAAAAAAACAAAATGTATAATGTAAAGTTTAATGACAGCTTTCTGACTTCCATTTTTTGGGGACAACTGAATTTGATGATGTATTTCTTCCTTCGAAGAATAGCTTTTACTGACAAGGCCTCAAAGATTCTTGTAAGGATATATTTTGCTCATAAAGATAAACTTACAGCGTTTCCCTTTCCTTTTTCTTTTGTCATTTTTTTTCAAATCATGTTCATTTTTAAGTCATCAGCAACACTTTTATTATCTTTCTCCAGAGGCCGCCGATGGTCGGGACTATCAAACCAATGCACACTTTAAGGTGAGGAATTCTTTAAAATAATCTTATACTATGCTTAGCGTGCATAGTATGGCCCTAAAAGATGATATTTCTTTAACAAAGTTTTGAACAATTTAAGGGGCCCTTTATTTGATCAAAAGTTTAGATTCTAATTATTGAAGACATTGTGAGCAGTATGGCACGGGCTTTTATGTATTTGAGCAGTGATCCGACAGTATTGGCCAGTTCTATCCCAACCATAAACTATTCAGTTTGTTGAGTTATCAAAATAACTTTCTTCAAATGTTTAGTGTCCCCGCTGACCACATGATCTCAGGCAGTGTAAGACAGTGATTTTTGGAAAACGCGTTACAACGCTCTTGGCATCATTCTGTAAACATCCCGCGTTCGAAAGGCTTTGAAATTGTGAAGAGAATTTAATTTTCTCTTGAAACATGTAACTGTTGAGAGAAGGTAATTGTATCGTTCTATTTATTCGTTCGGCAATAAAATCTCATAACATTATTTTCTATATAACAACAAAGTATTCAAAGGTACGGTGATGACAAGAAGAAGGACTTTCTTTCTTTTATGTATCTGGCTGCTGTATGTATTCTGGTATTTCAAAGTCCTTGTCTGCAACGTGTTGATATAATCATAAATATACCCTACGGGCTTCCCTTTTAAGTATTTTGCTTGTTACGTTCTTTAAACGAAAAGAGCCCCCTCAAATGTTATTAAGGAAACAGAACATTATTCTAAAGGAATTTATTAAATACATATTAGTTAATGAGTCAAAGGATAAAATTAATGTGTGAGTTAGAAGATTGCTTGGTGTTTATTCTGATGGGCCTCTACAGCGTGGAATGGCATAAGATACGCGACTTTACAAACGGCTAAAGACGCTTCTTGAATTATTAAAGACGTTTCCTCTTAGCTTTTTAGCCTCCATCGTTGAATGAGCTTGGCGCTTCGCAAGTTCAGCCATTTCTTATTCAGAATGTGCCCATGAAGTCTACAGCAACAAAACATTAATCAGTTAATCAAACAGGTAGGCGACTTAAAAATCAAACGCTAATCGCTTTTTTTTAATTGTTCAACTTACGCGAACAGTTAATAAAATAAGAGAAGGTTTAAAATTAAGTTTCTCACCTTTAAATCATTTACCAGAGAACGACCAAAAGACGAAGACATTAAGTATAAAAAGGCAAGCGCAAAAGCTCATCGGCGTGAAGTGTGGTTCTTATTTGGATAAACATTTATCTAAGATTCGATCAACAGCAATGGTTTTAGAACCAAGCTTTTTGTTTTCAATCATCATTATTTTTTAACACAATAAAAGGCAGGTCACTCTTTATATTTATTTACCATGTTCACGATTGAGCAAGACCTGTACGGTATGGTTTCAAATCTTCTAAATGTCACGAGGAATCTTAATAGGAGACATGTGTACGAACCTTAATAGAAAAATATTATAGAGGTTTTAACTCACCCAAGCGTGAGTGTATTGGAACTGCAAACTGCCTCACGCTCGCTTCCACGGATAAACAAAGCAGTAAAGATTTTTAAAAAAATCCAAAGTAGACAATGTAGCAAAAGTAGACATTGTAACCAAAGTAGACAATAAAGCCAAACTAAGCAATGTAGATAAAGTAAACACTGTAGCCAAAATAGACAATGAAGCCAAAGTAGGCTATTTAATTAAAGTAGACATTGTAGCCAAAGTAGACAATGAAGCCAAGTTAGTCATTATAGCAAAAGTAGACATTGTAGCCAAAGTAGACAATGAAGCCAAAGTTCGCAATATAGCAAAAGTAGACATTGTATTGAAATTAGACGATGAAGCCAACAGAGGGTAAAATGCGAAAAAAAAATATGACCGGACATAGTTTAAAAAAAGCCAGGGAATCTGAACATTGCCCAATAGAATTCAGAATAATTTAGAAACTCTCACAATTTATTCAAAAAGAAAAACCGCATAGAAATCTTGCTGAAACTAGTCGTCTCTTAAAGAATGGCATCCTACAATGGAACCTTGGACATTTTGATAAAGCTGAAGGCACTGCAACAAAATGCGAGGCATTTTTAAAATATATTTGCCTCTATGGATAATATGAAGTAAGACGCAAGTTACAAGCGCTTATGCAAAAGCACATTCATTTCGCCATTATCTAAAGTTTATTCATGAGCGCTGCATCACACTTTGATTACATTATGAGCTAACATTCGGTTAACATTGAGCTAACATTGAGAGCAAGGCACTTCCCAAGCTCTGCATTTCATTAGTGTAAACTTCTTTTTATTCGTACATATAATTTGCTTGGCCTCTCTATCGATCTTTCTTGTGTGTGTGCAAGTTTCGTCTCTTTCTCCTATATATCTTTGCTTCTGTTTTGATACACGAGACTTCTATTCCTGTAATTATCTAATCTCATTACTCATAATACGGACACTTAATATTTGTGAATATTTGGGAATTTCAATTATAAATAGTAGAAGTAGTAGTAATAGTAGTAGTAGTAGTAGTAGTAGTAGTAGTAGTAGTAGTAGTAGTAGTAGTAGTAGTAGTAGTAGTAGTAGTAGTAGTAATAGTGGTAATAGTAGTAGTAGTAGTAGTAGTAGTAGTAGTAGTAGTAGTAGTAGTAGTAGTAGTAGTAGTAGTAGTAGTAGTAGTAGTAGCAGTAGTAGCAGTAGTAGTAGTAGTAGTAGTAGTAGTAGTAGTAGTAGTAGTAGTAGTAGTAGTAGTAGTAGTAGTAGTAGTAGTAGTAGTAGTAGTAGTAGTAGAAGTAGCATAGTAATAATAATAATAATAATAATAATAATAATAATAATAATAATAATAATAATAATAATAATAATAATAATAATAATAATAATAATAATAATAATAATAATAATGATAATAATAATGGAGTGGTTCGTTTTTGTAACCTTACGCAAAATTTTCATGATATCAGTCTTTGATAAAGTGTTCATACCTTATGTATTTTACTCTTGTCTGTCTCTAAAATTTTCCAAAAGAGGAAAACTTTAGATATACGAGCTCTTAATATTACAAAATTAGCTTAAGAGTATTAGGTTGGACTCAGAAACGATTTGTCAAAACACAGAGAGATTTGCGGTATTTTTTTTTTTACATAGAAATAACAAATCTCGTCCAGAAAATAAGGAAGATTAAAAAAAAAATGAATGGCAAACTTCAGCCAAGCAAACAAGAACAATTTTTTTAAACAGAAATCGGCAGGCATTTTAACCTCATATACTTAGGAGCTAAAAATAGTCCAGGAGCTTCAAATTTCATAAAACTGAGAGATAGGAAGAGACGGATGGAATAAAATAGGCCTGATGCCCTAACGTGATCATCCATCTTTCGACAATGTGACATTTTGACAGGAAATATAGTGGGATACTGGGGTGAGAAAACACATCCGGGATGCAAACAAAAGTTTGTGCTGAAAAAGCAGAAAAGGAGAAATCAAATAGCATTAGTGCGTGATCTCAAATAATACACTTGCCATGATTTTCATTCCGAAATTCTCAGAAAGCATGAAGAAAAGCGACAGAGAACACGTCTCTATTTCCGGTTTCAAATTGGTTTCTTCCTGTAGGCATTCTGAATGAGAAACGGTTGTGTTGCAGTCTACATTATTCAAATATCCGAACGCTTTAAAGGTTTGCGCCGCGGTATAATGAGAAAAAAGGTGAAAAGTTTACCTGGCAATTTACAAGAAAAAGGATATAAAGAGGAGATCACAAGGTTGAGATAGAGAGAGAGAGAGAGAGAGAGAGAGAGAGAGAGAGAGAGAGAGAGAGAGAGAGAGAGAGAGAGTGAGGGAGCGAGAGATAGATAGATAGAGAGAGAGATAGAGAGAGAGAGAAGGAGAGAGAGAGCGCAAGAGCTAGAGCCAGACAGATGGACAAATAGATAGTACGAGACAAACAGGGTACGGGTAAAAAGATGAAATTTAGAGAGCGTGTGATATTAGAAACATACTATTTTGGGTAAGCTCCACGCCTCCCCCCCCAAAAAAAAAAAAAAAAAAAAAAAAAAAATGAAATAAATTAGTAAATAAATAAATAAATAAACAAACAAATAAAATGAAATAAGATCAATTTTATTCTGAATTTCCTGGGATGCAAATGAAAGAAGAAGTGATAAACATTTTTTTTTTTTCAACTTATCTACCACTTGTTGCTGTATTCTGCTTAAACAAGACGCGGATATCGTGTTTGAATTTCAGCAATTTCTCATCAATGATTCCATGTTGAGAACTTTGCATGCGTTACTCTTGAAGAACTTTAATTAACTTCCTCATAAGAATATAAAACTTTGCCTAAGATAAAGTAGAGCATCTACCTCGCTTGCTCAGAAGTGTGAGTTTTGTACCAGCGTAAGATAATATAATTTCACGGGTTGATCAGGTTTGTCCTAATCAACCTCTCGGGCTCACGAATGGTGAACGTCTCTAGGATTGAAGAATTTACTCAGGTATTTCCTTTCAGATCAGTAAATAAGTATATCAACTCTTAAAGGAAATTACATTTGAAGTGATAAAATCTAGCTCTGCTTTTTCAAACAACAAAGTCATTGGAGGTCACGTGCAAGCTACCCAATAGAAATATTTAAACAAAAAAAAAAAAACATAACGAAAGGAAAAATAAATAAAGACAAAACTTTCAGACTTACAAACTATTCAGGAGTATAATACTACTTAAACTTTTTACAAATGCTTGTAATAAATTTATATAAACTTAATTTTAAATTCTTATCAGGAATAATTTTCTATTTGAAGTTTTTACACAGGCATGTCATAAGTTTATCAAAGCTTGATTTCAAATGATATTGGAATCTAGATCCAGGAAAAATACATTGAGTAGTGCATTAAGGCGTTTCTAATTTAAAAGAATCCGTGATGATTATATGAAGAGCATCACAAAGGTTGATAGATCAAGAAAGTATTTATTTAAGAAGTCTTCATTAAACTTATTTATCTCTTAACTCTGTCATAGTGATCTCGCGCCTGTTTAAGACAGAAAAAGGGCCCCCAGTAGACGGGATAGAGCTCTATAACACAGCGTATCTCAACACAAAGTAAAACTTTAAAGAGACATGAAAAGGTAAGAAGATAATCAATAAATGGTTAACCAAGTAATTGATAGATAAAAAGGTAAATAGAAAGATAAATAGAGAGACATATAGGTAGATCGAAAGATAGATAGATAGATTTACAGATATAGATTCTCTGGTATAAAACTCAAGGAGAGAGTTAAAACAAATACAATAAGCATTAAGATAGATAGGTGAATAGATAGATAGAAGGATGGATTTATATATGGATAAATAGATAGATAGATAGATAGACATACATTAAGACCGAAACGGATTTCAAAGTGGTGCGAAGAATGCAATCCAGCAGATTGATTAGAAAACACTATGAGAAAGAGACAGATGAGAAAAAGAAAAACAAACACGAAGAGATAAGCACGGCTGGAGAAATACATGCATTATAGTCGTAAATCAGGGTGTAACAATATCTTAAAGGCAAATGTCGTGGGTAAAAAGAAAAGCAAAAGAGGACGGCACTGAGAGACAGCAGAACGAATATCATTCATAGTCATAAATCTGCAGAGGGGCATAGAGGGGGTGTTAGAGAGAGAGAGAGAGAGAGAGAGAGAGAGAGAGAGAGAGAGAGAGAGAGAGAGAGAGAGAGAGAGAGAGAGAGAGAGAGAGAGAGAGTTGATACGCTAAATGTCACCTCAAGCTCCCACGCCTATTGAAGTCCGTGTAGGCGGTGAATAAAAGGACACCAAAGCGAATCTACTCGATCTCCACATCCCAACCCCCCTCCCCCTGCCCCTCTCTCCCTCTCTCTCTCTCTCTCTCTCTCTCTCTCTCTCTCTCTCTCTCTCTCTCTCTATCGATCAGACTTTGAATCTGTACTTTCAATACAGATCAGCACACAAACTCACTCTCACAGTCACAGATCCACACATCAGGAAACTCTCTGTAAGAAAAGTTCCCTGACTCGCCCCTCAGCCTGCTCAATAGTCTTGATCCTGAGAGATCTCTCAACTATTATGAAGATTCTTTTTTAATACGGAGACCTTTGAAGGAAAAAAAAACAACTGCCCCACCCCTTTTGCTTGTTCTCACCTACTTCGTCTACCTCGTCGATATAATGCGGTTCCCTCCCTCTCATTTCTTCCTCAACTGTTGCTTCTCATGTCTTGTTATCTAGTCCTATGAATAAAAGTTGATAAGACAATAATCATCGGAAACATGGATTGACTATACACCACTACTTAATCAAAGTCTTTCTAGTCCTACTCTGAGATAGCTCTTCCTGAAAGGGTAGATAATGAAAATGATAAACAACATGAAAATAATGGAACTCCTACCATCAGCTTCATGTTGTTTTATTTAGCTTGAAAACAAGAAAATAAATCTAATTTGACCTTAGGCGAATTCGTGTGGGAAGGAACTACTTTACTTAAGGTCTTTTATAATGCCGTTAATTGTAGGGAAAGGGTTTACAGTAAGAAGCTTTTATTCATAATTATATGATGTAATTGTTCGAAAAAAAAAAGGACAAATACATCAACTTGATTGGAGACTAGACGCCGAAAATTGTTTTTGTGGACTGAAATAATCTTTATGTGATAACTTTTTTTTTGTCTTTAAGTGCATTAAATCTGATAATCTGTTCTTAATCTTTGTCTCTGTCTCTTCCTATCTCTCTTCCTATCTGTCTGTATGTCTGCCTATGTCACGCAGTCGTCTATCTCCTTGAGAATAATTCTGTAAGTTGCAACTACTCCCGTCTCGTATGTCGTACCAAGTAAACTTAGGTCTTCTCACTTATTTCACTTCCTATCGACTAAAACATAACTATGTTTAATTTTTGATCTAGAAAATATTGCATTAAATACTTATTGTGACATTAATAATTGATCTTACTATTTGATATCGTGCGTGCACGTTTTTAGTTTGGTTTTTAAAAATTTCCTGTTCCTTTCTCTTTTTATTACTCTAATGTGGCTATCTTTCTTTTAATAATTTACCTTTTTATCATTATGATTCACACTCTTTCCATCTACTCCTCTCGCTCACGCTATCTATCTTTTTGTAACCCTATCAATACTATTCTCTCTCTCTGTCTGTCTCTCTCTCACACTCACATAATTACACACTCCCATCTCTTCACCCACTCACGCACTTTACCTATCTGTTGAGTTATCTATTCAGTGTCTTTCTGTATATCTATCTCTTCCTTCTATAGATCGTTTCTTGTACATGGAGTTATCTTCATAATTGCGGGTTCAAAAGAAATTAATTTCTTCTAATTCCTTTTCTATTCCCTCTTTCACCAGACAGGGTGATATTATGAATGTGAAATACTTATCTGCTATCAGATTTAGAGGTTTTATTGTTATGTATGCAGGCAGTAACCACTTTATCCCAGCAACATGTTTTGTTAGAGCATGGTTAGTTTAGCTAGAGTTCCTTCACCTTCACCACAGATGACAGTTTATTTAATGTGCCATTCTTGGATCTACGAGTTCGATGATTTGTCAACAGAAATCGAAAATGTGGTACCTCTTTAGATCGAATTAGAATCAGCGCTTCCTATATATTTCATTCAAGTTTGCGTTATGTTTTATAAAAGTTGAATTTCATAAAGATCAATATATCATGAAATGAATTTGTGGCCCACAAAACTTATGCAATATGTAATCTTGTGTTAAACTATAAATATTGCTTGGTCACTTTTTTATTCCTTTTTTGAACATATCAAACTGTACATTTTACGCATTTGACACTATAATTTGGCCAAGAAAATAATATATGATGAGACAACTTCCATTTAAGATGAGTATGAGTGAAAACAAGCGTTATTTTAAATCTGAAACAATAATTGATCGATAAATTGAATACAGAATCTTAAAAACTCCAGCTACCACTAATTAAATGTTGATCTGTGGGCATAAGTTATACAAAAAATTAAAGATATTTACTGTTTTAATAATAATAATAATAATAATGATAATAATAATAATAATAATAATAATAATAATAATAATAATAATAATAATAATAATAATAATAATAATAATGATGATGATGATGATGATGATAATAATAATAATAATAATAATAATAATAATAATAATAATAATAATAATAATAATAATAATAATAATAATAATAATAATAATAATAATAATAATAATAATAATAATAATAATAATAATAATAATAATAATAATAATAATAATAATAATAATAATAATAGTAATAATAATAATAATAATGATAATAATGATGATAATAATAATAATAATAATAATAATAATAATAATAATAATAATAATAATAATAATAATAATAATAATAATGATAATAATAATAATAAAACAAAAAAAGAGTTTCAACTGTGTCAGAGAGCAACATGAAGAAAGCTATTTACTTTTCGGTTTTAATCATTCTTAAATCAACCCAGGTCTTGTTATCTTCATATTTTTCAAACTTTGGGTGAAAGCATTTTCTAAAATTATTGATAATCAATTTGTCTTGCATCTATTGAAAACATTGAAAACACAGGAACCGAATCAAAATAAGAATTCAAACTCAAGTTATTTGATTTTCCTGTTATTGAAATTTAAAAGAAAATGTATATCTAACGGCTCCTTTTATTTATTTTATAATATCAAACAACTTAAAGTTTGTGATCAACTTGGATTAGGAGACTATCATTATCACCTTGAACTTATCTCATTTATGGCCTGAAGTACAACAGTGTTTCTCTCTTATGATTGTGGTCCATGAGAACTCGGTAACCATGAAAAAAAAATCAATGCTGAGGAAGTCATTTATAAAACAAATACGGCAATTTTGTCCATGGTTGGTCGTCGAATCCAATATGGCCGTCGGACAAACATTATGCTTTCGTCATCTCTGCTTTGTCTGATTAAGATAATATTACTTTTCCCATAACATAATTATTAGGAAAACAAGATACTTTTGATTCTGATTTTCATTCATCACAACGATGTGAAAGAAATTCTAGTTTCTTAGACTGGGCCACCTCGACAATTTTCATCAAGCGACTTCGTTTACATTCCGGGCCATTGAAATAAATGCTCACGACGAGGTACAGTTCTATTTCTGAGCCATTAAAAAAAAAATAAAAACGACTAGTTTACTAGCCTGCCCGTCTTCATATTAATTACTCGTGAAAAGGCTTTTTTTTAAACTTTTCAATAGCATTCTTCCTTGCACAAATTTCACCAGACCAATGAAATACTCTCATCATTTGGATCCGTTTCAATATCATTCACCAAAATGTCATTTTTAGCTCTACGTTTTAACCCACCATTGTTTTCCCACCTAGTATGGCTCCAATGAAGAGGGACCCAACAGCATCTACGCTAAAGATTTTGCTCTTAGTGCGTTGGCGAATCGAGCTGTGCCAATAAAGGCTCTTGTACCAGATGCCGGAAATGTGAGTATACACTCACTGCTTCATAGATGATTTTATCTGGTTTATGTGAGGAATATTATTAAATTAATGTACCCCCTTTTCTATTTCTATTCGTGTTAAGATCTTTTTCTCATAGTTTTCATTCATTATAATCAAGGTAACAAGGCGGGCATAAGGTACATAATTTAAAGCTTAGAATCGCAGCCATTCCAAAACTATAAGAAGGTTATTTGGTTCTATTATTATAAGACCCGTAATCACTGTTTCCTATTCACATAGTCTCTTCCGTCTTGAGTTTTCTTGGGCGCAATACCTATTCATAGAGTATTCGATTTTTTTAAGAGTATAATTAAAGATCTTTCTAAACGATCATTATAAGACCTATTAAAAAAGAAGTGCGTACTAGCCTGGGGGGGGGGGGGGGGGGGGTGGAGGGATAAAAACAACAGCCTACATGATCAGGAAAGTTTTAAAGGATTAAAAAATAGCTGGTAGTTTTACAAAATTAGCCAACTATTCTATCCGCAGCCCCTCGTTAGTTATTACATTCCATCTCATTCTTGAGCACTGATACTCCTTTTGTAATGGTATTCGTGTTTTCAGATGCTTCAGAATGATCCTGAGTTCTCCAACGCTGCCCGATCTTTGAAAAGCTCGGACTTTATGGCTCCACCTAGACCTTTAGTAAAGGTAATAAATTTGGTCTTTGTTTCCCCTTCTCTTTTTTTTTTAAACAGAGATGCGTCGAGAGCGTTTTAAGAAATATAACAGCTATACTGTAGACAATTGTTGAAACGATAGGACGTCGTTATCCGCTATCTCCTTGGCGGAAGCACAGGATTGCTATTATCTACAGGGTAAACAAAATAAGCTAAACATTTTATTTTTTAACAATTTGGGTTTTACTTTGTAAATTGTGAACTATATTAGGCAATGACTGAGAATTAGAACAAGGACGAGGGATAAGAAAGGAAAATAGCTTGAATCGAAGAGGAAAAAAACCCAGATATTAAAGGAAGCGTGACCCATGTAGATTTAAAGACTAAGAAGATAATTAGTAGCAAAAAATAATGAGAAAGATAAAGGAAAAACAAGCGAGATAGGGAGGGGTGGTGGTGGAAGACTGTGAGAAAGAATCGAGAAGAGACAAAAACTTACATACATCCGAAGTACCTAAACTAATAATGACATTGGACCTTGAACTCAGATCACTGACAAAAATGCGGGCTCCAAGTGTGTGGACCACATCAATGTTTCCCTGGATCCCTCAAGGCATGTAGCAGACCGACAGAAATCAGGTCAGTTTGAGACATTATTGTATGATCAAGCGGCTCCTGAGTCCACTGCCTTAGCTCTCCAGCACAGCATCTTTCACAGTAAAAGTATTCCTTGAATTCTCGCCACATTTTCGTAATAGTTATTTTGTGTGTGAAGAAGCTATTTTAATCTGCATCCTAAAAAATGAAGGTATGAATGTCAATATCTCGATAAGACAAACTTTACGTTGTTATTGTTATTTATTTTGGCATGAATTTAACTGGTTGGTTATGAAAAAGTGACAAGAAATATAGATACTAAATATTGGTATGCCGTTAATTCCATTTAGATATTGCCAGTTTTAAGAAAATTGCTGAAAAGCCTAAGGTTATATACTCTTTTTTTATGTTCCACAGGGAATTAGATTATTTTTGCGAAAACAACATGAGTGTAATATGTTTGTTTAATTATCTTTCTTTTTATTAATTGTAAGGACTATTTGTTTTTCTTTTTCTTTTCCTTTGTGAGACCTCATTAGTTCGAGGGTAAAACTGGAAGTAAATGTTTTGCTTTGCGAGACAGATGAAAACATGTTGTTACTTGTGAATGGTGATCTCACCAGAAACAAGATGAATTCAAATTTATGGAAAAAAGTGATGACAGTTCAAAGAAGGGAAGAATAAAAACAGCATTATAGATTTATCGGAATGCCAGATCCTGATCCAATGCCCGCATGGTTGGCCAGGAAGGCGATTTCGCCTTTGTCACATCAAATCAGGAGCCAATCCAATTTGGCAAAGGCCCACTAGGAAATCCCAGTGTCTCTGCCGGGACCGAGATAACGCATGCGCAGACAACCCTAGCAGGCTAGGAGAGCCATGTGATGAAGGAAACGTGAGAGTGTCTTTCTTGGGCCCTGCCTGACCAAACAAGATTGTTGCCTTGTGTTAGGGATAAGCCAGCTAGCTCTGAGCACTGGAGCATTAAGGGACTCAGGAACCGACCTCACTAAGTACTCACCAATACAGACAAAGCTGAGTCGAAGAAAATAAGATTGGAAATGCGAACTCTGCTTTGCGCTATGAATAGGCTCATGTGAAAAAACGGGGTGGAAGGAAGAGATGTAGAGTTTCACTTTTATTCATGAAAATCATTTTCGTTCATTGAGGCCTGCATCATCAAACCCGACATGTTCAAATCTATGACAAAAAGGTCTTGTAAATTTTTGTAATGGTTAGGAAGGGTGATTGGGTGTAAAAAAAACCCGATATTTTGAAAAAAAAAAACAAAAACAAACAAAAAACAACAAGTTTTAATAGTGTTGAGATAATCATCCTCAGATGGTTCCCTTTATGTCATATTAAAGAAAACCATTGCTTAATGACTGAAAATAAAATGAAGCGCGTATTTTTACATGCCGCCATCGCGTGCTTATATGATTTAAAACAGATTGGTAAATTTTTGTCTCAAACATACGTGCTTTTCTATCTTTGATGTAGATTATCTTCGTTAATTTAGTGACATCACATTCAAAATAAAGGCAAATCAATAGGTGACTCATTTATGACCCACTCAGAAATAAAAAGCTGAGACGTAATTTTATCAGATCTTGAAAATTCCGATGAGCAACCACAAACGATTTGTTAGCGCTTGTCATAGAAATTTATCCCGTGCAAATGTATATATCATTCAGATAGTTGACAAATGATTTTGATGGATGAAGAGAGAGAGTTGAATTTCAGTATTGGAATATAAATAAAAATAAATGAAACAATGCGCAGAAACCTAAGCATGCAAAAGAGTGCCAGCTCTGCTTTAAAACTCAAATAGCGTAATCTCACAATACAATTTTTTAAGAAGTCAATTTACTTGCAATTTTAAATCATAGATGTAGACACTGAAAGAGTAAAATGAAAACAAAAGTCACGTTTCATCGAATCTGGAAATGTAGAATAAACTTTTTTCGATTTTGACATAACTCTTTTCAGTTAAAAAAAAAGTCGTGGCATACAAGAATATTATTTCATTCATATAATACATCACTATTACATCCATTCTATTCACCAGCTTTAGCCCTAGGTTTATCATAGAAGCCGCTCCTCGGGGTCATTTGAAACAAAACAACGTTAAAATCAAATACCTATCGTGTGCTTACTAAAGCAACATAGCTCTCCCAGTTTTAGGAATCAGATTATCTATTAGATTATCTGATTTTTCTAACGTCCGCTAAGTCCTGCTGAAGTCTTGCATGAAGTAGAAGTCTAGAGACTTTCAAATGAACTGTGACTATTGTTCCAGTCAGGTGTGTAAAAAGTGCTTGGATTACTTTATCACTCATGCACGTGATTAACATGCGACGTTTACAAACAGCACTGTCGACAATGCCCATAGGAACCATAATTATCCAACAGTATGACAAATCGTAAATAACCTATATTCATAATTCTAGAACCGAAAAAAAGAAAATGTCCCAGGTAATCTTCTGAAAATGAATGTGAGCATGATGAGAAGAAAATCTGATGTTTTGAAGGTAAATAAAAATGAAAATATTATAAATTGCTTACATTAGTTCTCGGACCTATCAATATATTCGATAATCCTTATAAGTAGCGCAGAATTTATAAGATTCTAAATAAGGAAAACTTCCTTCCACTTCGATTAGGCAGATTGCGAATATTGGCCGAGCATTCAGAGTTATTTACTCATCAATTGAGTGTCATGTTATCAGCGGATTCATCAGAAATAGCTCCGCTGTGTAGATTGTTGCTATGTACATTGTGTATTGCTGTCTCCCCCTCAGTTGCTCACAGCGACTACAACAAGCATCCAACCAACTACCACCCTATTCCACCCTTCGTGGCCAAGAGCGCGCCGTACCGCTACCTGGAGACAGACAACGCCCTGGCCTATCCCGGCCTGAACAGAGGCAGCGAGGCTGGGGTGAGACAATCCACTAATTCTGTTCTTTCCCCATCTGTTTTTAGATCTTTGAAAAGCCTATTGGAAAGCTGTGAATTTTCGCACTGATTGCATAAAAAGTGCGTTGCTTTGCGGAAATTCTTATCCACGCAGTCATTTAAACCTGCACGATAAAAAATGTTTTAGAAAATCTGTAAATAGATTTAGATTTTACAAAATGAGTTAACTATTCCTATCAACACTCCCACTTTATAATTGTGCACATCACTCAGGATATTTAACGGATTTCGAGAATAACATGTTGCAAAGTACGAACTTGTGCAAGCTTAGTCAAAGGAGCGCACAGTTTGTTTTTGAGAGACACCTATGTTCTTTCATAGCTTCGCACCATTTATATACTGAGGGTTCATATCTTCCACCTTAAATTTGTTTATCGCGATTTTATGAAATTTTTGCATGAAAATTTATATAAAGTAAAGGAAACAGAAATTTGACCTACAGGCTTATATCACTTTTTAGTTGTGATGTAACCGAATCGAAAATCAAAAGAAAAGTAAAATTTTTAGAGATAGAAGGCAGAAACGGTGGAGGTTAATCAGTTACAATATTGACGCAATAAAGTATAATTTACGCTGATTATCATTTATAATCTATCTATCAATAATACTTTAACAAAAACGTAAATGAAAAAAAACCACACACACACTCAGAATCAACTCAATATTGATAGAAGTGAAAAAGTTTCAAAGTGATTGGACTCGCTTGTCCACAGAACAACTTTACGAGCACTTTCATGCAAGGCCTGTACGCGCTAGACAGGCGTCGTCAGAAAGAAGAAGCGTGCAAGAACCGCGCCAGCAACACTAAGTCCACCCACTTCGTGGTCGGCTACGCCCCTGGAACCTTCGTGGCCGAGTCGACCCACCAGTACGCCGGGCGGCCGAAGGGTGACGCCGATGTCGCCCCTGCAGGTAGGTCTGGTGGGACAGTGATGAGAGTCTCCTCAGAGAGTTCCTGGAAAAAAACCTGTTGCACTTCTATAAAGAGCGGTGGCTGAATTTTGTGCCATCATAACGTAAACAAAAATGAATTTGTGTTTTAACTTTAACCAAGTAAACTTTCATATTGACACATCCTGTTAATTTGATTCAAACGGTTTGGAAGACTATATTGGTTCAGTACTTTCAAGCTATATGCATAATATGTTAATTAATTCACAAAACAATAAAAAAAACTTATGCAAAAGGAAGAAAGATTTTTTTTTTGGAAATAGCATGTAACTTTTATATTTTTTATATTAAATGAGGAAACGCACAAATTAAAAAAGAACATACCAAAACAAAACAAGTTTACATATTACGCATGGGTGACGGATACGATGTAAAACAGTGAACACAGAGCAGCACTAATAATAACCTCACTGATCATTCCAGTTTACAGAATTTGTTCATACCATCACATGCATAAATTTTACTACTGTTTAATTTTTAAGTTTAAAATTACACATCATTCACAAGGCTATGGACATCTCATGGCCTAAGCTGGCTTCTCAAATAAAACCTATTTTTCTTCACGCAGGAAAGAGGGAAGTCGAGCCGAAGTCCAAGTTTGAGCATCTGGGCCAGAGCGTGAACACAAGAGACTTGCGCCATAACGATCCTTACAGGACCAGTACAAAGGAGGGCATCTGGGCCCGGCAGATCCACCAGCGGCATCCCACAGGGGGACATAACCCGTTCCAGACATCCATCATGAAGGAGGACTACAGAGACTTACACAAGAGAGGGTGAGGCTTCATTATTTTATATCGATAAAATCCATCTCTTACAGACTTGATTTCCAATTCAATTACCTCACAAGCATTCCATGACGTCGGTACGTGCTCCCATGTGGAAGCAAATATAATAAGACACAGTTCATTTCGTTCGGGCTTAAAGCAGAAAGACGTATTAAAAATATTGGGAAGCTATGATATAATATACCGGTACTTGCTTAATTCATCCGCCGTTTATGTCGTTTTAAGATCTCTAAGGAACAACCATATGTTACGAAAATAAAGAAAGCTTTTTAAATACTTACTTTAAAATAAAATCAACTGAAAAGTGGAAGCCACCATCTTCGGATAGAATTAGTTCGCATTTAAGAAATATTGATGTTTCCTGTTTCTTTATCTAATATCCCGTAAGAAATGTTGATGTTTCCTGTTTCTTTACCTCATATCCCGCAAGGAATGTTGATTTTACTTTCTTTACCTCGTATCCTCAGGTTTAAGAAATCCCAGATCCGCATGTTGGAGCAAGATGACAAGCTATCCGCTAAACCCATAGAGTCATCCCACCTTTTCCACACCGACAACAGTGGAAGTAAGTCCGCAAACAATGTGTCTCACACAACTGTTCTGGAGAAAAATTTACCCTTCATGGAAGTCTGCTGCCTCCCTCTTTTATTACTATTTTAATAATGACATTGGTTCATGAGAATCGAGGAATTCTTTTGGAATTATACTTAGGTACACACTTTGTATGATAAACACCGTGCTCTCGTTCACATAAGATATAAATTTTTATACAGTTT
The DNA here is from genome assembly GCA_033675545.1 of Elysia crispata. Classification (NCBI taxonomy): domain Eukaryota; kingdom Metazoa; phylum Mollusca; class Gastropoda; family Plakobranchidae; genus Elysia; species Elysia crispata. The sequence goes on along the minus strand of JAWDGP010000218.1, from coordinate 618,357 downwards.
TCTTTTAAAAAGAGTCAACATCGTTTTGTTATCCAAACCGTTTATTTTTCGATTTTAAAAATCAAATTTCATAGTGCAAATTGCTTTTTTCAATTTTTTTAACCTGTCTTTCTACTCATTAATTCTCTGCATATGTGTCCATCATGACTCTCTCTCTCTCTCTCTCTCTCTCTCTCTCTCTCTCTCTCTCTCTCTCTCTCTCTCTCTCTCTCTCTCTCTCTCTCTCTCTCTCTCTCTCTCTCTCTCTCTCTCCATTTCTGTCTGTCTCATTTTTATCTACCATAATTGCTTCTCATCATCTCTCTCATGTGCTAAAAGATAGCGTTTAACAAAATTCCATCTTACCTTCCTTTTGCAATAGCTGTTTTACAAATTAAATTACTAAATCGATTGAGAATCGTAAATGATCCATCTTGCTCTGCTACCAGCCAACCAGTACAGATCCGTGACGATGCATGACTTCATGAAGCCTGTGGAGTCCACTGGGGGTAAGTGCCATCCTTATCAACCATCTGTCTCCGACTAACTCAGTTATCTTTCCCGCAGCTCATCGGAGCCTCCGATAAAATACTGGGGTTGGAGACTTAGGAGACGCTGTAGAACTACCGCTCATCAAGGAATTAGTTTGGAGACTTAGGAGACGCTGTAGAACTACCGCTCATCAAGGAATTAGAGTTTTCTTGATTGACGCAGCAGTGTAGAGCATGTGATAGACGGCATGAAAAGCTGTGCCGATAAAACGTAACATCAATCTTCATGAGAGAACCCGTGATGCAAGCAACGCAAGCAGCGTAGGATCAATAACAAACATGATTACACCATAACCAATATTCCCATTATCACCAACACTAAGAACGAGAGCAACATTCACGATAACAACATCAGCAACAACAGCAACGACAACAACAACAATAACAACAACAACAACAACAACAACAACAACAACAACAACAACAACAACAAAAGATTAAAAACATAAACAATAACAAAAAGAAGTCTTTGATCATGACACTGATTTCATGATGTAAAGTTGTGTTTAGAATTAATAATGTTATATTAAAACCATGCCCCTGTTATGTAAGGATTCATAAAAATACCAGATCGCAGCAGCATCAACAAAAAAGACGTGACTCATACAATCATTTAAAAGTAAAATAAATAAATAAATAAATAAATGACTGCTATTAAAAAAAAATTGGGAAAAAATACTATAATCTCTAGCCCAATCAATGTAAAAGCAATGTCATTAAACAATTGAATATTCATTTTAAGTTGCATTTCGAGTTGTTGTTTTTTTTACTCAATCGCTACTGCAAATCTAGGCGTGTACAGTAAACCGGTACGTTTTCAGTTCTCACAATTATATAAAATACAAGAAAGGGAAAACAATATGCAAAATGGATTGCAAACAACTGCATACGGGAGTTTCTTATGTAGAAAGGCCACATTCTTTCTATCGATTATACTGTCAGTTTTTTTTTCTGGACTGATTATGGTTGGTTATGTCGCCTAACATCCACTTGCGCAATGGTTTTAATCAAGAAGAGACACCGCGTTTACGCAAAGCGCACAAATTTCTGATTACAGAGATGGGAAATCAGCTATCTCTGTACTTCGTACTCAAATTTTCATTGCCTTGTGAGAACTCGAAGATATACATGATAATGAATGTTAAAAGGATCTATAAATATATTAATTTTACATATACAAAATTGGCGAATCATACAATCGTCGATAAAAGTATCTGAGATGATAGAAAGGGAGAACACCACTTACACTGATAATAGCAATGAAAATATTCAATCTTTAGATATTTGCTTTGTTTTGAAGTTTCTCACTTGACAAAGTTTCGTTGGAACATTATGTCTTTTAATTGTTTCAAGATGGTAGCTACAAAGTTAGAATAATCAAAAATAGAGGTAATGACAGTAATACATTTTTTTACACAAAAGAGAGAGATGCTACTGAGATTCATACCAATAGGACAAAAAAAAAACCCTCTCCCTTAACAGAGTTAAAGTACTGCTTACAGTTTCTTGTTCTTTGAAAGCAAAATTGTCCAAAGAGTATAACTCGTTACCTGCAAAATATCAAAGATGATTATTGTTCTCAGGATATTTAGAACCGTCACTGACGTCACATTTTTATTCCTCAAAATGGTCGCTCATGAGCAAGGAAAACTGCTATGGAGAAAAGCTTGGTAGACCATTCTTAGTTCAAAGTTAGTTGTTTCAATCTTAAAGACTTCTTTTTTTCTGAGCGCCTGCAATCAATAAGAAAGCTTAACTTTGCATCTGTTGACGAGCTCAGTAAAACGGACTGTCAGCTCAAAGTTCAAAATACAACCAGAACTCTTGAAGTTTCAGACAATCGTCCCAGCAGATTTGGCTTATTGCAAGGTCTCCTCGAGGTGAGTGTGAGGCAGCTGGCAAAGGCATGTTCATGGCATGGGTAGCTGAAAAAGGATTGTCGATAACAAGAGATCTGTGATGGAGACATTATGGCAGGCGCTCAAGTCTGTTTCTGAAAACTTAACCTCGACGTCTTTTGGAACGATGCCTATTCCATACAGTTCTGCGTGCAGAAATGTAATAATCATCAAAGAGACTGCCTTGAAAAGTAGACAAGTGTCTACAAAATTTTCTCTGACCTCAAACCTATACCTATGATGCGCTTTCCAGCTATGCTTCCGCATCTATGACTGCTCCGGAACTTCCGTTTGAAGAGTAAGAGGACAGTTATTGCCTGAGGTCTGACTGAGAATAGTCCCTCGTTTATCTTTAGCTTCCTCTGAAATAATATGATAAACGATGCTCTAATGCACTCCAAAGAGTAAATAAGAAAAGTAGTATGGGCGGAGTGATGGCGAGTAAAGGGGTGCGGGGGTGGTATTAGTGATTTACGCGTCTTGTGTATTGTCCAAACCTAAGCGTGCTTGCGTCTCGTTGTAGGGGAAAAACAAATTGCATACTACAACTAAAATGCTGAGGGAAAAAAATTTCGAATGCAACCTGAGTTTAGCGCAAGTTTAGTCACTCAATAAGTTATTTCAAAAATTCCGCATGGACTTCCTGTAAATGTACCCACTATTTTGACTTCCCATAATCCTCGCTAATGGGACCGTTTGACTGAGTGTCGTTTTCAATAATGCATGCGCCCAGCACTTGATCACCACTAGGTTCAGTCTTCAAAGGCTGCGATAATGTTCACTGCAAGGTTGGAATCGTCTGCCGGAAGCGCTAGACGTGCAGACGCTCATTAATGGGCCTTGACCCGTTCGTCAGTGTTAATCGGGCGTGAAATGTGAGGTAATGATCGAACTGGCTTGGTATGCTCGCACGGTGCACGCTAGATTTGGTCTCCCAGAATTGAATAATACGCCTCTACAGAATTGGCACTGCACCGAGCCGCACCGCGAAAACCTCATTAAGGATTGCGGGGGACGGGACAGAAAACGGCGTCTCGGAGGTCCAGGATGGCATGCATCGAACTTTATAATTAGACTTAGCAGTTGAACATTTGACATCACGCTTCAATCATACTGGGGTTTCCCCTTTCCTAAAAAAAGAACAAGCTAAAAAAACAACAAACAAACAAAAAAAAACAAGCAAAAAAAAAAAAAAAAAAAAAAAAAACAAGCAGGGAAATAATGCAACAAAACAAAACTAAGGAAACGTTGATTGATAAAATCTCCCATGTTTAATATAATGTTTGAAAAGCGTGTGCAAAATACTTGTTTACCATTTAATGAAAAATAACTTTACATGGCAAAGCACTTTTTCCCTTATTTTTTTTTTTTTTTGTTTAACTTCATTTCATGAATTTAATCATAAATAAATTATTATTTTTAATTTTTTTTCATTATTCTTTAAAAAAATGGTTTTTTTTTTAGGTAAGTGGGGGAAAGGGTGAGCTTATCACCTTTTTGTGTTTTGTGAATCAAAAAGCTTTGAAAAATTTCCTTTTTTCATCTACCCTTTCCTACAAGTTCTTGTACAGATACAGTCGTGCAATGAGGGTTGACTAGGCTATAAAGATATCAGGATGATATAATATTTCTCTAAAAAGAAGAGAAAGAAAGCATTCCCTTTTTTTCCTCATGGACATTAAAGACCGTTAAGTTGAACTATTTTTTTTTATCGGATGATCAGTCATTTTAAACTTATGCAGCTGACTGTAGGATGGCAATTTTTTTTTCCTATTGTGTTTAAATTCCATGAGGTTTATTACATAGTTGAATCCAACTACTTATTTCTGCCTGTCAAAAAAAAGAAAAAAAAATCCGTTCGTCGATTATTTGGCCTGACCAAAGCATACTTATCTAGTTTTCCTCTTCACTTACTCGGCATATAATCTCCACTAACACCCGTTCCTAATCACACTTTTGTCACCTTTTATCATTCTGCCTTCCGCTTCTTTGTCTTTATCCATTTATCTCTCTCTCTCGCACCACTCACTCAGTTACTCACTCGAACCATCAATTTATCAATCTGTAACACCTCTCTCTCCCTCTCCCCCACCCCATCTCCCTCCCTCCTTCTCTCTCTCTCTCTCTCTCTCTCTCTCTCTCACTCTCTGTATATATATATATATATATATATAAATATATTTTTTTTCTTTGCATGTCTGCATTTTCCTTTCTCAAGCTCTCTCTATCTAGCTGTTTATTTATTTATTTATCTATCTATTATTTTCTCTCCCTCTTTTTTGTTAGCCATTCTGTCTATTTATCTGTCTCTCTGTCTCTCCCTTTTCTGTCTGTCTGTCTGTCTGTCTGTCTGTCTGTCTGTCTCTCTCTCTCTCTCTCTCTCTCTCTCTCTCTCTTCCTATGCCTTCGACCCACAACCTCCCCTGCCCCACTCGATGCTTTGCCAGCACTACAATCCAATGGCCGTATCTAAAGAACCAATGACCAGCGCTGCGGTGTCCCCGGTTACTTAGACTGACCACACTTCAGGGATCAGCCTCCCAGCTCCTCAGATGGATGCTCTCCCTTGGGGCCAGCAGCTGGTCAGCGCTGGACAGTACAGAATCCAAAAAATGCAGAAAGGCTAGATATTTCTGAAGATTTCCTCCATGAATTTTGATGAAATATGCCTCCATATTTTTGTCAAATATAGCTGTGGGCCGTTTCTTTGACTTTAACAAAAATTCTGAAGGTTAAACTGAATTAAGATCAGTAAAGAAGGAAACATGATGGACGAGTTCACCAATTTAGAGTAAAAATAATATAAAAGTATTAATAATTTAAAACAGTGCATGAAATTCAAAGCTGAGTACTTCAGTTTCTCGAACATGTTTCACCAGGACATAAACTCAAGCACTTCACATTTTTATCTATTTTTGGAAAGCAATAAATATTCTGAATTTTTTTTTGTGGTTTATGCTGCGTTTGTTAAAAAAAAAAAGATTAAAAAAACCCGAAAAATCTTATTTTTTATAAAAACCAAATCATGACTCTACAGATCACAGGCGTATTATTAGATTTTCAAAATCGATAAATGGATAGAGATCGATATATACATACATGTTTGCACACAAACATACATATATTTAGTGCAGGTGTGCTTCCTGTCTGAACCAATACTCATCAATACGCTAGAAGTCTGAACATTGATCATATGAAGGATGGTAACTAACACTGTTCTGTAGATGTATCTAACTTGGATATGATATCCATGTAAAATACATGTGATTCAGATGTGAGTTCATTTTAAAGAAGAGGGGAAAAAAAGAGAGAAATCAAGAGAATATAACACGTTGAGAAAAACATAAGAGGCACTAACATTAAGGAATGAAAATATAAAAGAAGAGAGAGAGAGAGAGAGAGAGAGAGAGAGAGAGAGAGAAAGAGAAGATGTGTAAAATATATCAGATACAAACTTAGCAAATGTAAGAGACAGAGAGGCGGGGGGGGGAGGGGGGAGAGAGACAGAGAGAGACAGAGAGACAGAGAGACACAGAGAGAGAGACAGAGACAGAGACAGAGAGACAGAGAGACAGAGAGACAGAGAGAGAGAGAGACACAGAGAGAGAGAGAGACAGAGAGAGGACAAAGATAAAGACAAGCTATGAGATCAAGACGGTAGTAGGACAATGGATAGGCTAGGCCTAGATTTTTTTTTCAATATTTCTAATCGAATGCTTTCACTAGTAAAAAATTGCATATTAAAAAAGGAAGAAAAAAAAAGTTTCATAAAAAGGAAGGAAAGAGAAATATACAGAAAGAGACAGGTGAACAGAAAGGGAGTAGCTAAAAGGAAAATGGATTAATGGGTACTGATATAGACTGATTAGTTTTCGTAGACAGACAAGGAAATCTTGCAGTTTTTCACAAACATTTTGCCAGTATATTATTCTAACTGTGGAATGGGCCTATGTATGATAACCTCAGAGTAATGATAGATGAATACAGAGGGCGTGTAAGCGAAGTAATGGTAATGGTGTGGTGGCTGTCACGCCAAGATGGGCAATAGTGGAGACTCTCAGTAAAAGGAATAGTAACTATTGCTGTCGGATGCTAATGATTTCCACTGGAGAGTACGGCCTGGGGTCTAAATGGTGTATTTTAATCTTTCATCGTTCATCGGTTTCAGCCGGCGGGCATAAACAGAAAGTGGAGATGATTTTTGCTTTGAATACAAAACTCATGCGGAAGAAAACCAGTAGAAGTGGTCTTTGTAAAGAAAGGTTAATTTATAACAGTTCTAAAGAGAGTTTATTGATGAACTGAGAAGTTTTTGAGCTTCATTTGTGTATAGAAAGGTGGATAGTCAGATATGTAGGAAAATAGATAAATGGATGGATTGATAATTGTATTCAAAGGGCTGTATTGAAATATATTGGTAGTTTAACAGATAGTTAGGAGCTTTGATAAATATATGTTGGATAGGTGTAACAGAGAGAGAGAGAGAGAGAGAGAGAGAGAGAGAGAGAGAGAGAGAGAGAGAGAGAGAGAGAGAGAGAGAGAGAGAGAGAGAGAGAGAGAGAGAGAGAGAGAGAGAATAAGATAGATAAAAAGATAAGGACTGGCAGATTTTTAGATAATTGTTGTCACAGAAAGATTCGATTGAAGAATAAAAAGATAGAGAGGTGGAATATATTTCTAACAATATAAAAAGACTAGAGGCAAGCAGATGGTATAAATAGGAATAGATAATAAGATAAAAGATTTGAATACTTATCATAAATAAATTAATATATTTATGGATCAAAAACATTTTACGTAAATAGGTAGTTAAGTAGATTAGAAGGTAGCTAGGTGTATAAGTGGAAATAGAAATAAGTATGAAATTAGATTACATGGGTGTACAGATTAATAAATATATAAATAAATAGAGAAAAGGGTTGATATATACATTGAAAGGAACAGAGAAAGAGATTTAGAAAACGTGGAAGACAAAGAGAGCAGGAAAGGAAAGGAAAAGAAAGAAATGTTAATATTTAACAAATATGATATACAAGTATCTATCCTCCTGCACTCTTCATTATCCTCTATCTCTCCATCTTTGGTTACAACCGTTTTCACTGCACGTATCAACAAATTATTTGATCACCCAGTCTCTATTTTGTGATGCATTATTAACTGACGTCTTTCTATCCAATCTGTGTCAGGTCGTAAACTTCTAGCAGCGCGTTGAGGAAAGCCAGCGTCGCCTGTGTCGCTGGAGCAGTAGCAGTCTTGGTAGACCAGTTTTTTGAACATTTGCGGCAACTGCTTCTTCAGATTACATTATTTAATAAACTCATAAACGATTTTTTATAAAATGTGCAGATGAAAATGATAAAACAAGCAAAAAAGAGCACCAAAGAACATATTCTTTTGTTTGAAGATCTGTTTTTGTTATATAAAAAAGGGTAAACATGCTTCTTAAAATAATTTAAGAGTATCAGTTATAACTCGCCTAAATGATATTTTTTAACAACAATTACTCTACAACACATTTGTTAAATGCTTCAACAGCAACCCCTTTTATATAATTAAAACATGTAAGCCCATTTTAGGCACCCCTATATTTCTTTTTTCAAATAGGGAAAAAATCTCTAACCAGAATATTTTTAAAAATCTTGCAAACAGTTTCATACCATGCTTTGCATTTTTCTTTTAATTGTAAAAAAGTTTAATTGCTGAAATATTAATGCCATATTTCATTGTGCGAAATACATTACGGATTCTTCACTGATTTGTTTCAATTGACCACAGGAAAAAGAGTTTCCTGCCCGGACTGTGACTATCGATGTTTATCTTGTTTACTTTTTACATGTTTTTGTCGCTCTTCTGCTTCCTCGTTATTTTTTATTTATTGCCTCTTGTTTAACTTTGAAAATAGGGTTGAACCCACTATGCTTACAGACTGATTAAGTAAGCGAGAAGGAAAAACAGCTGTGAGTGAGTCACAGCACGGTCTGTTTTCGTCCCATAGTAAAATCCTTGATTTTATACATCTCTTCCTTTAAACAGTATCGGCTTTGTTCATATAACATCATTGTATCGACCGGCTAGAATCTGATATTGTTAGTTTTGATATCTTTCAACTTACTGTATACTAAATTATAATAAAGGAGCCATTTTGATTTATTGCACGACGCTTGTTTGATGTTCATATTATACAATTATACATATGTGTATGTGGAAGAAAAAGAAGAAAAAAAAAAAAAAAAAAAGAAAACAACAAGATCAACAAAATATTCATGGTAAAGAAGAAGCAAAACAAGGATAACAGCAACAAAAAGAAGAAAAAAAGAGTAGTAATAATGCAATTTTTTTTTCTGTTTTTCAAGAACCAGATTAAGTGCGAAAGATGTTCTGTTATACACATAAACTTACATTATGAATCTTCATTGAAAAGATGAAGTAATTTGAAGTGCAGCTTAAATAAACTGTTTTATTGACTTAAAGGTTTCACTATAATCACAAATAAGTCTGCTATCAAACTAAATAAGGCTTGCATATGCATAGCCCATTCAAACATTTAAGCAGCAATCTTTATAAAAAGAAAATAATACACTCAAATATAACGATGAGCTTACACACGCTTTTGTTAACACAACTTCATAGAGAAAGATATATAGGTAATAGAGAGGTTGTAGTCAGAGTTACAAACTAATTTCACTCCATCTAAATATCAATCTATTTCTTTTACATAACCATAAACGACATTAATATGTGTAATTGTTTTATAAAACTCTGCATTAATTCTAGATACTATTTAAAAATTATCAAATATTCACAATATTTCACATCTAAGTTAATTGATCTTTGAATGGTCATTATTCTACTGCTGCAACTTTTTACGCAGAAATCAATGTCTGGAGCATAACTAGATTTTTGATTTTTCTTTTTTTTTTTTTTTTTTTTTTTTTTTTTTTTTTTTTTTGTGTTCTTTGTATTCAGTTCTAATTTAAAACTGCAGCACAAAGCATCTAAATTACTGTCAGTTTTAGAAAAAGCTAAGTGTGATATGTTAAAAGTTTTACAAGTGACATATTTTTGACTTGGGAGAAAATTAATAGGGAAGATTAAATAAATGTCAACCACACATTTCCGACACATTTTAATCAAGGTTGTCATAACATGTCCAATCTTGTGGAAACAATAATTTAATCAAAGAAGAAGGGCAAGGAATGCTATTGTAAACACAAAGTAGTCTTGTGATTGAGACTGGTAGGAATGTATTTTCTTTTTACCTTGCGCGCATGAACTCTCTGTCACTCCCGCCACTGTCTGCCTGTCTGAGTGTCTGTGTGTCTACTGTCAACCTGTCTGTGTGTGTGTGTGTGTCTACTGTCAACCTGTCTATCTCTGTGTGTGTGTCTGTCTGTCTGCCTGTCTGAGTGTCTGTGTGTCTGCTGTCAACCTGTCTATCTCTGTGTGTGTGTGTGTGTCTGTCTACCTGTCTGAGTGTCTGTGTGTCTGTGTGTCTACTGTCAACCTGTCTATCTCTGTGTGTGTCTGTGTGTCTACTGTCAACCTGTCTATCTCTGTGTGTGTGTGTGTGTGTGTCTGTCTGTCTGTCTGTCTGTCTGTCTGTCTGTCTGTCTCTCTCTCTCTCTCTCTCTCTCTCTCTCTCTCTCTCTCTCTCTCTCTCTCTCTCTCTCTCTCCCTCCCTCCCTCCCTCTCTGTCATTCGCTCAACGTTGTAGATCACTAATATCTATAATTTAGTACATAGTGCAAAATTTTATAAAGGCTCATAATAGGCATGAAGATATTATGCTATTAAACAAAAAAAATAAGTAGGTTAAGGACTAAGCACTTTTTACTGTGTTAGAGGATATATTTAAGCTTCAGATAATATAGATATCAATTAAAAAGAGATAATTTATATCAGTGTATCTCAACGTGTAGTTGTAATCTTTAACCTCTTGTTCTCTCAGATACTTACATGGAGACAAAATGGGATTAAAAAAGACTGAATTTTTTCGAAAATACCAGGTGTGGAATTTTCTAGTCTAAGTTCAATTTTAAACCAGCTTGAAATCCGCTCTCTGGGGATGGAAAAAAGCAGAAAAAGGTAGGATGTCAATATAACCATTTTTCCAATCTGCATCCGTTTTGGCTTTCAGCCTTGACCGCAACCTAAACTCCATCATGCTGATTGCTTCTTGTCAGGTCCAATAGTTTCCTTCAGGTTGAAGCAAAAGCAAGCAAAAGCAAACGTATTAAAGCGAGTTGAAACTTTGCACTTGTCCACAATGTATTAAAAGACTAAACTAAGGCTCCTGAAACATGTCATTTTCTTTCAGTTCCAAATCAAAGTTTAGTTTCACAAATGAATATAATCAAAATCCACTTTACAAGCTTTTCTGTGGTTCGAGTTTCTTGTCAAAGGTTGCTTCATTATAAGATTGAAAGCGAAATATGTTAAATATGAACTTCTTTTGTCTCCAATCAAATCCTTGCGTTTAACCTTTTTCAATAATGGTGAGGAGAAGATGAAATGTCATATTTTTTCCCTCTAAACTTCCATTTAGACAGATTTGTACAGCAGACTCATGAGGGCTACAAGAGTTGAGGTAATTAAAACAGTAAAACAGGTGCTGTAAACAGAAACCCGAAAATTTACTTATCTGACGCTCCCAACAAAATTCAAACCCTTTCGCCAAGTGAATCCATTGTCCATTGTCTTGGCTACATGTTGTCACGGAACACATTTAGGGCAGACAACTCTCACACTGAAGCGCCCACTTCTGCTAAAAGCTTTTAAGCTTCTGGCTTCCGGTTGTTGAACCCACAATGGTCGGCAAGAATACCGATTAAGCACGCTACGGGGAACAAAGTCAGAGTATCCTGCTCATGTTTTTTCGTCCGGTGTTGCTGTTGTTTCTGCGCCTCTTGTTTTTTCATGTTGGTGACGTCGCACTTTTTACTGCTATGAGTGTTGTTGTTGCTGTTGCTGATTTTATTCGTCTTATTTCTTGGGTGTCGAATGCTCTACGGAGTTCCCGAAGTCTGTGGGTAAGTATGCTCTGCTTGTGGATGGGACAGAAATGGCCTAAAACCATCTTACAATAACCCACCACTTTACATGGACTTAATGTAAGATAATGACAACGCTAGCGAAATATAATTATCATTATCACTTTTATATAATCAGTCGTCATTAAAAAAATTTTGCTACGTTAGTTGATATAAAAAAAAGTTGATGTCATGCATTCTGAAATCAACCAGCTTAAGGCCTTAAACACATCTTCTGTAGAATCATGCATCGCATCAGTCAATTGAAATTGTAGGGAATGAGCAGAATTACAAGGGTATTTTCTCATATTTAGGGGAGTTCTTAAATTTTTCATGAATCTCGTTTTTGAAGTCTCGCTAACATATCAAACAATAACACCTGCAGTGAAGAACCAGGCCTTTTTAAAAGCACTTACGCAGTATCAGTGTTCAGAGGTACCCAAATTAAGACAGGAAAAAAAAGGACATGAAATTCGACAAATGAGTGAAAAGCTATCCTGTGACAAGAAAGTACTGTTGTCGTGATACTAACGCTCTGGTTGTTGGACAAAGCTCATGGTTTTTAATTACGTGATATTCTTGTAGCTGATATTTGTATCTACTAATCGATTTCTTGGTTTAATATAAAGATATGATAACTAGCTCGAATTATTAGAGAGAATTCATGAGAAGCCAAGAATTATTATATTTTTGCGTTTAAACCATTTTATAGCAAGTCGGAATGGTTATTTCTCTTTTTAGATTATTGATCATAAAGCGTGGTCATAGGACCGTGGCGTCCTAAAATACAGGCTAAAGTCACAGGGCAGAGCTAGGACCGTTAGATATTTTTGTTGTGTAGACCTGTAAGCTGAATTATAAGTGCGTTCTGAGTACATTTCTGTCCTAGATTTGCCCGAAATTTAAAAGAAATAGATCACTATAACTCAAATATGCAAAAGTTTGTTCACTTCTGTGATTTGGCCTGTATTTTAGAAAGTCCCTTATGAGTAGGCTTCTTGGATTGATAACTATATTAAAGGTTTATCTTCTCACATCTCCAATATTTATCATTATTACCGAAACCTTACCGCAGATTCGGATTAAAAAATAAGGACTAATCAAACCCTAGAGACCTTGCGCTAGGGAAAACAATGAAAGCCTAATTAGATGGAACAACATCAGAAAGCTCAATGAAATACGAAAACAAATAATCATCACTAATGAAACGAAGATCACCTAAATTTAAACTACTTTAAACAGTAAAATCTGCTTCAGGTCTCCACATAAACAGTTTTTTAAATTATTTTCACCACAGACAATAAGGTTTCATTAACAAATGAAGGGACCAATGTACTTGAAAGCCGCTTTAAGCTTAAAGTATACTAGTAGCAAAAAACATTAGCTTTCCAGTTTGAAGAAGCTGGTAATGTAATCACAGCCAAGCCTTCCTTTCAAAAATGAATTTTAAAAAAATCTCCCAAAAGCAGAGCTGGAAATATAGAATTTCAAATTCATCAACTTTAGAAAGAAACTAATACTTAGAGAGATTAAAAAAGAAAAAGAAATATGCACTGAAATCCATTTCCGCCCTATTGAAACTTTATCAGTGTTATAAAGTGGATGATAATGTTAAACAAAATAAATTACACTTCTGTATAGTAAATATATTGAAGAAAATCATACAATAAAAAATAAAAAAAAATGATCAAGCCGAGAAAAAGAAAATTTAATCCAATTTTTCATTTAAAGTCCAACATCACGAAGATAGAATTTTGATGTTAAGATACTTATGCTCTGGTGAAAAATTAAGTTCATCTTACAAATCTTAAAGTCCACCATTGAAAAGTAATGTATGAAATATTGCTCTTTCAAACACCTCGATTAAACTTTTTTATGTCTTAGGAGTCTAAAAAACTTGTCATTTCATTATAACCGATAGGCTTTGAAAGGAAAAGAGCAAAAAATGTTGAGCACATTAATATGAAGATTTTTCGAATTTTCCACTCAACAATTTAATATTCACCAATTACAGTTTTTTTTTTTCACAACGCCTCATATTCCTCACAGCTGGGAAACCTACTCTCTGTAGGCCGGACGAGGCAGATGCCATATGGAGCCAGGCGGAAATTTCTGGAATTATCGGGGGAGCTGACTGACCACGGAAGCAGAGGTTCAATTAGGATTCATTTCCGATCGGGCACTATTGTTGCCCCGAGGGGAGGGGAGGGGAGGGGAGGGAGGGAGAGAGAGAGAGAGAGAGAGAGAGAGAGAGAGAGAGAGAGAGAGAGAGAGAGAGAGAGAGAGAGAGAGAGAGAGAGAAGAGGGGAGGGGGAAGGGAGGGGGGGGAGGTCTATTCCTGAGTAGATTTTTTTTTCTGCCTCAAAGTCAGCAGGCAATTATTGTAGCATTATCTCGAAGATGAGCAAATCAGCAGGCAATTATTGTAGCATTATCTCGAAGGTGAGCAAATCAGCAGGCAATTATTGTAGCATTATCTCGAAGATGAGCAAAGTCACCGGGCAAATATTGTAGCATTATCTCGAAGATGAGCAAAGTCAGCACGCAATTATTGTAGCATTATCTCGAAGATGAGCAAAGTCAGCAGGCAACTATTGTAGCATTATCTCGAAGATGAGCAAAGTCAGCACGCAATTATTGTAGCATTGTCTCAAAGATGAGCAAAGTCAGCAGGCTTTAGCATTGCCTCGAAGATGAGCAAAGTTGGCAGGCGATACTGTGCATGTGGTATTATATCAGAAATGGGCAAAGTCAGCTGGTAATATTGAAGGTTTCACTCGAAGATGAGCAAAGTCAGCAGGCGATACTGTGGTATTATATCAGATATGAGCAAAGTCAGCAGGCGATACTGTGATATTATATCAGATATGGGCAAAGTCAGCAGGCGATATTGAAGGTTTGACTCGAAGATGAGCAAAGCAGGCGAACTGTGGTATTATATCAGATAAAAGCAAAGTCAGGCGATACTGTGGTATTATATCAGATATGAGCAAAGTCAGCAGGTGATATTGAAGGTTTGACTCGAAGATGAGCAAATTCAGTAGGCAATACTTTAGCATTGTCTCAAAGATGAGCAAAGTCGGCAGGTGATACTGCGGAATATTTCAGATATGAGCAAAGTCAGCAGGCAATATTATAGCATTGTCTTATAATGAGGAACAAAACAAAAGAGCGAGATGGCCCAACATCTTGTGTAACATGATTTTAGTTAATATGTCAATGAGATTTAAAAAAATTGCTTTGGTTATTTATATAACAGAACAGTTTCTATAAATTGAGAAATAATTCATTTGAATGGTATTTCGTTAGATAAATTGAATAAACATAATAAAACGCATCCACCAGATAAAAGATAAAAAAAAAACAACAAAATCAACGATATTGAGGACACCGAAGAAAAGAAAATTAATACAGAAATCGAGTGAGGTGCAGGATCAAATCTTGAGCTTTTTTTCTTTTTTGCTACATTGTAATCTTTTTTAATGTTTATTTCTAAAGTGTGCTCTAACAAAAATAAAATTATGTAAAAGTCGGTTTTTTTAAAGACAGTTAAAATTTTAAAGCCCTAAATCTTTCTCCGATGCCGGCAATTAAAAAAAAATATCTTCTTATCTTTTTACATAACTAATTGTTTTCTCGGGTTTAGATTTAAACATCTAACCCAGTCTTGCGCACTACATCTTCTATCGCCTATCACCAAAGCTATCAGTGATTTAAACATTGGAATGATTCTGTTAAAAACATTATAAAGATAACCTTAATTTGAGGGCGCTAAAGAAATCAAGTATACATGATCTTAAAATTCCAAGAAAAGCTGAAAAAGGTACTGCTGGAAAAAAAATAAACACGTGAAATATTCAAAGTCTAAAGGAATCGAAAGGATCGATACCTCCCACCTCTACCTTTTCCTTTATTACTTTCCGATTGAACGTCCCATAACTTATTGTTCATTTCTGCGCTTTCGTGAGAAGATATGGAGTCACATGAAAGTTATGGCTTAAATAATTGCTAAATATATTTTTTTAATTCCGCTATTAATGTTTGAGAAAAATAAAGAGAAGAAACGATATACTCCATGAAGTCTAAATAATTATATGATGGAGAATTAGTAACTTATCAAGAAAAAAAAAATACATAAAAATTACTTCATTGACTCAAAAATGAGTCATATAGTTAGAGCAATAACAGAAAGAAAAGCCAGCAAGACAGCCACATAATCAGTACCTAATACCATTTCTCAAAACTAAGAAACATTGTGCAGAACTAGTCACAGACAGCGGGTATGCAGGGCAGTCAGACACTTCGCGTTGCCATGCTTACAGAGATGGCGGACTAAGATAACTTGATTAGTTTCAACAGGGGCTCTAGACTAGCGATAAAGCGCAGGCACGCGGAAATAATACCGCTAGCTGGTAAAGCTAACTGAGAGCAGAGCTATTTATATCTTTTAAAAACGCTGATATCATTCAGGCTTCTTTGAATAGAGATTTTGAACAGTGCATAGCCCTTTGCTAGACTTTACGTCTAGTCTTTCAGAAATGTCGATAGAGACTATAGCGAGGAGTCTCCTCGACAATATGTCGAGGAGACACATGTATCTGTAATTATTGTACAGTAGTAGTAATAATATTTATCGTAGTGATTTCAGGAAGTTACTGTTCGCTAGGGAACAGCGTTAGAACTCCGAAGACTGTTAATGAATGGGAGAAATGTGCGGTCTTTTTCTTAACATTCTTACCCAAGCTCCCTCTTTATCTATTCCAAGAAAAGGAGAGTATAAATGTATAAATATCGTCTAAAAGGTGAGCTCGTCTAATATACCGAAACGTCGAAAAGAAGTAATTTCTACAATTTATGAATCTACGTTCATTTAGAATTTTTTTCCCCAACCGTGTGACCGCCGTTGAGCAAACTCACGGCCTCTCGTGGCTACTCACGCAAGCCAAAGCACACAGTCTTCCTCACAGACGGGCTCCTAAGAGGCAAGAAAGCCCGGATTTAATTTTACAGCCGGACGCTTATGGAAAACACTTTCTTCTTCAAACGAATTAATGGTTTCCAAATTTAGACCCTCAAAAGCCCAAAATAGACTGTATGAGTACAGATGAGTGAGTCGGCGGGAGGGCTGGTCGAGAAAGGCGGGTAATTTTTGACGAGAAACAAGATCTAGGTTCTGGCTGTCGTTGATTTTGGGCTGACAGAGGAGCCAGGGGCCATGATTTTTCCTACCCCTTGTCGATTTCGTTCGGAGGAAATGGCTGGCAGCGAAATATCGGCTCAGCCAGCTATACATAAAAGGCCCCTTACTCTCATAAAGTGCATGTAATTAATGTGCTTATTTCTATCACACCCGGATAACATTTCCTACAAGACCTGGGTTGTTGTGTTTTTTTCGTCTTTGAGTAAGGATTGAACGTGCTCATTAAAATTGTATGTCCTGGAGCAACATGATTGTGTTTTTTCAATTATTCGTCAACTGTGATGTAACCTTTTTTTTCCTTAGGTAAAACAGTTTTTGTAATGATTGGTGGAAGATGGAGGTAGAAATGGATAAACGGCAAAAGAGAAATATATATATATATATATATATATATATATATATATATATATATATATATAGCTATAGCTATGGGAAAAAAGAGAATATGATAGTGGAGAGAACAGTGTAAAAAAATAGATAGAGCATATGCAACAAAGCACATTCATATCTTAAAAAATCACTCCTTTTCTTTCTTTTTTCACTCCCCTTCTCTTTCTTCTCTTGCTCTCATTCCCTACTTCTCTCTCTCTCTCATTTTCTCTCTCTATCTCTGTCACTGTCTCTTTAACTCCTGCCTCTACGTCTTCACTTATATCTGTCTCTTTCTCTTCCCTAATCTCCCCCTGTCTCTCTCTCTCTCTCTCTCTCTCTCTCTCTCTCTCTCTCTCTCTCTCTCTCTCTCTCTCTTTCTTTTTCTCGTACAGAATTGACGGAGAGTGTTTTGATCAGCAGCTAGAACATAACAGCAACCAAGAGCATTATTTCAGGAAAAGAGGAGAGTATGATTGGTATGGAAAGAAAAGGGAAGGCGAAAGAGAGCGAGAGAGAGAGGCGAAGGAACAAAACAGATTAAAGATAGAATCCTGGCTAGAGAAAGAGCAAGTGAAAGAGAGAGAGAGAGAGCTAGAGAAAAGAGAGAGAGAGAGAGAGAGAGAGAGAGAGAGAGAGAGAGAGAGAGAGAGAGAGAGAGAGAGAGAGAGAGAGAGAGAGAGAGTTGTGTATGAGTGTCTGGGTGGATTGGAGGTGTTGGGTAAAGGGGAGGGGTGTGGGGATGGAAGAGAGAGACAAGTACCAGCCAAAAACGAATGCTGTGCCACAAATAACTGACAGAGCTCGCGTTACCTTCTATCTCAGTGGTCTTTCTCTAGGCAGCGAGTGTGGACAGACTAGGCAAGACCTACATCCAGCTTGTTGAGATGGTCTAGGAGAAACCCTCATTCTCTCAAACACATGCACGTGCTAAATACGATAAATTCATAGGAGCAACATTTTCATTCGGATCTTCAGCCGGACAACATAATTGTGTGGTGAAACTTTGCTCTCTGTGGTTATTAAGGTTTTATGTGAAGGCCTATTTAGGAGTTGACGACGAAAAAAACAGAAATTGAAAATAAGAAATAATTTGGTTTATGAGAATAATTATGGTGAGAAGAAACTGATCGTCAACCATTGTTTATGCGGTCAGTTTGATATTTTAAGGATCAAGAGTGTTTTGTTTGCTAGTTCTTTTTTTTTCACAAAATCTTAATTCATGATTCAGACCTAATAGTTGGTATCTACCAGAATAAAAGTAATAAAACTTAAGTCATATTTACAAAATTTTCACCAATTTATCCCTCTCATTTTGTTACTGTTTGATCATTCAATGCGTGTTCTATTTTTATGTAGACAGATTTTTCTTAAGGAGATACTGGTAATTATCATCTTTCTGTCCATAACCTCTTAGTGTTGCTGATAATATCCGATCGGAAGACTTTCTCTTTGAAATTTGTTTTGACACTAAAGTTGAAGATTCCCCCCCACCTCCCTTTTTATAAGACCCTGCTATCCGAATACTTACACAATGTAGAGACATGATTGTGCATTAGTTATTAAATTAAATTGACTAAAGTTGATGTATTTTTTATTGCAAAAAGAAGAAAAAACCAAAAAGACAAAAAATGATTGTCCGATAGATCTAGGCCATAATTGCAAGCATCTTGAAAAGCGTATAAAAATATGAAACATGCATGTTAAAACTGATTACCATCAATTTAGAGGATGGTTTTTAACGACAATGTGTGTGTGTGTGTAGATTGGGGAGGGGGGAGGAGGGGGTACAGGATAAGAGCAGGCCCTAACCCACAGAAACGTCTAAGTCTAAAAACGTTCAAAGCCGGATGGAAAAGACGAAAGAGTACATATTAAAATCATTTTAAACATTATAAACTCATTATTAAGAGATTGAAGGAAATGAAAAGGGCTCGACCAGATTTAAATGTTTTAGAGTCTTGTAGTACCGATTGTGTGACTGAATATTTTTAGAAGGTTATGAAGATAAAATAGACCTAATAATAATAATAATAATAATAGTAATAATGATAATAATAATAATAATAATAATAATAATAATAATAATAATAATAATAATAATAATGATGATGATGATGATGATGATGATGATGATGATGATGATGATGATGATGATGATGATGATAATAATAATAATAATAATAATAATAATAATAATAATAATAATAATAATAATAATAATAATAATAATAACAACAACAACAACAACAACAACACTCATAGTAATAATAATAACAACAGTTGTAGTAGTAGTAGTAGTTGTAGTAGTAGTAGTAGTAGTAGTAGTAGTAGTAGTAGTAGTAGTAGTAGTAGTAGTAGTAGTAGTAGTAGTAGTAGTAGTAGTAGTAATAATATAAATAACATTAATGATGATGATGATTGTGATGCTGATGATGATGATGATAATAATAATAATAATAATAATAATAATAATAATAATAATAATAATAATAATAATAATAATAATAATAATAATAATAATAACGATAATGCCGCAGACGTTGAGGACAATGACGATAACTCTACAATTAGCAAACAAGACGAAAATGTTAAGAAATGACGTGATCGTCATCATCATCATCAAGCTATAGACGAGAAGATAGGTTACCGGGTGCGATTTTTTTCTTACGCTGAGTCACCTTAAGTCACACCAGAGATGTGTGTTTTTCGTATGAAGAGTGCATTGCGCCCATCCCAATGTCATAACAAGTTGCTCTACCTCCCTGTGTCGGGTGCCGCAATTCGGCATATGGAGAATATTTCGTATTTTCATCATTTAAGCGCGCAAATCACAGCTTTCCTGGTTTATTATGCTGCAACTTCAGAGTGAAAAATCTTACCTGAGAACCTTGGACCGATTATCATTCTGATTATGCTTTCAAGAAATCAGTCGAGTGTGAAAACAAACTTATGACTATTATTACAATGAAAAAAATAAATGCATCAAAGGATAACGTGAAACAAAAAGCATTAAACAAAACAAACATTTCTGACCACAGTTCTTTTTCATCATTTCTTACTGTCGAATAAGCGTATTATTTTCTTTCTTTAATACGATGGATAATATATTTTGCTTGAACTTTCACAAAAAAATGCATTATCGACTCAAATAAAACAAATTGTTTTAGACATGAAAGGAAACACAGTCAAGTCTGAAAAAGTCATATTTTTACACACCCTAGGGATGACAAATGAAAACTAAAATAATACTGAATCGTCTCGAATAAAACTTTTACTTTGTGTTTAAAACCGTGTTACAAAAAAAAAAAAAAAGAAGAAAAATCTCCCAACAGTTATTAATCTGAGAACAGCCAATTTTTAAAAATAATCATCGTTAAAAATGAAATGAAATTCATTTTGAAAGTAAAAAAATAATTTTCAAAAAGTTTCATAAATACATGCATAAATACAATGAAAACTAAAATCGTTTTCTTTGGCCGTCTTCAGTGCAAATTGTGATGGTAATCAAGATTATGTGATATTTCTTTGAGTCCGCTGGCTTCTTTGCATAAAATCAAAAGGACAAAAGTGGTGGCAATAATCAATTATAAAATCAAGAAAATGAAAAGTGCAATCCATTTGTTTCCATCAACCACTTTGGATGTTTTAAAAATAATTTTTTTTTATAATGAACACAATTTTTTTTTAATTTGAACTTACATGATTGTAATTGTAAGTAAGAAACAAAAATGCGCAAATGACTAAAATAAAATTATACCATAGACCAAGATGCAGAACAACCTTCCTGATGGAAATCCAGATGAAGTCGAAGCTTTATATCATTTGAAAACAAAAAACAAGTAATATTAAATTGACATTTAGATCTAAATCTTAACATTAACTCCCCTCCTGCCCAGCCTAAATTTTTTCCTACATTTAGCAAGAATTTTTTCCCACCAGTGTGTAATGAAATTTGAAGTGCTTTTAAAAGCACAGGCTATAAACAGATTATAAAGATTACGAGGAGGATGGCACTAGGAAAACAAATATTTAAAATTTTTTATCCAAATGGTAATTGGATGTCTCAATCTGCCCAAGATCTAGAATGCTAACTTGCATGTGGAGAACGGGTGATTATCATTCGAATTTTATGAATAAAGCTAATAGTGCGTGCATCTGTGAAACAAAATACTTTACAAGAAATCGGTTGTGATTTAGAACAAAGAAAATGAGCAACAAGAAACTAAAAACTTGTAATTTAACCCAAACTAGGTAATTTTGTTGTTGTTGTTGTTGTTTTTTTTCTTTAAAGATAATTATAAGGCAAATACCTTGTGGCTTTTTATGGCGAGGATAGACAGTCTGGTTAAGAATCGAATATAGAAATATTACGTGGAAATTATAAAAAAAATAATTTTCGCTTTTTTTTTTTTCATTGTTTCAATCATCAAAGAAGATATTTTGTGACTGAAAGTTGTCATGGTCTTAAGTTTAAGTTTTAATTATTTTTTTTAATCCTTTTGTTTGTTTAGAGAAGAGGTTAAATCTTTCGAATTATTTCAACAATGTACATTCAGATGTAGAAACGTTTTAAAAATAATATCCTTTTTCAAATAGAATCATGCGCCAAAGTAATCTAGACATTTTTCTAATTATTCCTTGATCAACTCATTGTGGCAAATTAGTTCTAGCAGGTGTAGTTCTTTGAGCTGTGAATTGAATCGTCTCCTATGCTTTCCTTCTCTTGAAACTTTATTATCACACAACCCATCTATGTTTCATATTTCTAGATTAGGCCTTCCTTGTATGTTCAAGAAATCTCAATGTCTCTTACTCACTTTTTTAAAAGACGTATATTTTTGTATTTTACCACTGTCATGACTTTGCAGTTTGTTCTTTTCTCTGTCGATGATATTGCCGAGATTGTCTCCTTTTCTCTATCCATAATAATTTATTTGCTAGATTTTTCAGTCATGTGATGTGATTCCTGTTCTCTGTCCATGTCATTGCCAAGATTGAATCCTTTTCTCTGTGCATGACATTTTAGAGATTTCTCTGTAGTTTAACTGCTCCTTTTCTCTGTGTCTCTAGTCAATGTCCAGGAATCACAACAATGAAAGATCGCAACTTTCTTTTTTATTTATTATTTTGGTTCATCGGGATATTTCTATTTGCGGCAATGGCACTCATTTCTTTTTCTTCTCTTCTTTATTTTTCTGAATCTTGCTTTTCATTTGATGGTTCATTCAAGATATTTCTCACTTTCCACTTTTTTAATTCTCCAAGACCTAGGATCGCCTGTGACGTCACGCGTTTTGTTGTATAGAGACAATATTACACTTTGGTTGTTTTTCTGTTCTTTTTTTTTTTTTTTGTTAATTTTTTTTCTCTTTCTTTAAAAAAAAAAAACTATTCAGACCTTTTCCTCAGCCATCTCTGCGATTGTTGTCAGTGAAAGGCTAATAACATGCTTAAATCTGCGCATGTATTATGGGAGATGTCCTACTTATTTTATTATTCCTACAACAAGAAGAATAACAACAAAAACAATATTAACAATAATAATAATAATAATAATAATAATAATAATAATAATAATAATAATAATAATAATAATAATAATAATAATAATAATAATAATAATAATAATAATAATAATAATAATAATAATAATGTGAACTTGTGGCTTTATTCTGAACTTTGGACATTTACAGTAAACTACATTGATAAGTAAATGTGATCAAGGAAAAAAATTCAAAACCATTTTTCCCAAATAAACTTATCCGTTTGATTGAATTAAAAGTGGAGTAAAAACGGAGATACACTGTGTCAACAATTAGAGATTAATACAAGCGGAATGCACAGTCTATGATTGTTTCTTAGAATACGGAATTGCAGTCGCTTTTCAGCAGTATGAGATAGTTCCACAATTCTTATGTCAACAAATCATCCTTCACAAATAATTTAATACTGGTTCAGTGATATCTTAATCCTTCCTCCTCTTTTATTTTGGAAAATACACTTTTCAAATCTTATATAAAGCGTCTTAAATAACTATTATAGCTACAAGCAAATCTGTGTATGTATACTTGCTTTCCTAATTAGAAGCTTTCTTTTCCAGTGTTGACTGATTCGCCCTTTAACTACTACCTATATCTAAATATAAAGAATCCATTATATTCGATCTAGGTGTGACCATTCTAGGTTGGGGTTTTCTTCGGTTAAAAGATTACTTGGGGTTTGTTAGTGAAATACATTGAAAATCTTTATTATGTTAAGAAAAATGTGACGTAACAAAAAGTTGTATACAGCTCTGCTTTTAGATTTTACTAGCATTATATGAAGCAACAATATCTGCGTTACCGATGATCCCAATATTCAGGTGTGTGAAATTCGTATCAAAGAGATTTGGGCATTGAGGGGAAAAAATTCAGATATACTTTCACATAACTATAGGATGGACGCTGATTTTTTTTTTTTAATGATTTTGAATGTTAGTCAATTCGTGCTCTGGTACTGGGCAGCGAAACTCCCTATGAAATTGCACGTCGGGTCTACAAAGTGCTGGTCTAAAGAATTGTAGTTCTAGAAATACTGGCACTTGGTGGTTCCCGATCAAAATAGAAAATAGATTACTGTTTTCATTAAGTATTAAATATTTTTAAATTTCCAGAATTCGATTTCCCCAAATAAGAACTTCTGATTGAAAGATTATGCCTCAAAGCAAAAAAATTGTTGAGCTGCTGAGTACCAAGCCAATGGCTGGAACTCAGTCAAAATGAAAGGCCGAGTTGCTATAGAAATACTAGCTTACTAATGAACTCTCCAAGGTCATGCCATCGATTATGCTGATGGATTTCCTTACCCTCCTCAGACCACGCTCAGATCTCACACGACGTGCTATATCTCTGACAGGCACACTTCTTGGTTATATACTTTTGTAGTACTGTTTTACTTATTGTTACTTTTGTTATTGTTCTCTTTTCCTTTGCCTTTCCTCTATTTGATATCCATATTCGCTGTTTTTTTTTTTTTTTTGCTTATGTGTGTTTGTGTGTGTGTGGTTTTGTTTTGGGTTTTTTTTTGTTCATTTTTATATGAGTTTTGATATACCCCGAGCTTTCTTGATGTCTCCACAGGGTTAACATACCGGTACCTTCAATTTCACCTAATACATGAAAAAGATTTTTTTACAAAACCTAAGCAATTCATTGTCGCAGCAATTAGATTATATATGTCATTATGCCCACCTGATCAAACTTCAGCATATCATATTATTATGACTAATTACAACCTAGTTGGGATTTATCGATGCAAATTGTGTAGAACTACTATGATTTTTACATGTAGGCTAAGCAAGACCTTGTGCAATTTTAAAACAAATTATTTCTTTTTCCGATCAATTGGCTTTTTTATTGCTTCCATATAATTCAAGCAGCTACATATTGTAGGCATAGATATCCGCTTTTGCTTTGATTTTTCGTCATTAACATACTAAAGGCTCCCAAAAACGAAAAAAGAAAGACAACCAAGAGGCCTAATGTATGCGTTCTAGTTACATGTATTCCTTTGCATACGTCAGGAACCATCGTAGTTTTGTTCTCAAGTTTAAACTCAGACATGAAAAATAACTTGCTGATTCTTAAGATATTATAGCTTTATTTCAGACAATAAAACAACAAAAGCTATTATTTGAAGGTGTCTCATAGTTTTGTTTTATTTTTCTTCGGTTTCTGAAAAAATTCGATGATTTTCAAAACTATCTTGACTTGCGTCTCTAGATCTAAATATTTTCAGTTCCAATGTTATGCTGAACCTTCCACGTCCTAAGCTATCAATAGAAAATGAGTTTTACACACGCAACATGCACAGCAATGAATGATCACGACATGGAAATAACTGGTCGGCCTGCGTTAAAATCAGTAGTCCGGTTATCTGATGGCATGTCAATCTATTTGTGTGTGTGTGTGTGTGTGTGTGTAACTTTATACAGACACTGCACCTGAATGGAAGAGAAAACGTTAGTCTTCTTCTATATTGGGATTTATACTGTCCGCTTAAAATCTTGTAGAACAAAGAACTCATAATTCGTTTTTATTGTGCTCTTATTCTCAGTTTGTCAAACTTTGAAAAGAATAAAAAAAATTCTTGGGCTAGCTACCCTCCATTATCATTGTACAGAAGAATGGATTGGGAACATTCTGGTGCCAGTGTTTCCGGTATCACCTTCTGCAGATCATGATTATGTCTATCTAGATCAACGATGGGACTTACCAAAGAAGTAGTGCTATCAGGATAAAATCACGAACTGCTTACAACAACCAGAAATGTTTAAAAGGCATCCGAAGGAACAGTTTTGTTGTAGAATATCTTTTTATTCACTTGCGCGTTTTATGCTACGGTATTGCTGACTTCAACTAGCGCACAATACATTTGCACGGTTAGGTCCCTCATTGCATACGCGGTTGTTTGAATTGTTAGGAAAAAAAATACCAAAGGTTTTTTAATAAAGAAGTAAATAAATGAAGCAGAGCTCAGCGTTATGATTTTTAAAGTCGTATTTCCCCATTATATCAAGAGCAAACGTTATTTCCCGAACACATCCATCGACTTTGTAAATAAAAAAAAATCAGGCTAAAAAACGAAAATCTATTGCAATGATCTTTAAGAAATAAGAGGTTGAAAACAAATGAAATTAGGAATAATAATCCATTACGTATGGAAAGACATTCGGGCAGCGTAGATAAAGCCAAAGTCAGAAAAGCCACTCATTTAGAAAGTACGAGTATTTGTTGTATTTTCCTTCTCTCGTTTGTTCCACTTGACGGGGGGTGACTGTCAGCGACTACTATAATAACATGTAAAAAGATTCTTGAGAAAGTGAAACTTATTCACAGACCTGCTGAAAGTATTCGAAAAGTTTTACGGGTAGATAAGTCCATACTGTCGTCAATCCCTGACAAAACTAGATCTAGTTTTTATAAAGTCTATCCGTAATAGATTATTGATTTAGATTTAAATCAAAATGACGATTGGCTAAATTAAAGGAGCTTAACGTTATGTGTTAAAAATCTAACTTACCACTTCTTAATCTACATTTTACATCTCTATTAAATTTTAAAGTACTAATCTAGATTCTAGACTAGCTTGTGATCTTAATCTAAATTCTAATTATCCAGATCTAGATCTAGATCCAGTTCTCGAATTTAGATATCTAGTTCTACCTTTAGTAGTTACACATGGATCTACATCTAGATTTACATCAGGCCAGTATCATTGTGGAATTAATACCATTTTTGGCGAGCCTATCATTACATTCTCATACGTTGGAAACATGTTGAACAATGTTTTTCCAAGTAGTGTTTGTTTCAAAAAGGGAAATTTATATATCGATCTATATAATTAAGCTATGTTGTTATTAGTCCTTGCAGTACTCTCTGCACTGTCTGCGTTGACTGCTGAGAGCTGTAAGGGCCTTCATGAATACTTGAGACAGGATCTGCCTTACATGTAGGCTACATCTAGATTTAACGCTACCAACTTAAATTTATTTTTTTATTCACATGCATTCATTATCGAGTAGTTACTAATGTGAAACTGCTAAATTTATACCAACCCAAAAATTACAAAAACTAGATCTAGATCTTTTACTACTTTTGCTATTACCTCTACAACTACTTCTAAAACTAAGTACTACTGCTACTTTAACTACCACTACTACTACTACTACTACCTATTACCTTCACAAATAATAATTGTACTTTTTTGTACAGTGATAATTTTTAATCAGGAACAAAAATGATTTTACAAGCAAACCTATAGGAAAAAATTTAAAAAAATACGCATTTGAAACTGGTTTAGAAATTCAACCTTTTTTTTAAAAGGAATTTAACCCAAATATCACCTTTCAAATGTATTTCGAATGAACTGGTTTCATTCTTGGATTCTAGATATAATAGCTCTAGGATTCCATAAATGTTTGTGGTTTTTTTTTGGATATAAATGACAGGCTTAAACTGAAAGGTTGTTCGTCAGGTTTATATATATTAACAGCAACCTGATTAAGTGAACATACATAGATCTATACCTTTCCGTAGGCGCCTTCCTTTTGTATGGGTATACCTCTTAAATGTTAAAATGGACATCTTTACAGCGAAAATAAGATTTGAAGATAAAAAAAGAAAAAAACACCAAATTGTTCTTTTGAAATTTTAGCGTCGCTTTTGACATCATCTAAGAATTCATTTAACTTCATTTAATATGTTCCGAGAAAATAAAAGCATTTAAGTTTTATTCCAATTTAAATATATTTATTTTTCTTTTGGGACCTAAAACTAATTAAAAAGGTACTTAAAAAATTTGATTGCTCTATTTACACAATGCATATCAATAACAAATTCTCCAATTCTCATTAGGTTTTCACAAATGTTGCATTATTAATGTCTATGAGCAGCGTTAAGTTTCTTTCATTAAAAAAATACACCAAAAAAGTTCAAGCAATAGCAATGCACACAAAAACTTGTTTAATGGATTCACAGGGCTCTTCAATCTGTTCAAAAGTATCTTCTAGTGGAAAGGAAAATAATAAATTATCCAGCTTCCTTCAAAATTAAAAAAAAAAAGAATACTGCACTGAGAATATCAGGCAGCTTGTTAGATTTTATCCTCTGAAAGATCATTAGCTGAATGCAAGTTGCAACATAACATGAGAAAGCAAATCACTTTAAATCGTCAGCCAGTGGTAAAAAGCAGGGAAAAAAACTAGCAAATGTTTTACTTTAATTGAGGAAAAGCCTCATATTGAAGTTTGTGGGTTAAGGATTTACATTTTGAATTTTTTTTAATGAAATCATGTAGTGCATGAGTCTGAAGGGTCATAAAGTATATATATATATATATATATATATATATATATATATATATATATATATATTTATGAAAATTTTTTTTTTAATTTATTTCTGTTCTCCCCTGCAGATCCAATTTAAAAAATCCTTGTAGCTAAATAGTATTTAAGTGAACTGTGGAATTAAAAGTTCTTTTAATGCTGCAATAATTTCACATGATAAGGTTTTAATATATATATATATATATATGTATGTGTGTGTGTGTGTATGTGTGTGTCTGTGCACCTCTGTGTTTTGCTCACTGTTTTTGTTGGGTTTCTTTTTTTTTTTCAGAAAGGAAAATCTATGAAGGAGACAAAACACACAGTTGCGAATTCACAATGCATTTCAAAACTTCATAAAGTTCAAACTATTTTTATCTTTTTTTTTACAGATTAAAGGAACCTTCCAAGGCATGAACCTCAGTGTGAAAATTAATAGTTTGAGATTTAATATGGAGCTTTTTATTAATGTAAAACTCCATATTTTCACACAAGGATTAAGTTATACATTCAATTAATGAAAGTTTGAGGCCATAAATTCAGTGTTTGTTTCTGGATCCCAGCTGTATCAAGCTTTCTTTATCAAATGGGCAGGTAAGTTTAACATTGGTACATGTATTTAAGGTAAATGTAAAAATAAGTTTACAAACATGTGTTGTTTTTTTTTGTGTTTGTCATTGCCTCTACCAGGCTCTCTCTCTCTCTCTCTCTCTCTCTCTCTCTCTCTCTCTCTCTCTCTCTCTCTCTCTCTCTCTCTCTCTCTCTCTCTCTCTCTCTCTCTCTCTCTCTCTCTCTCTCTCTCTCTCTTCCTCTCATTATCCTCTTATTCCCGGCCGAAAATATTTGTCAAACTTTCGTGTAAGAACTTTAGATCTATTTTTTTTTCTTTTCAATTTACCATTTGCGTGACGCGACGCACTAGTTGTATAAAATGGTAATAAGATCACTGCCGCATTGGGCTTATGGTGCCCGAGTATTTACTCATTTCGTCCCTTTCTCGAGTGCCACAAGGAAGCAGCCCGCAGCGCCAGCAAGCTCATCACAGAGTCGAATGTTTACCCAGTCTCCTCATGAGTCTCTTATTCATTGATTTATAATTACTGGTGCGGCTCAACTCGATATGAATCTTGTGTTCTATAGCGCTGCATACCCAAGCCACTCTGCCTCTTATTATGAAAGTAAATTCTTTTGCTTATAAGTTATATATGTCCATCGTTCGCCCATCTCTAATTGTACACCCACTATTCTTCCTCCCTGACTTATTGACTATCAAACAAGTGCCCCCCCCTGCCCCACTTGGCACTGACTCCCGGCCCTATCGCCCTATCCCACACCCCCTCTTCTGTCTTTTTTTAACCTAAGCTAATGAATATAATATTGCATTATCAGTCAGCTTGACCCTTGAGCCTCCGCACATCGGCCCATCAGGACTAGGCTCAGGCTGTGTACGGAAAATCGAAAGCTTTTTAATGGCTTTAATTAGATGAAGACTTGTTAATCGATTGATTAATTAAGTGAGCTTAACATCTGCCCCCCCCCCCTATAATGGCTCCCAGGTTGGTGGACAGCGTTCGGTTAAAAAATCAGTAATTGCAAGTCAACTCATCAAGTTTGGCGGAGTAACTTCGTTGCTCTCGGCACAACGAACATCGAGAGACCCGATTAGTATGTGACTGCGAAGTGTAGCTTATGAAATTACGACATAATTGAGGAGGAAAAAAAATTAAGAAAATGCCATCACAGAATATGTCGAGAGCCTATTAAAGGTTTCATGTTTTGTTGTGAGAATTGTTGAAGCACAGTACCGCGAACGACATTTGAATAAGCTTATATTGAGGTCATTGATTTCAAAGAGAACCTATTTTTTTTTTTTCGAATCTTCTTGTCGTCCTGTTCTCCATTGAGAGGGTAATCTTAGTTTCTGGGGTATTCTGTGCTGTACTGTGGAGTAACGGATTTGCCGTAGGCCAAGAGGGGTTCACGTTCAATGGATGGACGGGAGAATCGTTGATTGAATCTGCGGGGTGTTTCGCTGATCCGTAGGGGAAAATGTCAGGGTTCCGGTATTAGAATTAACAATGCATCCTCTTTCAAAGGGCCGGATAGAAATAGATAAATAGAACAAGTACAGGATACGTTGTAGAAATATCTTGTTCTATAAAATAAATCTAGAACTCCTCCTGAAAAAAAGGGATTGATACTGAGTTTCGATCTGTACATTTTAGTTTTAAAGCTTTTAATTGACCCAAAGAACTTAATATATGTATGTAAAAAGTATTTTTAGGTTATTTGCATTTTACTACCCAACATATTGACATCTTTTTCAAGATCCTTGATTTACAGTCATATATAAGCCTCTTTCGCTCTTCATTTGCAGTGTAAGCCCACACTCTTTCTATTTTCTTCACACACCAATTAAATCGTTCGACAACCATCTCTTCCAGATGTGTAAGATTATCAAGATTCCACAGAATCCTTGCCTGTGGCCATTAACCCGATGTTTTCCTCCTCCTGACATTTTGGCCCTTTATCGCGAAACATCCATTTAACTCAGCGCTGCATTGATAGCAGGTGCTCTGGCAGTTTTCAGAAAATTGGAGCCTGTGAATTATGATATGCCATTTAATTTGCCCCATCAAAATGTTTATGCCAGGGCTGTGCTGTGCTGTTGTGTACTGAACAGTCTCTCTTGGGTTAGTAAAATACGATGATTTGATGAATTTCATACCGATTTCTCCAAACTTCATACTTTATAAGTTATTTGCCTCGAAGTAAAAATGTAATGCGACCTTACAGTTTTCATACTTCCATCGATGTTCAGTATTCATCAGTGATTTCTATTAAGTGCGTCGTAGGGACCTATCCACAGATCAACAGATTTATCTCTATATTGATGAAAAACTGAGACGCGTCTCAGCATAGTGAAAAAAGCTGTGCAATCTTAAGTAATGTTTTAATTAATCAGATAGATCTGCATTTGTATCAGTGCTGGGGAATATTCCCATGTAATCTCATGGTTTCCTTAAAAACAAAATGTTCAAAAAGAAAAGAAAAGAATTGCTCACATTTTTAATTACGTTGGAGCATCCACGAACGTATGATTTTATTAAAAATCGCTAAATCTACCTGCCAGTTCGCAGTGCAAATTAGTACTAATTCTTTTTTGCGGAAATGTTTACAGTCTCAGAATACTTGAGTATCACGGAGATAGCGAAACTTAACAACACTATCTAAGAATCTAGAGGCATACGGAAAAAGATCAAAATTAATTATTTTGCAAAAAAAAAAACAAAAAAAAAAAAAAAAACAGCAACAAACAAACAAACAAAATTAAAGAAAAAAAAAACCAAGAAAACACTGGCATAAAAGTTTGTAAACACCAGCAAACAATACGTCTCGTTAGCTCCACAAATGTTACATTATGAATCATCATGAAAGGTACTGAAAAGAGACTGAATTCAAGATCACAGTTTGTGTCTGGATCGGACTTTGGGTCATGAAACGTGATAATAACCCTCCAAACTGTAATGAGAAGAAGGTCAGAAAGATCTATACCTTCGTTTAATTGATTATTCGAAGACTTCAACAGCTGAATAGAGCAAGATTGTCCTAAACTGTTTAGGTTTGTTTTTTTTAATACAACCTGGGTCAGTCCTGGTTTCAAGAGACGATTTTATGGTCTATTCATTTAGAAATTCTAAGATTTGTAAAGGGGAAGTGTCATCATGACTGGTTTTCTCCCTTGTGCTTAATAAATCTTCTGTTCATGTTATAAATAAATATATGTACAGGATAACAACAAATCAAGACAGTATATCGCCCTATTTGTTGCTTTTATTGCCACACCTTTTCTTTATCCAAAGCGCCCTGTGGCGAGCTTGTTACAATGTATTGCTTTTATATTTGAACAGCGTTTTTGTCACAAACATGCCCAATATTCGAGTAATTTTCTCACAATCTCTCCTCCTCCCCTCCCTCTCTCTCTCTCTCTCTCTCTCTCTCTCTCTCTCTCTCTCTCTCTCTCTCTCCCTCCCCCCCCCCGTCTAAGACCCTGGTGAGAAAAACACCATGTGATTGAATAGGCAGTGATAATCTTTGTTTACAATCTGTGGCCCTTCATAATGATTTCAATCTCAATTTTGTAGATTATTGATTTTGCTCAGACCTGAGCCTCTTCCTGTTTTTTTTTTGTTTTTTTGTTTTTTTTATCTCTCTTTATTGTTGTTTTTTCCACATTTGTCTGCATCTGTCACTTCTTTATATATCTAATTCTAAAATTTGCCTCTACAAGCATCATACTAATCAATGTTTCGTATCCTTTCCCTTCGCTCCTTTATCTTTTTAGTACAATGTCTCCTTTTGTACAATATCTCATTAATTTGTTCGTCATAGTATACCACCCCACTCCCCCATGTTCTCTCTCTCTCTCTCTCTCTCTCTCTCTCTCTCTCTCTCTCTCTCTCTCTCTCTCTCTCTCTCTCTCCTTTATGCAAGTATTTTTTTTTTTTTTTGGTTCATAACAGATATTAATGTGCACAATAATACCAGTATGTGTGCATGACCATGTTTGTGCGATTATGGGTCTAAAACACATTGCCTATTTGGGATAATAGGCGAGTGTAGTGTTGGATGGTCTTATCAGATATCAACATTCTATGCATACATCATTTGTGTTGCTCACCACACTTTCTGCACGGAACAGATCTACTTGCTTTGATGCGAATGTATAATTTACCACTTTATGTCTACCCAATCATGGGGTATAATTATCGATCACTCGTACATATTCAAGAGATAAATCTAAAACACGCATTTTCAAAGTTTGTACCCGCCAAAAGCCTTTTTTTCTCCGATATATAATTACGACTTTCCTATGGTAATTGGCTTTTCGTAAACACTATCTCGTATTGTCATAGATCCTCATTCGCCTGAAATTTTTGTAACTTTGAGATAAAAGCTCTGATTAGATGTCAATATGCATGCTGTATATAAGTTTACAGCTTTTTTGTGAATAAAGTCCTCAGCTGCAGTAATTTTGTTGTTGTTTTGAACTCAAAAGAGAATATGTCTCTATCGCCAAGCCCTGTGCACCTCAGGATTTGGTTCAAGTACCGCATAAGCTCTTAATAGATGGATTGAGCAGCGAATTTAAAAGATTACAGTTGGAAATGTTCAAACCCAAATATAACTATACGAAATGAATATAACCCATAGAAGTTACATAAATTAGTTATTGAAGCCTAAAATAAGGTATAATTTTAAGTTCTGGAGGTTAAAAGACAGTAGTGCAATAAAATCACAAAGAAAATCTGTCCGTCGAGATGATAGTTATAATTATTGTTTTAATAAACTATAACGTGCGCCATGTCAGTAGTCTTAGGGTTTTCAAATTATAAAGAAAAACCAAAAGTACATTTAAAGATATCATTGTTTATAAAATCGCGCTACTCTTTAATTTGTCACCATGACTATAGGGAAAAAAAAAAAAAAAGAAAAACAACGGCTAGTTCAATAACGTAGATACTGTGCAAAGCAAATTTGAACGATCGAATTAGCTGAATCTGACGGGTTAAATTTTTGTTATTTCTTTTTTTTATATCAAGCGAGTTCTAGCTATAAACAATTTTTAAGGTTTTTGCGCGTTTCCCTATCTGAGAATGAATTTCCTAAAGAGATGTGCAACTAAGATTTATAAAAAAAAGTTGTGAATGTTTAAGGCGCTATTTCCTGTTTTGTCTTGGAACTAACGGCGGATTCGATAGATTAGTCCTCTCTAAGGTTCACCGCTTTTTTTTTTAATTTGTGTGTGTGTTTAGAAAAAATGGGGGAAGAGAAAGGGGGGGGGGGAGGGGTAATTTCAAGTCAAAACCTGCCCAATATCTGTAATGAAAGCTTTGAGCTGAATTGATTTGAAATCAAAAACTTCATTTGCTGCAGAAGTTTCGATCTTTTTACTGTTATTAATTTTAATGAGCCTAAATTTATGTTATTGTTTATGTACTATTACTGAATCATTCTAGCTCTTTCCTTGCATTTTCATTTGCTCATTTATTTCCCTAGTAATTACCTTTTTTATAAGGGGGGTGTAGATTTAAGGTGTTACTTCAGTACATAAATTCTGCATTACAGAAGCATTGAAAGAAAAGCTTTGTATCATCTAAAGATGCGGAAATAACATAGATCTGTTCCTGGGTCTACTTGTGTCGAAAGCAAAGAGAATGTACACGTTAGGTTTATATGGGTATCAATATACAAATCCAACCTACTATGCTTGTAGCACGATCCTTCTTCAACTAATCTCCTATTCAGCCCGTCCCTCTCTAGTTTTTCTTTCTCTTTTTGCTCTCCCTATCTCTTCATCTATCGCTTTCTCCTCCCTCTTTTTCATTATCATTATTCCATTTTCTAAAAGCTATAGAGATACCACTGGATAAACTTTCGGACAGAAAACGGAATTGGTGAGGCAGATTCCATGTCGGATTAAGCCACGGGATGACCAGTCTTGACATATATTTCTGTTTGCCATAGGCCGTGCAGGATGAGTAAGAGTAGATTAAGGTTACCAGTCCACCGAGCAGTCCGAGTGTTCACCTTTCTTAATTAAGATTGTTGTGTGATAACAGCTGCTTCTGGCAGTACCATAAACTCCCCCCCGCACTGCGATTATGTTCAGGTCAATAACTAGAGAGTGGCTCATTAGATTAGATTAATAACCGTAATCGCTTATTATTTCCGTACATTACTTTGATTGTGATGTGAGCTATAAAATATCCAGTAATTGTGCCATTTGTAGAATGAGGAGCAGATTGAGAGGCCAAAGGAAAGTAAACAAAGGTCTCTTTCGTGGACATTTTATCGACGTTATTATAAAGGAACGAAAATTGTCAGCTGCCATAAATAATCGTGTGAGCAATTTGATGTAAGGAATGAGAGAAAGATGAAAACTGTTCACGGTTTGTGAGCTGGTTAAAATGACTTGGGTCATTACACATATTGTATATAATCTTTTTTTTTTTTTGAGGTTTCAGTAAGTTTCGGAATTTTTCGTTACACAAACAGGGAAGACAATATTGCAAAAGATAAAGCACCCTGGTTCGGTTATATTTACCACAAAATCTAATCAGATGAACATCTGCCGAGTTTTAACATTTTATTACCACTAGAAAGGAAATGAAAATCCTGCGTTTGTACTAGTTAGCTTTTTCAGAACAGGTGAAATAATGAATGTGTGAGTTCTAGTTGGCATTGCGCCAAATGAGTCCCATATTGCAGAGAATCTTTGCAAACAGTGGATAGTCTAGTTTTGATACAATCGTGACTCACTGTAATCGTGCTCAATCATTGGATGAATATATACACGATTATATCAGCAAAGGACCAGATTATATATCAGTCACAAGTTTGGCAGGCTGCAAGCGTGTGGATATTTATGTGGTAAATTTTGAGATAATGACGGGTATCATCCATGATCTTTGTAAACCATTGATCCATCTTCGTTTTTTGTTTCTGAATGGCTCATTCTGTTTGTTTTTACTCATCTCTCGTTCGCTTCTGTCTTGTCATCATCAGTTCACTTCTGACACACGTATGATTCGCTTGTCTTATCGTTGATTTCCTTCAATCTTCTCGTCACCAGTTTACTTATGTAACATGTATGATTCGCTTGTCTTATCGTTGATTTCCTTCAGTCTTCTCATCACCAGTTCACTCCTGACACACGTATGATTCGCTTGTCTTATCGTTGATTTCCTTCAATCTTCTCGTCACCAGTTCACTTCTGTAACATGTATGATTCTCTTGTCTTCTCGTCAACAGTTTGGTTTTCTCTTTTTGTTTAATAGTTTCTGCTTTGCTTCACTAGTTATTTTCTGTCTTACTATGTTCTCATAGTCCATTCGCTTGTTTCCACTCATTGCTTATTCCCTTGTCTTCTAAATCCATGGGTGGATTACATTTTATCCTTATTCTATGTAGATTTTAGCATATATACGTTTGATAAAAAAGAAAAAAAACAGTTTTATTTTTCTTTGTGAAACAAATTACTTTCGACTATCGAGATTATCTTATAATAATAAAATTATCCCCAATCTTTGATGATTGGAAATGTCAATTGAATGTGGCGACAAACTGTTTTTGTTTTTTTTTTGTTTTTTGTTTTTTTTTTGTTTTGTTAATTTAAGGTAATTTCCAAAGTATAATTTTCCATAACTATGGAATAATACTTGTAACATTGTGATTGTTAATCTTACCTGTTTTGTGGTTGAAATAACCAAGTTTTGACTTGCATTTTGTAACAAATACAGAGGTGTGGTTAAAATGGCCTTTTGCTATCAGCGACTATTGCTGGCTTCGGTCTAGAAGCTCAGAAGGGAGTGGATCTTTATGTCTTTTGTCTGGTAATATTACCATGCTCAATTTGTTAGACAATCACAAGGGATTATGAATCAAATCCCTTGATTCTTGTGTTGTATTTGTTCTGTGTATAAAAATGCCCATGTATGAGACGGAGATAAGGCACAGGGGAAGTCAGAAAGTTTAGTTTTACTTTTTTATGCTTTGCTACATACTTGCGCTCTTCCTGGAATACTAGTAAATATGCTAGCGAAGGCAGCTCTAACAATGTGTATAATGTATACTTCCTGACATAATTTTGAAAACAGCTTACAAAGCTATACAGTTCTTAATGTGTGTGTATATTATATATATATATGTATATGTGTGTGTGTGTGTGCTGATCTTTATTCGCTTTAGAGCGTTTCTGTACAAGGGAATAAGAGTATCTTTGCTCTGTTTTATCATCATCATCTTGCTCTAAATGGTCTTTAACTAACGCAGCTCTAGTTTTATTATCGTTTTGTGGATTGCTTGTGATTTTGATGCTACTCTCATAATATTTATGTTAGTTTAGCGGTGGGTTCACTTACACTGATTTACTACTGCCTGACATTTTCAATCACAGCAAGTAGGCTATCCTTAATGGGTATTATTAACCTACGGGGGGTGCATTTTAATATCACTTTCACTACAGTTCTTTGAAGTAACGCTATCAAATCCTTTCGTTCTGATTATATTTGTGATTGCCTCTCTAATCATACGTTTATAATTCTCTTTATTTATTTAATTAGTGCAAATTGTTTTCATTTGAAAAATTTCTTTCATAAAAAAAAAGGATAAACCAAAAAAGAAAAGAAAATTGTATAAATGTCAATTCTCATAATATATACATCAATATGCAAAATGCTCTTTTTCTTTCTTTTATTTATTTATTTATTTTTTTTTTTTTGCACGACACTTTGATATTAGTTCGTCCATTATAAGTTTAATCTAAAGCCTTTTTTTTTTCATGCATTAAAAAGCCGCGAGCAGGCATGGCAGGTTTGAAACTGCGAAACCCCACACTTGCTCACTGATACAGCGTATTTCGGAAACACCTGGAAGTGATCTGCATAACTATTTCATGTTGGACCAGGGACGTTCCAGTTTAGGAGTCTCTCTGGTTGGACACTGGCTCACACCCACTGAGCTCCGTTAAAGTAGATTATGAATAAAAAAAAATGTTATCTTCGTCCGCTAGGTCTTTAATTATTATCCAACTCTTTTAGATGGCATGTTTTATACATTAAGGATTTATCTTTCTCTCTGTCCCTTCTCTTCAGGTATGCTCGCGTGCTGTCCCACTACCCGTACGTGATCCTCGTGGTCGTTCTCGTGGCGGTCTCGGCGTGTCTGGTTTTCACCCTGACAGTTGGCCATGGGCTCGACTTCAATGACCCGCTCGCCGTAAGTAGTTCTATATATTCACCCTAGGATATACTCATTTGTTTACAGGTGGATTGATAGAAAAGTCTTCTGATAATAAATGATGATGATAATAATAACAAAAATAATAATAATAATTATAATAATAATAATAATAATAATTAATAATAATAATAATAATAATTAATAATAATAATAATAATAATAATAATAATAATAATAATAATAATAATAATAATAATAATAACAATAATGATGATGATGATGATGATGATGATGATGATGATGACGATGATGACGACGACAATGATAATAATTATGTATATATTAGTGGTAGTGGTGCTGCTGCTCTTGCTCTTGCCGCCGCCGCTGCTGCTGGTGTATTTTGCCCCATTTTCTTTCCATTTAAACGATGGCATCGCCATATCGATTACAACTTTTACATGTGTTCATCAGTTAATTGCTCAGTTTCATGTCATAAGAAAGTCAGTATCAAGGTTATTTTCCAATACAGGAGCTTTTCGCCCCACTTATTGCTAATGTTAGTCCTGTTTGCGATGTGTTACCAGGGTTTCGAGCCTCGCGGCACCGAGCTGTCGGATCGGCTGGTCACCTTCGAGAACCTTGTCAAGAATGTAGGAGCGAAAACGAACCTACTTCCTTTCGCCACGCACATCCAGCCGGCCAGTGGCAAGCACGAACCTGTGGCACGCCTCCAGACGTCACATCTGTTCCATCCAGCCCAAGCTCACCCTGACCCAGTACCAACTATGCCCGATGGAGGACCGTTATTGAGGGACTATTTGGTGAAACAAAACTCGAGGGGCTATTCTCAGCAGTCTAGCATCGGACAAGACCAGCATAGAAACAACCAGCGCAAGGTGGTTGGTGCTGGCAGTATTAGACAAAGGAGAGGCCGAAGGAATGGAAGGAAAGAGAGGGCAAGATGGAGCAAACGATTGAAGAAGAGCAAGGACTGGCCTATGGTAGAGAGACTGAGCTCCCAAACCTTTACCGTGAATGTAATGGGAGACGCGCCACAATCTGAGACAAACAGTACAGAGCCGAAGTTACGCTCTTTTTGCGGTGTTCCAGGTGAGCTATATACAATTTCGGGTGTCATCAGTCTATTTCTCTTTCACCCTTGTTTGTTGGCTTGTCAGGTGAAATTAAATTGATATGCAGCAAATAAAAATGAATTATTGTGGCAATTTCTTTATATATCTTTTTCGTCCTTACCACGAAATATACTGTGAGAAATATCTTGATGTCAGAAGTTAGCCTAGCAACCAACCTGGCTCTAAATATGATGACAATATTCTTTTCGGCACTTAAGTTGTAAACGGCTCCATGGACTAAAGTTTTTACATGTATATCAAAATATTTTCCGGTTTCCTCGGGATGCAAGCATCCATTTAACTAGATCTTTATCTAGATATAACACGGGTTAAATTTATAAAACGAATGGATATCTGGTGTGGTTGGCAGCAAATATTGATATATCAATACATATCGTCATATTGGCTTATTTTAGCAGGTCGTCTTGTCGATCATTGTTTCCGAACATTATTTTGTCTTTGTATAAAGTTGAGGTCTTTATCATGAGGCCAACATGAAATGATGAGGCATTTAAAACTGGCTGTCGTCATAAGATCTACATCAATATCTTACGTCCGCTTAATTAGGCGTTAACATTATTATTACATTTTTTTACTTTTTACTTGAAAGGATATTATATGAGAACTAGCTGGTATCTAGATAAGTTGTAAATCCACCATGCAGGCCAATATTCTGGATTTAAGGCTTTGAGATAATTTTAATGCGTTACATCAGTTTTGCGAAGAAGGCTTCAACTTCAACTTCAGGGTAGAATACGCTTTTAATTTAATTAAAATATAGCCGAGTAGATTCAATCAAAGGTTTAGTTGTTTTTTTCCCTAGACATTCAGATTTTAACAAAGTATAATGTAGGATTCATTTTTAAGCGCATACAGCACCACTGATCTAGTTCATACGATGCTAACCACAGAAATGTGTTTTACTCTCGCAACTCTTTGTTTTTCATGCTTGTATAGTTACATTCTTTAAAATATATGAAAGAAGCTATGATATGCTATCACCCACTTTGAGATGAATTTAGTGGTTTTTTGCTCAAAATATAAATATTTCACTGAACTGAGCACTTGTTTGATGGCTTCGAGATCTTAAGAAACATTTAGATTATAGGCTTTGTAACCCGGTGTTTCTAGAGCGGAAATGACACCATGAACTATCTTCCAATTGCCATTAGACTTAAAAATGTTTTTCTTTTTTATTGCAAAATTGATGTACAGATTCAGCCTCCATTTGCACTTATGCCAAAGATATATATATATAGTATATACCTTAGTTTCGGAGGTTATCTCGCCGAGATATTTTTACTTTTATTTGCTTCACTAGAGATTGTGTAGCCGATTTGTGCAATGTATTGTATTTCGAACCCTGGGTCGCTTCCCTACCTTGTTTTTTAGCGAAATTATGAAATCACACATTATAGCTACATCTTTCCTTTATTATATCGATGAGCCAAATGGAAGATTTGTCCTTTCTTTGTAATTAATTTATTACACTTTGCCTACAACCTAATCGTATTAATCGTACAGTTTCTGTCATAGTCTATATGTCATTTGATATATTATGAGACAATCGTTCTGCTCCT
Organism: Elysia crispata; assembly: GCA_033675545.1. Taxonomy (NCBI): domain Eukaryota; kingdom Metazoa; phylum Mollusca; class Gastropoda; family Plakobranchidae; genus Elysia; species Elysia crispata. The sequence goes on along the minus strand of JAWDGP010000218.1, from coordinate 578,004 downwards.
CAGACAAGTCCTACGCGCGTCTGGTAGTCGCCTCTTCACAAGGGCGTAGTATTCTGAACAAGGAAGATCTCCTGGCGATGTGCCGCTTGGAGGCCACCTACTTCCGGTCATGGCCTGCGTATGAGGAGGTGTGCATGAGAGACGAGAGTGACGGTCATTGCTGTCCCTCGTGGTCGCTAGCCAACTACGTGGCTCTACTGGCGAGCCGGGACAGGTGTGAGGATGTCACGTCAGAGGATGTCACTAGCGTGCACGTATTGCTGTCTCAGTGCGCTCCTTTCTTCCACAATTTCTCCCTGGGCCCTAACTGTGCAGGTCGACACACCAAGGAAGAATGGTTTTTTAGTCCCCACCATCCTGCCCGCCCATGCCCCGGTGTGCCAGAGATATGCAAGAAGTACAACGCTGTATACCATATTCTTCACTTCTTAAGCGACTCTAGTTTCATGTATCCAGACACATCATCCCACATTCCTTCTCCAGCCCACGCTGTTTCTATTGGGAGGACTGAATCGATGTTGAAGTATTCCACGATCTTTCTCCCAGTAGCGGCTGGCTCTCATGCCGTAAACCTTTTCAATCATCTAGAAAGCTTGCCTAGGACTGTTCAAGGAATAACTGTAGTTGGAGCACATTTCGGTGCAAAGTATTCATTGTTTGAGCGGTATCTCGTGGCTGACTCGTTTTGGATCGGGCTGGCATGTGCAGTTATTTTCTTAAGCATGTGGATCTACACATCCTCTCTGTTTGTCACGACGGCAACCTTTATGTCCATGTTCTGGGCTGTAGAGGTGGCTTACTTCCTGTACACGTTTGTGTTTAAAATTAAGTTCTTTCCATACATGAACATGGTAACACTCATCGTCATGGTGGGCATCGGAGCTGACGACCTATTCATCTACTGTAAAGTGTGGCATCTGGCGAAGGCAGAGAAGAACAACGGTGTGCTGGAGAAGATTGTCAGCGACACGCTGCGGCATACGGCCCTCTCAATGCTTGTGACAAGCCTAACCTCAGCGGCCGCTTTCTACGCCAACTACGTGAGCGATATAACATCGATCCGCTGTTTCAGTGTGTTTGCTGGGACGTGCATCGTGATCAACTTCGTCCTGGCGGTGACCTGGCTCCCCGCGTCTGTGATGGTACACGAGAGATGGTTACGCTGCTGCTCCGGGCTCAGTGACCACTACATGGGCGCCAGCACCTCGGCCTGCTCCAGGGTGGTCACGTTACCGTATAAAGTATATTTTTTGTTGTCTGATTGGTCAAGGATATTTTTTGAAAAGCTGTTGCCTTGCCTTGTGATAAGATTCCGAGTTGTATGGATTATTGTGTTTGGTGGACTGTGGATCGCAAGTGTTGTTATTATATTTTACTATCCCCGTCTGAAACTGCCGAACTCTCGTAAGTTCCAAATGTTTGCTTCTGATCATTTGTCTGAACGTTACGACTTTAAGTTTGGTGATAAGTTTGATTTTGAAAGAACAAAAGATAGAGATGACGCACCAGTATTTCCCATAACAGTTGTGTGGGGTCTCTCAGCTTCAGACACAGGGGATCCACTAAACCCTTATGACAAGGGACATTTGACGTTTGATCCTGACTTTGATATGACTACGCCAGACGCACAGAAGTGGCTTTTAGATTTTTGTTTACGACTTCGAAGTACAGAGTTCTATGTTCACGTGCCTGGAATACGTCTCACAGACTGCTTCATGGAAAACTTCGTCACAGGCTGGATGAAGCAGTCATGCCGCGACGATAACACTGAGTGCTGCAATCAGACACGATTTCCATTCCCAAGAGCTGTTTTGATGAGATGTCTGGCGGAATATATCCCCGAGCTACGAGCAACTCCTGGTGTACATTACAACAGTTACACTCCAGGACCCAGATTCTACAACGGTCGCATTAGTGCTTTCTTTGTTCAGTTTCTCAGTAATCACACTTTCAGCCACTCTTATTCGGATGTCGAAAGTTTCTATAATAAGGTTAACAACTGGGTCGAGAGCGAAATGCAGTTGGCGCCTAAGGAGATGAGAGGTGGTTGGTTTGTAAGTCACCTTCACTTCTATGATCTACAGTCTTCACTCGCTCTTGGGACACCATTGGCATTAGGTGTATCTCTATCTGTGGTGGCACTTGTAGCGTTTTTCACAACCTTGAATGTTCTTGTCAGCATATATGCTCTACTCGCTGTTGGGGGAGCAATCTCGACCACATTGGCGGCGCTGGTGCTGATGGGTTGGACTTTGGACATACTAGAATCTGTTGTGATCACAGTGGCCGTGGGTCTGGCGGTCGATATGACACTTCACTTCGGCGTTGCGTTCCGCCTAGCACCAGACACGGGCCGCGAGATGCGCGTGGTCAGCTCGCTGGGACGCATGGGGTCGCCTGTGTCCATGGCTGCTGCAACAACTATGCTTGCTGGAGGTTTCATGATGCCATCCACCGTGCTAGCTTACCGCAAGTTCGGTACTTTCCTTCTTCTGCTCGTATCCCTAGCCTGGCTTTACGCGGCCTTTTTCTTCCAGGCACTTCTCAGGATCGCCGGCCCTCATGGTGGCTTCGGGCAGTTCCATTGGCCTATCATGGACTGCTGCTCCCCTGGGAGATCTAGGGAACGCGTCGATAAAACAGTGTACTCCATGTCGGAGTCCACGCTTTCTTCCTCTAGCACGAGTGCGCGTGAACATAGCCATGGCCACAACTATGTCTACACACAAGAGCTAGAGCCTCTTACAGGCAGAGAGAGACTAGGTAGAAACCCCAGCTCGAGGCACTACTGTCACAAACACCATCACCTTTCTTCCCAAACACAGTCTACTAATTGTAAAGATGGCAGTCCTGTTGTTAGCTCGTCAGAAAGGAGAAGGTCCGCGTATCGCCCACGTCTCCAAAGTAATCACCATCATCACCACCACTGTCACCATCAACATAAAGATCATGGTCATCCTCATCATCATCATCATCTTCAAAATACTCACAGCAGACCTCGTTTAAAAAGTGATTACATTCAAGTATCCACTACTGTTGAAGTTCTTCCAAAGAGCATGGCAAATCAAAATGAAGTTAACATTCCAGTTTTTACAAACTCTTCTCCATCCTCCTCATTACTCCACGGAGCTTTAGAACCAGTAAGCACCATCAAAGACTCCTCAAAGGATGACATATCGAATCTCGGAGGAGCAACATCTCTCACATCTTCCACACATGACCAAGTTAACTCGTTATCAGCTTCCAATGACCATGTGACCAGTACTTCTCTTTCCCAAACTCTTGATATCACTCCAAGTAACAGCAGCACTTTGTCCCCCAGTCCCCACCATGACCGACTGTCCTCATCAGACTTGTCGGAAGTGTCCGATCCCAAACCGGCGAGCATTGATTGCGAGGCTATCATGGATGCAGTGCCAGCTCATCCATCTACAGCTCAGTTGGAGCTTGTGCCACACACACAACCCTTAACAGTTTCTTGATGAACGCCACATTTACATTTGAAATAAAGATGCTGACAGCACTATAAGATACATATAGGATACATTCTGTCCTTTATTATGAGAGGCCTTACGTTAAAAATTTCCTACCAAGTAAGTGATAGTTATGTTTTCTATAAATATGGATAATGTGAGTTGAGATCTGGAAGTTATGGGCTTGGCTTGGAAAATCCTTTATTCAATCATAACCATCTACAATTCACAATATAGCTATTCATTAGTACAGTGCTTTTACTTACATGTTGAGCACAGAAAACACACTGACCATTTTAGCCTTTTCAGGTCGTGTCCATAGATCCTTGTCGAGCAAGCTCTTGACAGATCAGACTTAAATTACACAAATCTTATGAAGAGATTTTTAGATAGCAAATAAAGGAGATCGTTTCACACACAGACATCCATAACATAAAACATTATAGTTTTTTTTTTTCTTTCGGAAAAAATAATTGCATAAGCTACAGTAAAAAGTTTCAAGGACGGCCATCAATGTGTGTTTAGTCTTTTCACAGCAATATAAAGCGACGAGATGATGCAGCATACGATCTGTTTGAAGAAAGGTGACCACATCTCGGTCCGTTCTATCCCTCATAGTTAATTCCTCTGGTTCTATTTTAATAGGCTTTGTGATAAAGCATATTTATTGTTGAAGGGCTCCTCAGTGGCGTGCTTGACCACAGACTTTATTTTGAGTTTTATATAGATTTAAAACTTATGACCTGACCATTTCCACATTCTGCATAATTCTGTGATTCAAACAAGTTTTAAGCATCTGTTTTTCTATTATTGCTCCTTGCCAATTTTTTTCTATTATCATGTAACTTTATTTATATTTTAACATACTTAACTTTTATTGATATAATGAACTTTTAGGTGATAGTAGAGTTCAGTGAAATCGGAATAGGTATAAATGCACCTTTATCGAGACATTTTGGATTTCTTTTTAGATTTATAGCCATCTATGACCATGATCCAGGAAACGATGATTTCACATTCACCTGGGTGGTAGGGTGGTAAAACCTAAAGCTCTCTGGGTGCAACTCATTTTGAGATTTTGTCCTACCCACACAATTCATAATAATGATCTTTTTCCCGATATGTCGGGCTGGTCACGATGGGTGGATCTGTTTAGATCGTCACTATCTTACTTCTGTTTTCCTAAAGAAGGCTTGCTATGTGTTAGAAATTGCTTGTACCAAGATATCGATCAACCCATTATTTATCTCTGTTTCAAGCAGAAATATTGTTTTAATCTAAAATATACCCATTTCTGAACTTGTAGTTAAATCCATCATTTGAAAAAAAAATTGTTTAGATTCGGTACATGTACCGGTATTCAAAACAAAATAATATTTTTGAAGCTTGTACAACAAAACTTGTATAAGTTTACGAGCTAAAATTCTTGCTAATTCCTCGCTACTGTTATTTCTTGCATCATGGATCATAGATTAAGACCATTCTGGAATACCGCTCTTTCGGTGATAGTGCAGTAGATCTTCTGAAAAGGGAAAAGAAACACAAATAATCCAAAGATAAAACTAGGTAATCTAACTTAAGCAGATAATTTTCAGAAGCAGCGCCATTCAGACGCGTGTTTGCGCGTCTTTGGACATGATTGCGTCTTCACGAAATGGAACTTAGCGACATTAAACATTTAATGTTTCAAGTCAGTGTAAAGACAAACCTAGAGATTTATACTGTAAAAATGTGTGTAAATTTATCTACGTGTATATTAGCTTCGCATTATAAATTTGTTATACAACGTTTAAAATTATAGCCTCTTTACATGTTTTTTTTTTTAATTTCATGTACATCATTTTACTCATAAATTTATAAAACATAAAAGAAGAGGTGTTTTCGTGTTTTGTTTTGCTCGTCATACTTGTTGTATTCCTTTGTTAAAGTATCACTGTTTCCGTTTCTGTTACTAATCCGTGAAACTTTTGTCGATTATTTCGTTTTGCCTTCATAGAGATATGGTCATTTTTCAGCTATCTCTGTAAGCCCAACACTATGCTCATACATCTCTCGTTCATCTATTGAAATCGTTATATTCCTCCCTCATACGGTTTATCTATGAAGGACATAATTTGCTAGGTGTATTAGGGAAAATAATTATGTGTTGTTTTATTGAACAGTATCAAGAACAACGGCTGCAACAATTATATTAACAATAACAGTAATAGTAATCATATCTTATTAGTACTACTGTTGATAATAATCTAAATAGTTTTGGTAATAGTAGAAGTAATAGTTATAATAATAATAATAATAATAATAATAATAATAATAATAATAATAATAATAATAATAATAATAATAATAATAATAATAAGAGGAGGAAAAAGAAGACGGAGAAGGAGGACGAGGAGGAGGAGGAGAATAAGAAAAAGGAGAACGTTTAAAAAAAAACCTATTGTTTTCGCGTATGCGCAGCAGGAAAAATGAAATGGAACAATTTAAATCTTTGCTTGAAAGTTGAACGATTGGAGCTAGTCGATCAACTATTAGCGTATAGTAGATCTTAATTATTGATATATTGTGAAGATTTTCTTCTCTTTATCTCAACAACCTCACAAAAGATATTCAATTGAAATGATTATAGGGAGAGATAGTGTGATGTTATTTAAGGTCTAAAGAATTTGAGTTCGATAAATGCCAAGCTGTATCACCTCTAATGCGTCACGAAACTTATGAGTTGTATTTACGCCACATTACACCCATTCAGAGCAAGATCCCCTGAATCATAAATCTTTTAATGCTCTTGTATTACGCTTGCTGTTCTGGAACGATACATTATAGATTATTTAGAACTACATGCAGTAACACAATGGCGTCGGGAGGTTTTTTTTTTCCCCCATTGACAATCCGCTCCAAAAGATCAACTCAACAAGTCTGTTGCATTCACATAGCCTACATTAATTTGCAACTACAATACAACGTTATCCCCTTTGCTCTTCATCCATCCATCCATCTATCTATGTTTTTCTATCTCTCACTCACTCCGCTCTCTCTCCGCTGAACCTATTTACTATTACTTAGGTGTTTCCTCGGATTGAAAAGTCTTGGAACGAAGTCTAGACTTAGCATTACAATTTAAAATGTGTAAAAAAAAAAAAAGGAAATTTCATTGTTGTTAGTGAAGGGCTGGGTGCAGATTTATTTCAAATGTACTCCTCATCTTTAATTTTTTTTTTTTTTTTTAAACGGTGTAGTTTAACGTGACCTTATTTTGATAACAACAAAGATTATGTGACCAATGCACTATATGACTATGAGGATGCTTGAGAGTAACATTTTCTTAACCAAATTCTATTTTAGTTTCTATGGTACACCATTTTAGAGCAGTGCCCTGATAGTGTAATTAATGTCACAGCATAACGCTGACCGTAGCAGGTCAGTTAACGTTTTAAAGAAAAGAATCGGGGCTGCTTCTTAAAATATGCATGTATTCTGTGAACGTCCCCAATGGCTTCCGCGGCTGTCCTCAAGACATGATGTTATGCAAAGTCATGTATGCCTCAATGGGATGCCGGTAGACTCTACGAAACCTGAATTCCCTAGAACAAATGGCGGGAAAACCATGACTTATTCATGACTACGAAATTCACCTCACCGAGAAGAGAGTGTAAAACTCGTCTTGAAAATACAAAATACGATGGAGACAATTGCAGTTAAATCCGCGATGCTTACGGTAGATATGTATATTATACGAATGGTTTGGAGCTTTCAGACTATTTCCGACATTCTGGTTTGTAGTTATGAAGAAATTTCCATTGATTATTCATTGTTTGAATCAATGTAACCAAAAATAAACCTTCATATTTCAAATTGCTGTGGATATTTTTCCTTTCCTTAATGTAGCCACACAACCAACCGCACCGATACCAACCCATTTTAAATCAGGCAGACCTTTCGCCGATCCATTTCGGACAACGCCGCACTTAGTCTATGCAGCTCAGTGCATAAAAAGCCGATCCACCGGGTCAGGGAGACATCTAGTTCATGGAGATATGTTGTATGATATTCCTGTCGCCTTCCATCAACCTACAGTGAATATAGACTTTCTAGAGTTATTTTATCACAAATCACACGACCTATTTTAATTTTTCTTATTACGAAATCCATAACTATTTTCGTTATGGCAATGACTGAATGAGCTATCTGCGTTTTATGTTCAGAATCTGCATCACTTTATTGTCCTCACTTATTTTTCTTTTCGGTTATGCCTCTGAATCACGAGAATGAATTTCATGTAAATATGTAACTAAGAGTAAAAGTAGTTCTGGCTTGAAGCTTGTCCGGTCCGACTTAAAACCTACAATCTTATTTATGTCTATCCAATTCGGCAAACGCGCTGTGATTTTGAACAGAAAATAAATTTGGCCTATTTGAAATTTATCGTAAGATAGACTTGATTCTGAATCAAAAACAGTCGCAAAGATGAGAGGGACCTCGCATGGCCAACACACATCTATCTGAATGGAAACACTGTTTTATTATCCTTGTGACAGTCTTTATATTCGAGAAGAATAATTATGTAGATTTTCTGTATACCGGTACAAGAAATAATTTCTCCAAGTCAAACGTTCTCTACACGTCCTTACCGAAAAGTAAAGTCCTGTACTATTACATTTACAGGTTAGCTGGAAAAAAATGCTTGGAATATAGAAGTTGCAGAAAAATGTGATCCGTTTTGACGTGTTTTCATTTGACATAATTTATTATATAGATACGTGTGTGAATGTGTGTGTGTGTATATATATATATATATATATATATATATATATATATATATATATATATATATATCCTACTCTGAACCGCTTAGTGACTGCGATACTACAAATAGTCAGTTTTGGGACAAGAATGCAAGAAAAAAGTAAGTAGACCTTTTTACGTCCTGACAACTTTTTTTTTTTAACCTAGGTAAAAAAACACACACACAATACTAACATTTGATAGAACAGTTAGCACAGAGGGAACTTCTCACACCTATTGCTGCACTGTGCTATCTATCAACTGTCAGACTTTGACCAGATTCTGTTATACTGTAGTTATAATAATTCCTCTGACAATTAGTGGTCGTGATTGTTGGCTGTAACAAATAATAAAGATCAAGCAATCAAATATTAGTTCGAAGTCATCTGTATAATTACTCTACATACCGGACGAGTAGTTTCTGATATGCCGCCTTTTTGTCATTGTATAACAAAAGTCCTAAGTTAACCAACATTTTCTTTTCCCTCGTAGTTGGGAAATAAACGACTCTAGATTTTAGAGGCTTTTTGTGTGCTTTTTTATAATTTTATAATTCTAGTGGTCATGAATTAATTGTTCATAACATTTTATTTATTTTTTTTTTTAGTCTTTTGTCATCGTGCAGCTTCATTTTGATTCTCCCCCCCCCCCCCCTCCCCCCCCCCAAAAAAAAAAAAAAAAAAAAAATATAACCCGAACAAGAAAAATGATGCCTCAAGTGGGTTTTATGGAGTGATGGAGGTTTTAGAAGGACTCATCCCTTTGACACGTGTGCCATATCATCCTTTTTTGCTCTGTCCTGCTTGATACTTTTCAGGCTGTCTTTTATTAACTTGAAAAGATAGGCCAAATCTTTAAATGGAGAGAAGCGGTGGGGGTGATTCATTCTTTCATAAGAAACTTAATAATAATAATAATAATAATAATAATAATAATAATAATAATAATAATAATAATAATAATAATAATAATAATAATAATAATGATAACAACAACAATAACAACAACAACAACAATAATAATAATAATAATAATAATAATAATAATAATAATAATAATAATAATAATAATAATAATAATTATAGTAATCAAGTAGTAGTAATAGTAGTAGTAGTAGTAGTAGTAGTAGTAGTAGTAGCAGCAGTAGTAGTAGTAGTAGTAGTAGTAGTAGTAGTAGTAGTAGCAGTAGTAGTAGTAGTAGTAGTAGTAGTAGTCGTCGTCGGCGTTGTCGTCGTAGTAGTAGTAGTAGTAGTAGTAGTAGTAGTAGTAGTAGTAGTAATTGTAGTAGCAGCAGCAGTAGTTTAGTAGTAGCAGTAGTAGTAGTAGTAGTAGTAGAAGAAGAAGTAGCAGTAGGTGTAGCAGTGGTAATAGTAGAAGTAGTAGTAGTGGTGGTAGTAGCAGAAGTAGTGGTAGTAGTAGTAGTAGTAGTAGTAGGACAGCAATCACACTATTACCACTTATATCAATGAAAATAATATACATCTATACGTGTACATGTATAATTATATATATATATATATATATATACACACACACAATATATATATATATATATATATATATATTTATGCATACACACACACACATGACAGTTTGAGCCAATGAAATATGCATTAAACATGTTAAAAATTTAAGCCCGACATCAGAACAAGTTTTTTTTTTTTTTTTTTTAAATAGTAAACTTAGTAGTGTGCTTAAAAGACAATAACTATAATTATATATGCATCTACCTTAAAATTATTTTTTTTTCAAGGTAGACAAGTGAATACGGTACTTTAATTGCATTTGGTAATTTTGTAAAACATCAATGCTATTTTAAAAAAAGAAATAAGCATAGTTTTCATACCCCAGACTTTTACCTAAAGGTTTTTAAGTGGCTTGTTGAAAAGGTAAAATAGGGTGGTGTTAGGAAGTTTCTTGCTTTTTTCCAAACAAATGTATTCCGCTTGCAAAATAAATAAATTTTCAAGTGTAAACATCTTTTGAAAATACTATTGAGTTGGAGCAACAAACTACCAAGTCATTAATTCCTTCCTATGATATGGTTGTAACTGAGTTAAACATCTACTGCTCTTAAATGTATTGTCTTTACATAGTGTTTATCGTTCCTGTTGAATTGCCGTCATGATCAGGGAAGAAAGACCACAGTGATCCTCTTGCTGGATCTTTAACATAATTTCCCTTTTTTGTGGTTCTAACGGCAGACTCGCGCTGTTATTAATGAACGCCGAGCTTCTCGCAAAAATACCCCTGGTTCAGGTGTACGCTAGAAGTAGGATTCTTACCTTTGCGTGAACGACTACCATTGTAAAACGTGAAATCATTTTGTGTACAAAAACTTATACATGTAAAAGCTGTTACTACTTTTGCTTTGTTTGCAGTAAATCAGTTTCGCGCTGGCAACTGGCAAGAGCTGACTGCCCTGATGAGTGTAGACTGTACCTGCATAATGTTGAAATTTTAGCTAAACTGATATGGCTTGTGCAGCTTAAAAACTCATGCCGTAACTGTTTTTGTGGCATTATTAAATGAATGTTGACATAACTGATTAAGTAATGAAGCAATATTATAACTTCGTTTCATGTTTTGGTTAAGGTAATTATTGATAATTATTGAAGTTTTGTCAAACCTTGTCCAAAATTGACATTTAATTCTATAAAGTTTGAGATTTGAAAGTTTTGGACGAAAAGCTGTAAGATAAGTTGCACTGGACTGTCATACTTGTTAACATGAACCCGGTAACAGAAAACCTTGTGTAGCTTAGAAATTAAAGTCTGTCTGTAGCTATGCTATTGAAGATAATGTGGACCGCTCTTTCGCTTAAAAATTATGCTAAAGCAAATTTCAGTCAATATTTGTGAGCGAGTGATCTCAATTGATGTGTTAAATTCAGCGCTTGCTAGAGTTTAAGGTCAGCTTCTGTATCAAAACTCTTCAAGCGGGCAGGCTGTCTTTGTTGTCATTTTTTTCCATCAATGTGTTCAGATTAGAATCCCTGACATGAACTGTAACCAATGGATCATTTTTTATTATTCTTTTTTTTTTTTTTAATTTTAATCTCGCACGTTGTCTGTGCATTTCATAGATTTAAATTTTGAATTTAATCACTTTTTAAATTCAAAACGGTAGCCGTTTAAAAGGATGTTAATTAACTTTCGCAAAAGAAAAGATGGCTCTTAGAAGGTATTAGTGCCAATATTTTAGCTTCAAAACCTAGCGAAATGATAAAACCGGAAGTTGTGTTGGCGTACAAGATATCTAAAATAATTATTTGATTTACGAAAGAGAGAGAATTAGAAACCAATGCGTCCCGACTCCACAAACATGTTAAACATGATTCCAGTCGTTCTGTCTTCAACTTATAACAAGAAAATTTGATAGCAGGAAATAGGGTACATAAAAACGTGAGATAAAAAAATTGTTGACACGAAGTAGTTGTATGATTCAACTAATATTTTTAAAATTATGTCGCAATACCCTTAAAAAAAAGAAGATTAATTTTTGTGAAAACCAGTGATATTCAAATTTCCTTTATTATGTTCTACTTTCTTATGTCATCTCTTTCCAATCCACTTCTAAGGTTCGGTGCACATTATCATTGGAAGCTTTACATCTGTGATGAAACAGATTAACACAAGCAAACCAAGTTCGCTACCGATAATACAACAGGGAAATTAAAGGCTTTTCTCCGTATTAGATTTTTTCCTGCTTTTGGGGATTTTTTTTCCACTTTGCAATAATGAACCTAGGAGACACTTAGGTTTATTTCTGGCAGTTCTTTTACGAAGAGTGTTAACACAGATGTGTGCAGGTAAACATTCGGGATAGAAGCAGACTCTATCTTGAGATGGCTAATCATCCCATTATTCATTCATACCGTCTGGTTTTTCAACACTTGGGAAGTTTCGTGAACATCATGAGAGGCTCTTCAAACTCTGATCTTTTTCATGTTCTCTTATTGATCTGGACATAGTTTTAAACGCTCTTCGGGTGTTCTATTATAATGAAAAAAGATTCTTGATTAGTAATTCGAATTTGTTAGATTTCTTTAGTTAAAAAAAAATGTTTTTCGAGTTTCTTATCCGAAGTTGACCTGAGCAAGGTCTAGTGAAGGAGAAAAATAACGTATTGTTTCAAACCCTGACTTACGAACTTTATCTTTCCTACTTAGCTAACCCTACTATCCGTTTCTTTCACCTAAAGAATGTTAGATAATAGATTATTATACTCTCAAAAAGGACTGAGCTTACATAGCCATTCTCGTTATAACACATGTATAATTATTTATCAGATTTCGTATTTACGACTTGCCGGTTTACGCAGATTTGATTACCAATGATAAACAAGATGTAGGAGGGGCCGGAACTCGACAGCCGACTATGGTGTTTCTCTGATTTCAGTAAATAGAAATGAGTACACCTATACTTCTATAGTTAAAATCTTAGAAAGTGGTGGATGGGGAATAGAAATTCAGCTTTGTTTTATGCTCTAACCGACTCAGCCTGTGGGGAAAACACTTGGTGAAAATGAGCATAAAGGATTGCGATATGTAAATAATTTGCTATACATTTAGGCGTTTTTTTTTTTTTGTTTTTTTTTTTTGTCAATTGATGTTTTACCCTCTTTTTTCTTGAAATTCTTTCTTTCCTTTTGCAATTTTTTTTATTGCATCATCTCTTATTGTGTCAAATCGGACTATGTTTTCACTCATGTTTTATTTAGACTTTCTTACTTCACATTTTTCGCCCATAAAATGTTTACAGGTGTAAGTAAAGTGGTAAAGTAAATAAAATGTCTCATTTTAGGAAATAAAAACTTTCACGCCTACAATTTGGAATAAAAGTTATTATTATTATTTATGATTCTGATGGTAGAATTATATCTCAATAGTTTTGGACTATTTTATATGGTGCTTTATTGGTGTCTTTCAGGGTCCATGAGAGGTGCTTTGATCCATGGCCCCTTTCTTTTTTCACTTACCCATCTCCCTCTTTTAATCTATTTATATCTTTCCTCTTTTCCTTTCTGAAAATCTATACCTTTCTCAATTTATTCTTTAATTGTTAATCTTTTCTTCCTCCTGTTCAAACATTTTTTTCCATAACATATTTTTTTAGCTCCTACTTTGACTGCATTATGTTTAATTCTTACATGGATGGTATCAGTAATGATTTCCCTTGAACTTTGGGTGTTCAACGTACAATTTTGTTCTTTTCTTTTTTTTTTTCACTATAACCTCCTTGCTATTTTCCTTTATTCTTTTTTACAGCGATCTCATTATCAAAGGCCGTCCTTCCTGGTTCACTCCGACTCGAGCTCCTAACTACCCTCTCGGCCTATCCCACTTCCTCCAACGGGCAGCGGGCTCCAATCAATGGTCCTCACTTTGTTGAGCCTACCTGTCGGCCTTGCTTCTAATTAACGCTCTTTTTCCTGCTCAACAGGAGACCAAAGGGAGATTAAAGAGTACCATATGGGCTGAAGCTTTATTTCATCTTCAAACAATTACAGAGTATTAGCAGTAGCTAGAGAAAGGTGCCTCCTTTTATAATTCTCTTTTCATGACTAGATTCCAAGTAATCTCATTGTGCATGTGTGTATGAGAGAGAGAGACAGAAAAATAATTATGTGTGGAGGACAGTAAACGTTGGATGTATAGTTATGCGCCGTGGATTGGGGAAAAAACAGAAGGCTTGGAAGTAGTGGAGAAAGCAAGGTATATCAAATATCACAAAATATTATGGAATTCTAATGGGAAAACATAGCAATTATCAAAGTCTTTGAGATCCTGTTCTAGTGTTGAACCAGGAGAGCTAAAAATAATGTGATGAAGAATAGTTCTAAATTAAGATCTGATAAAGCATATCAAATAATGGGAGAGCAAATTATTTTTGTTTGATCGAGATAATTCCTGTGCTCCAGAATGAAGAGCAAAACAGCAGCTTCTGGTAGGTCAGATCGAGGCTCAAGGCTGTTTAGCTAGTCATCAAGATGGCGATATTTTAGGCCCTAAAAGCTGTGAAAATTATTATATCTAGAGCAGTTTATGTAAAAGACTTACTTAATGGACAAAAATTTTTCGCTTCAGATAATAGAGATGGCAGCACCAGCACGATGAACATAATAATATTATTTACGGCCTAAATCTCTAACCCGAAATAGGAGTTCTATGAGCTTCCAAGGGTTTCTTGTTTGAAATTACCCTGTTACAAATTTTTAATAATTTTCATAATATCTGCAATCTCTATTATTTTGGGTTCAATATAATATTCCACTCGATCTAACATGCTTTCGGGCGGCTATCTTTGCTCATGAAAAATTTGAGCCATATTTGTTGTTTCTGCATGGAAATATTATGTCTCTACTGAGAGTTTGCCAGACTTGTACACGTATTCAAGGAATTCAATAGCCTCGCAAGGCATGAGTATAATTGACTCATAGTTTTAAACTTTCACGCTGCCATAGAAGAGAAAGAGAGAGAGAGACAGACAGACAGACAAACAGACAGAGACAGAGAGAGAAGGAGGAGGAGTGAAAAGTACATGTATATAATTACATCTAACATCCACCATTGTATAGATTTTCTGTTTACTATTTCCTGATTCTCTTCATTTTTCTCTGTACCTTTTTTTCAACTCTCTCTGTCTGTTTCTCTCTCTCTCTCTCTCTCTCTCTCTCTCTCTCTCTCTCTCTCTCTCTCTCTCTCTCTCTCTCTCTCTCTTCTCTTCTCTTCTCTTACCATGTATCCCTTTACTCTCTTGTAACCCTTTCAAAAAGATCGCCTTCACTCGCTGGTTACCATACTATGACTGTGAATTGTGTTTGGACCACAAATAAAAATGTTTCAACTCCGACATTCTTTACAGCTTCCGCTTAATACGGAAGACGATGGCTTTTCATCAACAAGATTTAACATTGCACAAAGTACCATGTAATGCGCAAAGAATTTGTCTGTCTGTGATAAAAGGGAGATTACTCGTAGAGTTATTCCTATTTTCAAAGGATCTTCATTTGTGTGGGCATTAAGCATTGATCTGTTAATTTTTCAACAGCATTCCTTGATGTAAACGGTAAACGAGTCTTACGGGCTTTATAAACTCGTCCTTGATTGGGGTTGATATAGAGAGCATGTTGAGAATCCTTGTGTTCTGTATTTCTTTACAATTTTTCATTACAATTTTTTTCATTAATGACTAATATAATAGCCTAGTGATCAGAGGCAAAGAAAAGAATTATAAAAAATATGGTACCGACATCGTACCGACACAAGTCTAGATGCATAAGATAAGACTTTCCGTATAGATAACCAGGTACATGTAGCGACGATGAAGTAAATTAAAAAAGACAGAACAAGAAAAAAACAAAACAAAAAAAAGCAGTATCAGGCGGTAGTTATAATACAGAAGCTATTAGAAAAAGAAACAGGTAGAAAGAAAGTTACTAAGACCAGGTAAAATTTAAAAAAAGGAGTAATGATACCGCCTTAGAGCCGAGCAATGATGAGCCGCGCATTTTATATAAAATACAGATCTGGTTCAGATAAAAAGAAATGGATTGAAATGTCAGAGGAAATAAAAGAGACAAGACATGTATTGCGAAATAAAGGACGATCGTATTGGAGAGCTTTATCTCTTGACATTTTATTTTAATCTTTACCCTAACGAGGCTATCACCAACACATATTGATTTCTGCGACCTCCTTTGAATTAAAAAACAAAATAAATTATCGAATGCAAAACTTAATATCGCTTAGCACTGTTTGCGAACACGATACGTGTTAGCATCCCATACAACACCTTGCGATAAAATGATAGCACAATTTATAAATCTTTCGGATATAGAAAACAGATAAAGAGAGAGAGAATATAAGTATTTATAGACAAGATTTATTTAGATGGAGGGTTAAGGAAGAACAAGGAAAAGAAATTGACGAAAATCTATCCAGTACCTCAGCGCGAAGTTCGTGCACTTTTGCTATGAATTCAAACCCAATCCAGTGCTAGTTGCAAGACACAATTAAAAAAGCAAAAAAAGGCATAGTGCAGACAGTCATGTATTATTATTAATTACATGCCTTTTTACATAAATTTTATAATCTCCTAAGTTATCCGAAGAATCTTATACATATCAGGTTATATGGGCGGAGGAGTTTGCTTTTAATGAGCTAATGCACAGGGTTTTTTTGTTTTTATTTCATTACAACTGAACATAACAGCTTGCAAGTCCATGGCAAAAGGAAAGGCATTTCTGACAGAAACAAAACCAATAAACTTTCCATCTGAATGATCAGTTTCCATTTAGTAGCTGCAATTAGTATTGTATCTTATGAGATATTGTACATGCTTTATTGAGAGACAAAATAGTGCCAGTGCACTAGCTCTGAACAAACTGTTTTGTTTGTTCTTTTATTTTTTTTGTGGGGGCCGATAAAATCAGAAACAATCATCAAATCACATTATAAGCCTGGCTTGATTTAGCAAAAAGGGATCAACGCTGAAAAGTGTTGTATCCCTTATAAAGATGGAGTTAATTCTGGCTACAGTTGGCCTGTGTCATCTTTTCTCTATTGACGTGAATGTTTGATTTTCTTTTTTTTTTATTTTAGTCCATGCATTTGTTAATAACACTAATTTGTTTGTACTCTCCGTGGTATTGATATAAGCTTAGAGCGCTGAATCAATGCGTAAGGAAGACAATAAATTACAGTAAGACAAAGACAGAAATAGTCTATAGGTATACTAATTGTTAGAGACAAACAGCCATACATACAGATCAATAGACTGACAGATTGAGATACAAGTGCAAAATACAGAAAAAAATACTTGCTGGAGATGAAGAAAGAGATATGTAAATGGAAGAGGGAAATATAATTAAAGAGAAGGTAATATGAGCAAGAGAAACAGAGCGTTATACACAACGCTGTCAAAGCAAGAGATTTGGAAAATGATATCGGTAGAAGTTCAAAGCTGTAACTACACTCATATGTAGGCTACTTTTCGTTCCTGCTCATCCTCTTTTTCCATCTCTCTCTCTCTCTCTCTCTCTCTCTCTCTCTATATATATATATATATATATATATATATATATATATATCGTTCTATCTACCTTTCTATCGATCCCTATCTCTCTTCATCGCCTTTTGTTTGTTTGTTCTGGCCACGTTTCTAAGAAATAAAAACGTAGCTTAATTATTGCTTCTTTTCATATAATAGTCGAAGAAGACAGAGAGCCAGACAGGTAGATAATGGAGTTGAAGATGCCCCACAGAGATATATCGCCAAGAACTGCAGTACGTGTGCCCCAGGTGATACTATAATATAAAACATACACGAAAACAAAGGAGGCTTTACTTTGATTAGTGCAGGGAGGTTAGATGAAAGAAAGTGGAAGACGAAGAGAAAGAGAGAGGCTGAAAGAAAAGAAACGATAGATTTTGGAGGAGAATAAGGATACGGATAGGGGCTTAAAAGAACAAAAAAATTATGGAGATTAAGGAAAACATAGAGGAAAAAAGGACTGGAGAGGGAGGATTGAAAGTGAGCTGTGCCGAAGAATGCTTAAGACAATAAGGAAGGTAAAAACAGAGAGAGACAGAGAGAGAGAGATAGAGAGAGAGAGAGAGGGAGAAAGGGAGAGAGAGAGAGAGAGAGAGAGAGAGAGAGAGAGAGAGAGAGAGAGAGAGAGAGAGAGAGAGAGAGAGAAGATGAAGATGAAATAATGAAACGGAGGGAAAGAAAACGTATGGACAAAATTCAGAAAGGAAACACAGAAAAAGAGTTAGAGAGACATAGAAAAAGATTTATGACATTTATAACAACAGATCGATTAAAAGGTAAGAGGAGGAGGTGCGGAAACATATTTAAAAGGTGTGTATATATGTATGTGTGTATGAGAGAGAGAGAAGGAGGAAGGGGGTGGGGATGGGGGGAGGGGAGGCAGAGAAAAAAAGCAATAAAATCACCCCTTTGAAGGAAAGGAGAGTTTGTCCTACACCAAGACACAATAGTTGTACTTGGGCACCGCTAATGGCTCCAATGGTTACACTTTCATCACCAGTGCTCAGGTCGTCATAATTTGCGCTTCTTTACTTATTAATATTATTATTATTATTATTATTATTATTATTATTATTATTATTATTATTATTATTATTATTATTATTATTATTATTATTATTGTTATTGTTATTGTTATTGTTATTGTTATTGTTATTGTTATTGTTATTGTTATTGTTATTGTTATTGTTATTGTTATTGTTATTGTTATTGTTATTGTTATTGTTATTGTTATTGTTATTGTTATTGTTATTATTATTATTATTATTATTATTATTATTATTATTATTATTATTATTATTATTATTATTATTATGTTATTGTTATTGTTATTGTTATTATTATTATTATTATTATTATTATTATTATTATTATTATTATTATTATTATTATTATTATTACTTATTAATATTATTATTAGCTTTTATACATAATATGGAATTCCTATTTATCTCATTCCGACTACGACCACTTTATGTGAGTCATATGTCAGACGTTCCCTTGTAGCTTAGTATAAGAATTTTTAAAAAATTGTTGAGAAAATCTACTTCTGCGTCGAAAATAACATGTATCTGATCTTTTACGAACATAAAACTTTTGGAATATGTCTTAAAAAGCTAAACGAGACAAAACTTTTGATGCTATTGTCATGCTGGGCCAACAATTTATTTCATTCCCTAGAAATCGTCAAATCTTGAGTTAGCTATAGCAAAAAAAAATGAACAAAAACTAAATTCTGCGTACCCTGCCCAATATTTTATATTACTCATTCTATTTTTAATTTTTTTTCAGTGACTAATGTTAACATTAAGTTTAACCTGGGCACAAAACTTCTAAAAGACAGTACCAACCAAGAGAAGTTTTTTAATGACTCCTGAATAAGTACTGAAATTGTTTGCGGATAAAAGAGAAAATTGCTTCTTTTACTGTCAGGAGGCAGATTTCCTCAGATATTCTTTATTTATTTTGTAGAACGGATTACTATGTTTTACAATCTATCTTTAAATACATGGTGTTGCTGAAAAAGAGTGCTCAGATTGATAGTGAGCACAGAAGAACAAGGGAAATCAGAAGCTGAGAAGTGATAAGAAAGAGGAGAGAGAGAGAGAGAGAGAGAGAGAGAGAGAGAGAGAGAGAGAGAGAGAGAGAGAGAGAGAGAGAGAGAGAGAGACAGAGAGAGAGACAGAGACAGAGACAGACAGACAGACAGACAGACAGACATAGACAGAGGGGATGGGGAGCTAGGGGTGGGAGAGAGAGAGAAATAAAAATCGGGAAGGGAAAAGGATGAGTGAAAAAAGGAGAGAAAGACAGTGAGGGGTAAATTTGCCGTGGGCATGCTCTAGAGTACAGAGTGATGAGTCAATAGATAAAAGATTATACAGGACGCTTTTCCTCTGAGATATCAAGAAGCATTAATCTGAGTTTGCCTTCGAACCTTTTGGATTCAGATTGCAATTTAACAAACTGTATGAGGGCGAGTGGACCGATTAACCGAGTGGCACTGCCGTCTGACGTCATAGCTATGTCCCTGGCACAGCACTCATCCATTATGCACGTGCCGAGCCATGGGAGGCCCAGTCCTTTCTCCCCAGTGGGTGCTGTCCTCCTGTGGCATTGGTTCCGGCGATAAAGACTGCGCTTCTGGGAAAACTCTAACTGCAATAAATGACTAGGAAGTCAAGCAGTAAGAGTGCGAAATAGTGGGAACTTTCACATCTTTCTGAGTGCTCATACATAAACCCATTCTTCTCATAGACAGTCCAGTAATACAGAGATTATTTCACTTTCTCTTTACACTAGATGCCGTGATTCTGAAGCTCTTCATCCATGGAGGCCTTGAAAACAGCAAAGGCATCCTGTCGCAAGCCTTATACAAGCAGTTAGATCAATCTATGCTTTGTAGCAGGACCATTATAATGATATACGAATTATTCACTTCTTATTTTTAAGGCCGAAACATACAGGCCCTACACGTGAGCACTATTTCCAGACAGTTTAGCAAAATAAAACACTTCTCTCAACTCCCAAGATCAGTAGCTCTTAGGAACGAGCCAGGTCAGAGATTTTTAAACTTCTCTTTAGCCAGTTTTTTTTTTCCTAGCTGAAAACTAAACTCATTATTTCTTTAAACCTAATTACGATTTGCTTTCATCAATAATTCTTTTGACAGGTTTTTTACAGGAAAATTTGATAACTCTGTTTTCCTGCTTTTCTTATGTAAGTATTGAAGTGTCGAAGGAAATAATGATGACTTTAATGAGCTTGAAGTTATACGCAGTATTTCTAATTTCGCTAAGTCAAAAAAATGGTCAAATATCCATTTCCAAATTAATATTTTATGATTAGATTGAAGCAGCAGAGTCGCAAACAGGCAAGGTTCATTTCAAAGTAAATTTTAATAGCATGCAGCTTGAAAACGGTAGTTAAAGTGTGTATATTTATGTAAAGACAGCATTATGGTTGTTCCAGTCTTTACCACTAGAATAATCTTTCGAAAGATCTCAGTACTTGCAAAGAACTAGCTTTGTTTACCGTTTGTTTGAAACACTAGTCACCTTAAAATAGTGAGGTTTCAACACCAACAAAAGAAGTGTTTTTTTTTTATTTATACATTTATTTAGTCAGGAGCACACGCTTTGTGAACCTTTTTTTGCGTTAACAAACGTAATGAATTCAACATGGATGTAATTACAGTAGAACAAAAACATGAAGAGCAAAAACCAACCCAAGTTAGAGGATCCTAGGTAACTCTAGGTAACTTTCTCCTTCACCGTTTGAAACCCTTCTTCATTTTGCGAGTTCCCTCAGTCAACTGTATATTTCAGGTTGGACTTTCTTCATATCAACCAAGCAGTCACTTAAAGGATTCGTGTCTTCTATAGATCACTTTACATCTAAGCTTTATGCTCCGCGGAATTTTCGATAGCTGACTTTCAAAGTGAATCAAAGGTCAATGTGGAAATATGCTGCGACAAACGCTCTACCAAAACAATTATATTAGTAGTTCGGATATTGGAAGCACTTTATATACTTCTACAACAAAAAAATCTTGATTCTGCCATGCTATACAACATCTCTTTCTCTATCCCATTCTAAAGCAGCTATCAATCTTCATTCGCTTCTGGTAGTCTTCAACATAGATCTATCTTAACTCATAAGATCACAACAAAGAAATACATCACATTCTTAATCAAAACCTGCATAAACACAAAATAACTTTTTTTTAGATTTATGTGACAAATGCAGGAAGTTAAAGTTCGTTTAAAAAATTCATTTTCGCAGTTTCGCCAACAAACCAGGATAAAAATTATATCGAAAATCAAATCTTGCATCCAGAGTCTGTAGATTTGCAGGTCGAGCTGAATTTGTTCATGTGAATCACGCGGCCACTCGTTTCATTTCAATGTCTGCGCATCAATAGAGTGGGGGAATATTCCATTGTAAAAAGCCCGAAATGCATTTTGATATTCTTCCAGATCCTAGCCAGAATCTGGCCTTTCAGCCTGTAATTTCAAAAATCTTTGAATTCCTGTACAATGTCCTCTTTCTATCTTTCTTAGGGGTAGATTGTGGCGTCTCCCATTCTTTATCTTTAAGTCAATTTATACGAAACATTTCTCTCTTCTCTGGAATACTTATTTTGTGAAAATCTCTCAACCAGAGCCTTTTACACAATTTGAATGGAAAAATAATTTAGTAAAAAAAGAAAGATACAGCGTTGTGTAAATCGTGAATTCAAAAAAATGAAAATTTTAGTTAGACTTTTTTGTCTCAAAAATCAAATTTCGTTCGAGATTGCCTTCAATAAGAGAAAATATGCTTGGGGCTTTGATATTAATAATGATATTAAAAAAAAAAATTCCTAACATTATGTATTTTCTTGCAGAAAAAAAAAACCGTCTCGAAACCGTCTCTCTAACATAATGCATTTTTGTGGGTTGAATCAATGGCCATGTGATTGAATTTTTACATTTTCCCACCTCATTTGTGCAACTTCATCCTCATTCAAGCCTTCGAGCATTTTGTTTTTAAGCTACTCCATCAAACCTGAGGAAGAAAATAAAAATCCGCGTGAACGTATCGAAGGAGCTTTAAATTTGTTCAGATTTATTATTATTATTATTATTATTATTATTATTATTATCATCATCATCATCATCATCATCATCATCATCATCATCATTATTATTATTATTATCATTATCATTATCATTATGGTTATCATCATCATCATCATCATCATCATCATCATCATCATCATCATCATCATCATCATCATCATCATCATCATCATCATCATCATCATCATCATCATCATCATCATCATCATCATCATCATCATCATCATTATTATTATTATTATTATTATTATTATTATTATTATTATTATTATTATTATTATTATTATTATTATTATTATTATTATTTTTATTATTATTATTATTATTATGAAAAAAATGTGTATTGTATTCAAAAACAAAGAAGTCAGGACAAAAGCTTTTCACCAGTCATAGTATTAAAGGATTTAGAAGTTTTGGAGAATTGAAAAGAACTCTGGAGATTCGACTTATTTAAATGTTTGACAAAACTTGTAAGTTCACTATCAATGCCAACTCTCATTGAAATGAACCAAGAAGACGGGTCCAGTCTAGACACACATCATTCGACCCTTGGGAAAGACATTGATCTAGACTAGACGGTCTCGTACTGTCCCAGACTTAATCAAAGCAAGGGAAAAGTCATCGGTAGACGGGTAGAGTGAGTTCGAGGCATGAAAATGGCAGACAGAGGATGACTATGACATAATAACTTTGAGGACAACTCATCTTAGAGCGGGCGCTATGGGGTTTAAGGAGTGATGCGATTGGGATAGTAAAAACTTAGAATTTTCCAGAGGGTCTGATTTATAGTTATTTTTTTCCGTTACTTCATAGACCTAGTAAGTGTTGATTCTAGGTAAAAATTCTCTTTTCTTTACACTGAAGTTAAATCATTTTTGAGTATGATTAGAGAGACATACATAGAGAAATATAGATAAATAGAAAGATAGATGGATAGAGAAAAAGATAAAAGATCACATACATATAGATAGCTAGATAGATAGATAAACGGATGGGTCGTTTGATAGAGAGTGAGGAGAATTAGAGAGAATGAGACAGCGATTATAGGACTTGATATAAAACATAAGCAAACTATATAAAAAAAAGTGTCTGACTGACTGACTGACTGATATAGTCTTTCCACAACAAGATAATCTTAGGCTTTTTTTTTTTTTCTGCAAATGAAAGAGATTCCTGTTGGGCAGGTCGGAACTGAAAACTCACTCAGCAACGAAGTGGGGATCAAACCTGCAAAGAATACTAGCTGATATCGAGCGGATTTTCTAATATCACAACTACTGGGGCTCCTGACTGAGAGAGAGAGAGAGAGAGAGAGAGAGAGAGAGAGAGAGAGAGAGAGAGAGAGAGAGAGAGAGACAGAGACAGAGACAGAGACAGAGACAGAGAGACAGAGAGACAGAGACAGAGAGAGAGACACAGAGAGAGACACGGAGAGAGAGACAGAGACAGACAGACAGACAGTCAGACAGAGAAAGAACGTCAAACGAAGGTCCACTTATGAGACCAGTGCGTTGAACATTGAAGTGAGATTAAAAAAAATACGGTGGGCAAAAGACAGATCCGGTACTAGATTGATGTGTTTCCCTGGATGATTTCACCACTTTGATAGCTTACAAGTCAGGGTAAATCAGTGGAGAGGATGTTACAAAATAATATAAAATAAGATAAGATGCATCTTCATTGTCTTTGAATTCAAAAAACAATTATATGGTTTGAAAATACTTCAAAAGACTTAAGAAAATATCAAGTTGGCGCAGTTAGGGATAAATGGAAGTAAACAGCGCTTTTGGAGGGGGAAGGGGGAAGAGAAAGAGAGAAAGAAAGAGAGAGAGAGGTAGGGGGGAGAGATATTGGGGGGGGGAGGGGGTGATATTGGAACCAAGAGATTAGGTCGATAAAAAGTGATGTTTTTAAGTCTGTAGCACAGGGGAAGAATCACATCTCGGAATGACAGACAGCATGCGGGCAAGAATAAAAGGGTGCTACAGTGAAAAAAATTTAAAAAAAAAACAAAAAAAAACACCAAAAACCGAGTTTGTTCGGGACATGTCCCTTAGAAGACTTCGTTTGATTATTTTCGCCCTCAGCCCGTTGACAGGAAATTCTTAGAATCCATTTCTGTCCTGTTTCTCTGGTTCGAGCTCAACAGGAATGGCAGCAAATCGATGAAGCAGACGTTGAAAATCTTTATCACCCTGTGGAAACTGACAAAAGGCAAAGGAGAACAAGAATTTTATGAGCCATCTTGATAGCCTCGATATGGTCGAGAGGTGAGGGAGATTCAGCGAAATGAAGTGGACACAGCCCCATCAGTGATCAATCTGTCTTTAAAGGCATTATTGAGTAATATTGTTGTAATTTTATCCAAAGCCTTTATACCTTGGTTTTAGCAAAGATCCCCTACAGTGTCTTTGGTTTCACTTTAAAAATAATAAAATCCGGAACAAATATTTTGTTACATTAATGTAACGCTCCAAGTAGTGGGTCAATTTGTATTTTATTGGTAAAATCGGCAGGCGTGCCCAATTTTTTACTGAACAAAAGATAGAGCGAGTGAGAAAAAAGCATAGTTGTATCATTTGGGCAAAGATTAGAAATTATAGAATAGCGCACTAATTGAAAAATGTAATGTTGCCTACGCAATAAGACTGCCATAAGTGGGTGCCTAATTTCCAACGTTTAAAATGTAAATAGTAAATACTTTATTGTAGAAACCTAATGTTTTCAAAGATCCTTGTTAACCTCTTTATCTTGTATGTTAAAATGAAAGGTAGAAGCAGTGCACCTCTTGACACTTTTTTGCGGCAATTCATAGCCCTGTTATGAGCTTTCTTGGGATCATTAAAATAGTTTGGGAAAGTATAGAATCAGCTGCTTTTTCATATTGAAGTTCATACTTGACAGTCGTATTAATGAAATCTTTTCACTCACAGTTTTAAAGTAAAGAAAATCTGGATCATTGAAAGTAAAATCGATTGAATCTGTGGAGGATTTGCCGAGTTCTGTTTTTTGCTCCTGTTCTTTCTTTTTGCGTTTTCTAAAATCGGTTAAGGAATGTTTAACAATATTAAAATGAGATTTCTAAACCATCTTCTTTATTCTTTCAAAAATCATAGAATAATTGTAAAAGGTTTGTTATAGATAGGTATATTTTCATCCTCCGTTTTTATTTTTTAAAACAATTAATGACATTTATAATACGCACAGAAATCAAATTTTAAGTGCTTTATGTGCTGCACAACTAGTTATAAGTATTAAGATGTTTATTTCCAGGTAATAAGAAATAACACATATGCAGCTATAAAATCATGAGCTCATAGTGTATATATCTAACATTTAACATTAAACATAAAATGAATTATACTTTGTGCAAATGCGAAGTTGTTATTTAAAAAATTATATAAATTATAAACTTTTTAAAAGGTTTTTGTTTGAAAGTTTTCTCCTCGCAGAAATCAACAAATATGCCTGTTTAAAAATAATATGTTTCAAAATTTGCTTTACTTTTTAGTGGGTCAATATCCAAATCTTTGTTTAGAAGGGAGTGCCAGATCCAATGAGTAAAGCTGGAGAACGCCCTATTGCAAAAATATTTTGAATTAGTTCGTAGTCTTTCTATTGCCAAGTCATCTGATGACCAAACCAGGCTTCTTGGCTTGTGGAGATTTACAATCAATTTCTCTCAATTATTGAGGTGCAGTGTCATAACATACCACATCAAATTTGTAATCAACTTGCCTAGAGAAATCAATCACGGTGTACCTCTTCATGAGGAGAATCAAACTGGTTAATTTGTTGGTTTTCTCCGTTTTTTTAGCCAATCAAGCTGCGTTGTGTGTGCTTTGTGTAATGTACCGGAGACGCGTGCTTCACTTTAACAATCATCAATTTGGAATTATTTTAAAAAATTCGTTCTGAATAAAAAGGTTTTTGTTGTTGCATGGGTTAAGAAAAAAAAAAAACAACGTAAAAAATCCGACGGAAAAAAATGGGAAAAAAAACCTCTCAAGACACAGAAGATTCAACTTGAATTTTGAATCAGTGACTTGATATTGAAGGTTTCTAAAGGTGCATGCTATGCTGAAAACCCTGCCACAAATCTTAACAAACCTGCACATTTTTGAAAGCCTTCAAATATAACAGCCCTGAAGTTTGTTCAGTTTCGATAGAATCTAATGTTTTTTCTCTGATGGAAACATGCTTTAGAAGAATAATCTTTGCTCATGATAAAAGAGTAGCAACAACAACAATAACAGCATTCATATTAATAACAATAAAACCAACTATTACAGAGCAAAACTTAGGTACAACTACTACTATCAACACCATCACCACTACTACAACTACAACTACTACTGCTGCTGCTCCTACCACTACTACCACAACTACGACTACCACAAATACTACTACCACAACTACTACTACCACAACTACTACCACTACCACTACCACTACCACTACCACTACCACTACCACTACCACTACTACTACTGCTGCTGCTGCTGCTCCTTCTGCTGCTACTACTGCTGCTGCTATTACTACTGCTAATACTACTATTACTACTTCTACTACTGCTACTGCAACTGCTGCGGCTGCCTTTAAAGTGCATGATAGTAAACGTCAAGTTAAATAAAAAAAAACAAAGATAACTTTAAAAAAAAAAAACGAGCTGGAACTAGTAAAAGAAGAAAGAATTCCTGATAACCTTTTTGATTTAAAAAATTTTAATTGTAATATTTAAGGATTACAAACTATTCATTGCATTTGTAAAGAAAATGTTGAGAAGAAAATGTATAACAAAATCAAACACAATTACTAATAAAAAAATCTATACAACATCAACATCACATTTTCTGTGTTCCAGCGAAATGATTGTAAAGGTTCGCTAAGCATCAGTACTAAAATACAAACTAAATTAAAATATTTTAAATCCAAGCATTGATTTGGCAGAGCAGGTGAAAATTAGAAAATTTACAGAACTTGAATGTTACGGACACGAATGAGTATCATGAGAAGTAGGGGTAAAGAAAATGATATTATTGAAAACTTAGGAAAATCAATCAATATTTTTTTACAATTTGATGGTCGTACTGCCGACCAATGATAGTGTATTGATAAAATTTTACTAGTCTATATATTTGAAAATCCGCGATATTTATTCGAGGCTAAATAAGATAGATCTACTGTGCGTTGTCGTTCTTTTATCTTGTACGAAGGGGACAAACTCTAACAAGCATTTTGCATGACCTGACATACCTACATTAAGGGATTGTATCCCTTGCTAGACTTTATTAAATTATTAATTCAATACTGAAATAATTCTTGTAATGCGCAAGTTTGCTGACCTAATTTAGCATAATATATGAAGGTGTTTCTATCGCTAGTATCAACACTATCTGGATGCAATAAACAAGACATTTATTTGCACAAATGTGGTTTCAATCGTTCAGAAATATATTTTTTTCCTCTTTCATTTTCTCTTGTCCGAAAATTCGTTCAAACTCTATTTCGTAGCTGAAACTCACGCCGATTTGGTTGTTCCGATGTTCCTTTCTACCTATCAGGGAAAATACTAAATGTCAGTGTATGTGTAATCCCACCGTAACAATGAGCGAATGTTTCATATTATTAACGCTTTATCTCATTTGATTAAATAAAAATGTGCTTAACCTTGTTTTTTTTATAAGTTTTTAAATATATCTCATGGGACTATATCTCAATTAATTCTATATAAATAAAAAAAAGGAAATGAATTGCAAAAAGATGCTAAAGTGGGAAAAAAATTTGCTCCATTTTGTAAGAAAATAGTATGTCTAAACTGAGAGTGTGATTGTGCCACTGCAAAAGCTATCATCTTGAACATGAAAGACATTTCAGTTAAGGCGGTAAAGGTTTTGACATATTGTGAAAAGTTTGAATGATTTGATGGCTTCTTCATAGAATTTTTAGAATGTTATTATTTTGTTAGATATATTCTGTATATGAAGCTGTAATTGAAAATATCCAGACTTGTTAGAGCATGATAGCGTAAACTTTTTCATACATCGCCACCGAAGTATGTTTGGCGTTTTACTCTCATCATAGATCTCTTATAGTAAGAGGGAGGAAAATCGGGAAAGCATACAATCCTACTATATTGATCTTCAAGACTTTCAGGCAGTTTACTTAGGTTAAGATAATCTTTTAAGAGACAACCTGACCTGCTTTTTTTTAAATTTGAGTGTGTGTTTTTTTTAAACCTTTAATTATTTTCAGTTTTTGATGGTCTAGATGCATGGAAATTTTTATAAGAAAAAAGGCAGCACCAAATTAATAAAAATGAATTGGTCAGTGTTGCCATGGAAGAAATGGGTCTTCTGAGTTACAGCGTGAAAGCAGTAGAGATAGATAGATAGAAAGAGAGAGAGAGAGAGAGAGAGAGAGAGAGAGAGAGAGAGAGAGAGAGAGAGAGAGAGAGAGAGAGAGTGAGAGAGACAGACAGACAGACAGATAGAAAGACAGACAGACAGGCAGAAACAGCGATTTAGAGTGAGAGAGAGAGAGAGAGAGAGAGAGAGAGAGAGAGAGAGAGAGAGAGAGAGAGAGAGAGAGAGAGAGAGAGAGAGAGAGAGAGAGAGAGAGAGAGAGAGAAATAAACTTAGAGATTTGTTGAGAGAAGGGAGATAAATAAAGATAAGAAAGACAGGGAAGGAGTAAGGGAGATAAATTGTGTACGTTTCAAACAGAGAGCGAGGGAGGGAGGGAGGGAGAGAGAGAGAGAGAGAGAGAGAGAGAGAGAGAGAGAGAGAGAGAGAGAGAGAGAGAGAGAGAAATAAACTTAGAGATTTTTTGAGAGAAGGGAGATAAATAAAGATAAGAAAGACAGGGAAGGAGTAAGGGAGATAAATTGTGTATGTTTCAAACAGAGAGCGAGGGAGGGAGGGAGGGAGGGAGAGAGAGAGAGAGAGAGAGAGAGAGAGAGAGAGAGAGAGAGAGAGAGAGAGAGAGAGAGAGAGAGAGAGAGAGAGAGAGAGAGAGAGAGAGAGAGAGAGAGAGAGAGAGAGAGAAAGAAAGAGCGAAAGAAAGAGGGGGAGAGAGAGCGCGAGAGCTGATACATCAGCAGGTGCTCCAGTCTGTCACACCGGATGTGTAAGTATCAGGATTTTTCTTGGGGCCAGTGCTGTGCATGCTCTCGTCGGTAAACGTGGCTCTGTAAATGTTCACTGTTTGGGCTGATTCGCTAACCGTTGGGCTGGATGAGGAGCTTTGATCAGCTTCATCTATGCCGAAGAAACCGCTGGAAGATGACGTGCTCCTCTGCTCTGGTGCTTCCACTGGAGTCATTTGTTCTGAAACAAATAAACCAATTATATATATAATGTATATACAATCAGTGGTTAATCAGTTGCTTTAATATGAATTTATCATCTTCATTCCTTTCCCAAAATCAAGTTGATAAAGTCACGACAATGCTAGCTATGGCGCCGTCGCTATTCCTTTGACCATTGTCATTATGACTCCTGCATCAGTTCTAAAATCTACAATAATCTTTTTGTTTATGAATAAATTAACATTACTGTTGACCCTTTAATAACCTTACTGTTACCCTATAATTATCGTACTGATTATCCTATAACAATCTTACTGTTTATCCTTGAACAATCTTACTGTTTATTTTATGACAATCTTACTGTTTATCCTATAATTATCTTACTGTTTATCCTATAATTATTTTACTGTTTATCCTATAACAATTTTACTGTTTAACTTTAATAATCTTACGTTTATCCCATAATAATCTTACTGTTTATCCTATGACAATCTTACTGTTTATCCCATAATAATCTTACTGTTTATCCCATAATAATCTTACTGTTTATCCCATAATAACCTTACTGTTCATCCTATAACAATCTTACTGTTTATCCCATAATAATCTTACTGTTTATCCCATAATAATCTTACTGTTTATCCCATAATAATCTTACTGTTTATCCCATAATAACCTTACTGTTCATCCTATAACAATCTTACTGTTTATCCCATAATAATCTTACTGTTTATCCCATAATAATCTTACTGTTTATCCCATAATAATCTTACTGTTTATCCCATAATAATCTTACTGTTTATCCCATAATAATCTTACTGTTTATCCCATAATAATCTTACTGTTTATCCCATAATAATCTTACTGCTTATCCCATAATAATCTTACTGTTTATCCAATTCGCGGTGAGGCTCGAGCGACGTTTGGCCGGAGGATGTTTCGCCCTGTAAATCTGAGCTGGCTTTGGAGGTCCAGTCCAAGACGCGCATCGCCTAAATAGATTGAACGTGAGAACGCTCAAACCTGCAGTAATGTAAAAAGAATAATCAGGCATTGAGAAACGAAGTTTCACTGAACCCAAAATAGATCTGAATAATTATGTATGGTTAGGATGTTGATGGGATAGGGATCGGACTTAATGTTAGGCCTAACATAACGAGTACACATCCATATGGCCAAAACCTTTGATTTTTTTTACTGCTCAAACATAACAGGGTGAGAAAAGAAGGATTAAGTCACTTCCATAAAAAACTTAATGAGATGCGAATTTTTTGTTGCTCTTCTCGCATAAAAATGTTACATTAATTTTGATCTTTTAGCAAGCACCAAAGCCCGTCTAATCAAAATGTATATGGAAAGCTTGAAAACTGACTCAAATCTGCATTTATTTTATTTGTTGATGGTTAGACCTTTAATTTGTGAGAAATTCATATTTAAAATTAGTTTTAAATTGCTCGTGCTTTACGTATTCTTCTTGGAACTGCAAGGTTTTAAAGACTCAGAAACTCTTTTTTAACATAACTTGCGCCCTTTCGAATGGTTCAAAATTTTCAAAACAATTGCGATTAATTTTCTTAACTTTATAAACGCGGGTCATGCATAAGCCTATGTTTTGATATTAAAGACACCATAGAGGAGGCAATTTTCGTAATTTTCTTTAATCGTATTCTCTTTTGTACCGCACTCTTGCTTTTTCTTCTCAATGTTCTATTGCTTTTTTTCCCGCTCCTATTTATAGTTGTGTAGTACTAGTTTTTCGCTCATTTAAACTAAAAATAAGTAAAGTTAAGATACTGGAAAGTTTAGCGGTGCATATGTCGCTGTTGATAACAATAATTTTAAAGCCATAGCATTTGAAAGTATTGGTATGACATTTCCACTGACCATCTCGGTGGTCATTGATATCGCAACTGTATCTATTTTACTGTTATTGTTGTAGCTGATTCACGTATTCATCGAGCGTTTATTATTAAACATCCCAATTCTTTGGAACAGACTCAAGCCTTTCAGGAATCTTAGCTCAAAGTGGGGACTTTCGACTTTTCTGGCAAATACAGTACTGACTGAACAAAATTTATCTATCTCAATGATGAAGGGGGCCTTTAAACAGCATCATCATAGCTTACCTGCCTCAAATTCTGCAATAACTTTCAGATGTGAATTTCGTCCACCTTTCCAGTCGATGATGCTCTTAAAAAATTGTTTACCCCTTTTAACCTCTCTTACGATAACTAAAATGATTTGAGATGTAGTATTAAGATATGGGCTATTCAAGCACAAAAAAAAATACACAAAAGAGGGAAGAACGAAAATCGATCGTATAACTTAAAGGATAAAATTGCTGAACAATATGAAAATGATTGTTGCAGAATATTCATATAACATTATAACTATAGCCCTACTCGTTATAGGGTCTTTCTTTCCTACCTAAGCCAATTGGGAAACCGATCAGAGCACACAGAAGGTCACGGATGTCCTGGTCCATTTCAACCTCTTCCGGCGGTGTGTGAGGGGAGACAAAACACTCGCAGTCGCTATACTCGGTTGCCTGGCAACAAGCCTTGGAAATATAGGAAGGAATTGAAGATAAATGTTTGAAAGCGAAAGAAGTTACAATTATCACTCTGCTAATCTGCATATGAATATCTCTTTCACTTTAGAAATATCTAAGAAAGTTTCTTGATTTTTATTTCTTGTGAATTCATAAGCCGCATGTAGATCTAGATCCATTTCGGAAATCACGTAGCTTTTGCCCTAAACGTCTTGGTCTATTTAAAACAATTGTGCATGTCAATGTATAAATGTTATCAGAATTTTTTAAGATCATCTCAACTTTTATTTATTTCTAACGCAATCTTGCCTATGAGCAATGTCAAATAATATTGTTTGTTTGTTTTGTTTTGTTTACGGTGGGTCTATTATTTTTCTTCAGCTTTAACAAACAAGGATTTTTGTTTTTCTCAATTAAAAATGAATATCCGACGTGGTACAAGTCATTTCCCAGTGCTGAAAACGCAGTAAAATAGAGATAGAGCATTTTTCTATACTTACATCCTTCTTTGTAACTTGACTCAATGCTGTGACCGTGGTAGAAACGGTACTTCTGGTACAGGTAGACCTAGAGCAAGTTCATAATTTTGATTTACTTATTTGTTTTTGATTATTCTGTACATTTTAACATTTTCTTTCTATTTAAGATTTATTACAGTTATATAGAGAAAGCTATA
This sequence comes from Elysia crispata, assembly GCA_033675545.1. Lineage (NCBI taxonomy): Eukaryota > Metazoa > Mollusca > Gastropoda > Plakobranchidae > Elysia > Elysia crispata. The sequence continues at coordinate 545,031 of JAWDGP010000218.1, read as the reverse complement.
CCCGTAGTCAAAGTTATGTTTTTCTTATACTTAAAGTCAGTTAGTGCAGCAAAAGCAGAGCAATAAAATTAGAAGTACATGTATTAGCTGTCTTAATATTTCAGTCGTTACATAGGTGGTGGTGGTGGTGGTGGTATTAGTAGTAGTAGCAGCAGTAGTAGCAGCAGTAGTAGCAGCAGTAGTAGCAGCAGTAGTAGTAGTAGTAGTAGTAGTAGTAGTAGTAGTAGTAGTAGTAGTAGTAGTAGTAGTAGTAGTAGTAGTAGTAGTAGTAGTAGTAGTAGTAGTAGTAGTAGTAGTACATGAAACACTACTAGTAGTAAATGCAGCAGCAGCAGCAGCTGTTGTAATTGTATCACTGATTGTAGCAAAAGCTGTAGTGATATTCATATTGATTTTAATAATAAAAGTACTGCTTTATAACGTTAAAAAATTGAGATGGTGTCTCGCCTTTTGGCGGTCGCCGATCTGTAATCACAGATCTTTCCCTGCCAGCCATTAAAACACTGACACGTAAACCCAGTAAAACTGTTGTGACAAATTCCTCCGTTTAGGCAAGGTTTGGGCTTGCAGAAGTCCACACCTGATTCAAGAATAAACGTTATAGGTCATTCTCATTGAAAAAAATATTGTAAATATTGAACCTTAGCTAGTTATTCCTCTGTTTGTATTTTGAATGTCCTTACAAAGACAAAGGTTTAACAACCTGTTTATGTTATTTGACCCCGTATAGTAGGCAAGGTGGATTGCCCTAAAGCAAAGTGAATAAAATGTTTCCTAGTTATAAGAATAAGGAATCTCAGGGAAGTCCAAAGATACTAAATTTATTACCGTAAAGTTTCATAATATTTTGATCTCTTATCATATCATTATTTGGATGTTTTGACTACATTTACCCATATTGGCTTTGAGGAGCGCTTGTAACTTTTTCTCTTATCTGGATACTGTACGAAGGCAAAGAAATCTATCTCGATTTGTTCGATTCCGAGAAATGGGGCAAAATTTTCGAATTTTTCAGTGCAAATTGTACATGGTGCTTTTCTTCGAAATTTACTGTATTGGTAAATGTTAGTTAATTTAAAGATTATTTCTTTAGAAAATCGTTTGATCATGTTACATATTTTGAAACGTGAGTGTGTAGGGGAACCAATAAACGCCAACGCATAATATTATGAGTGAGACTTTTTTAAAGTTACGATTAAAAACTTTCTAGTGATACGATTTTTTCGTTGTCCTGCTCGCATAAACAATCATGTTACATTAAAGCCCCAAAACCGGTCTAATCATACTGTATGTGAAAAGCTTGAAAACTGACTCAAATATGCACACATTTTTGCGACAATCGTCTCACCTATGTGACAATTCCTGCCTCTGTAGGCAGGTGGACAGACGCAAGTAAAGTTGTTGACCTGGTCTGTGCAGTTTCCTCCGTTGATACAAGGATCAGACAGACAGTCGTCTATATCTGAAGATTAATTGCAATAAAACTTTTATAAATACTTGTGTGTGTGTATATATATATATTATGTGTGTTAGGATGAAGAATTGGGATGAAGATAAAGAAATTTTTATACCTAGGAAACTAAAAACTGATCTAGGGCTAAAGATAAGAGTCTTTTTTTCTTTGAGGAGAAAAACTATTATTGTCATTATTTAATTACCTGTCGAGCAGTTTTTGTCAGTAAATCCCGGTACACACACGCAGACATAGTCGTTTTTCAGGTCGTGGCACACACCATCGTTCTTGCACGGCTCTGTTTTGCAATCGTCAACATCTGGGGGAGGGGGGGGGGAGGGGAGTTGGGACAGAATGAAAAATGAAACAGAGTGGAGAGAAAACAAAACATTTAAAAAAAAATTAAAATTGATCTAGATTATAATCTTTCAGAAGCTTAATTTACCCTAATTCCCCAGAGCAAATCTTAAGTGGAAAGAACTAGATAAAAAGAGTATACTTTACTTTATGCTATTGTTATAACCATGGGTAGCATAAACAAATAAAGACAACAAAGACAAAATGATAAAAATGAACCTCTTAAACTTTCTTATGTATAAAATTGGATATCATGCATTTCCATGCAACCTTTGAATGTACTTTTTAATTTGTTCTTTTATTTTTTTGAACATTGACAATAAGTTTGAACCCAACGCCTATATTTAGGTGTTGGATAAAGTGTAGGGTCCTAATGAAGATTTAGATAGGGTTAACACGCTTAGTTTACCCCTCTTTAAGTATCATTATCTTTGCGATACCGGTAGCAGACTTAACGAAGTGTTCTATAAGCTTCGTTTCTCCTTTATTTGGGACATTCACTTGTTAAAGTAACCATTACTATTTAACTGCAGATTAGCGTCTTTTTAGTTTACGTGGAACATAAAAAAAAGCTTTAAATAAGATCATGAGATAAAAAAATAACATTAAGAGATATCAAGTACGCCTTCAATCTTACCTATTTTGATAGTGAAGCACCTTGGGTCACCAGTTTTACTGAAAGTAAAAATAGTTTCTAGAGAACATTGTTTTCAGACAAAAATGAACAAATGTAGCACATGGTGTCTTCTTAAAAAATAACTGTGTTACATATGCTTTTCTTTCTTTTCCTTGAAAAAGACATGTTAATGAAAAAAAAACCTATACATTTCACTGTTAATACTTAATAGAATTTTTTCCAAGACTTTGGAAACCTCAGGAGCTGTGTAAGCTCTAGGCCTACATGCTATTTTGTCTAAGCACTGTTTTAATTTGAAGAATGCCATTTCACAGAGAACTATGTAGTATTTATATTATTGTTTCAGAAGTCACGGGTTCAAGGTTGTTTGTACTTTGTTTGTTTGGTTGTTTTTGTCTTTTTTTTTTTGTTTTTTTGGGGGGTTTTTTGACGGCGCGGGAAAGGGGGGGGGGGGGGATAGCTTTTATGTATTAGCTCAAAACTCAATAACGTCTATACCGTTTAAAAGTATGATTCTCCCTTTTCATGATTTATTGAAGTAAATTGTAGAAATAAGCTTAGAATAAGACTGTAAGTAAATGTACTGACTTTCTTTCGTTAACAGCTCGAGCGCAGACGATGTGGTCCCCAATATCCGCGTCCGTCGTTTGCCAAGTGAGTGTTTTCTGGAACGTGTTCGTGCGGCTTGTGTCTTGGGTGAGGCTCGATTGGACGAGATGTACAGGTCCTATCACGTCTATCAATGTCACCCTGAAAAGAGCAAATCTTAGTGCTGTGAAGAACGAGTGGCGTGTGCTTTAGAAGTAAACAATGAGAACATATATATGATGGGGTCATGTGATCATACTAACCAGCGTGATTGAGTTGGTCAGCGACGTAAAAGAAGAGAGAGAGTTGTCATGTTTTGTTCACCTTTTCTCGCAACCCTATCATTCACCGGTGATCTATTGTGCATTTAATCATGTTAGTTTGCTTCAATTCATTGCGAAATGTGAAAGATAAGTGTCGAGGTCCTCCTTTTCTCTAAGATCCTGTTACCCACACATACATCTATATTTATATATAAAATTATTCATATATAATGTATTTTAAGTTATTTCTTGGACTTAAGATAATTAGCCGTAATCAGCTTAGAGTGGTGGGATCATATCAATGCATTCAATAAACTAGCTCTCAGTTTCTCTCACTTTTTTAATATATCGTTGCTGTTGTCGGCTGCGACTACGATGGAGATGGGATCTCCAGACCAAAACACCAGTTCGCTTCCTTCAGCCGGGGTAGGGTGCACAAAGCGAGGTTTTTCGTCGCAACCCACGGGAAAAGTCGGGGTTTTGATTAAAAACTGGTTATATTTAAAAAGAAAGTGATAAGATAATAATCTAATGGCAAGTCTCAATATTTCAATCTTTATGCATTAAAAACTTAACATGCGACAAGATTGAAGATTTAATTTGAAGAAGATCTGAGGTGGAAAGGAATAAGAGGTTCAAAAACAGTAAAGAAATATTTATTTGAATTTTTATTTTAAGATGGATATTACAAGATCAATGAGAGATTGAAAATTTTGAAAAAAATATTTATTTCCATTTTTAAGGTCAACGTTGCAATATTTTCCACTAAATATGGATAAATTGTGTGCATGCAGGCATAATTAACGTTAAACCTGTATGGGAACACTTGAGAGGCTGTCACTTGGCGTTTTTCTATCGTGACCAAGTGTGATCGATGTTTCAGGATAGTCACGTATGGTGAGAGCAACAGCGTAGAATTCATCTCGTACATAATTCCTTGCTGTTGAACTCTCAAACGTTATTGTGCACTCTTCCTAGTCGGGTGAAGAAAGAAATCGCAGGGCGAGTTATAATATTGATAGAAATTTCCAAAACAAGTTGTTAGTTTAATAAGTACAATTCGCTATGGTACTAAATATTGCTCAGTGCATCTCTTTCAAGTTGTTTTTCTGTATAGTTATGAGTAACAAAATGTAATATAAATGTGAAAAAAAAACCAGTCATAACTGTCGTTCAAATGTATATCAAACCTTTTTTCCTTATTAAGTTTGTTCACCAAGTAATGCTTATAGACTTAAGCAACTGGATAAATGATATCTACTCTAAACCAAAAAAAGAAAGAATTATTTTCAATTTCTTTCAATTTCCTTTCAAAAGATTCTTTGGTGTACTACTTTTTCGCATATTACAAATTATTTTATTGTGAAAACAAAGTTAATAAAAATCTTATCTTTAAAAGAGGTACTTCAGTAAACTACTGATTTGTTATCTATTGTCGTGTATGATAAACTGTTTTGTATTGGGTTCACGTCGCCGACACAATGAATTCACAATATCGTCACAGGTCCTCACTATCTTGGGAAAACGCCTTGCGCTTACGTGAACATACAGCTACCGGGTGGATTCATTTGCAAATTTGAATTGCACATCACATAATTTTTCTTCTTTTTAATAATGAATCCGTAGACTAAAGACGTAGCTAATGCGACTGTTTGACAATCTTGGGCGGATTATCTAGGTATCTGAATTAAATCCGTTTTTTTCTTTTAAATAATGGTCACGGCTACAAGACGACCAGAATGTATCCATACCATTTCAAAGCTTATCGGGAATTGCTTTTGTAAACTGGTGCCTTTTATTCAAACTAACTTCAGAAACTTTGTAGCTCTCTTCTTGCGTGTCAGTCTACATGCGCTTTAAACATCTTAAACTTACCTATTCCGGTTTTTTTCTGTGAAGCTTCAAACTGCGGCGTTGTATTAACTTAGACTTAGAGTTACCTCATCTAAGATTGCTCCCGGAAGTCCATTGCACACCGTCTTACACTCGTCACCCACTGCCCACTGACATTGGACCTTGTCTCCATCTTCATCAATGACCGGTATTTTCAGTGTATGTGTGCAGTCCAATTGCATGCTAGAAAGTAATAAAAATAGACCGATGAAGCTACGCGCGCTACTTACATTCAGTCTTGGTTCAAGCATTGAACTTTTCACACGCTGGTAAGTTCTGAATTTCTTATTTTGTAAACTTAGACGATTTGAACAATGAAATCTTAGTTATCCGGTATCAAAATATGTAGAGCTTCAAAGTTTTCTTCTTTTGCGCTTGCTACTGATTGGATAGTCAAAAGGATACAGATTTGAAAGCAGATGACCAAAGCAAAAAAATAAATAAAATATACACATTACTTTCGATTTGTTCTTTCGAGCATAATTTCTACAAACGGTACCCTGGGCTGGGAGGCGTGTTTGTATTAAACATGCTTTTAAAATGGTCTTGATATCTACCTTTTTATTAAAATAATCCATATATATATATATATATATAGATAGATAGATAGATAGATAGATAGATAGATAGATAGATAGATAGATATATAAACATAAACGTTAAAAAACATGCGGATTTAGAGTTCGATTGATCCAAAAAAATGCGTGGATTCACCTGTGTACGCAAAAACTGAAACATGTCTGCTCGAAAGTAAACATTTCTTTTTTTCTTTTAGAACCCATGTGCATAAAAATGTTTTTTTGGGATCAATGTCCGTATATGTGTCTTTTAAAAGGTTTAGATCCCTCAGAACAGGCGCTGTTGCTTCATGTACAAGCAAAACTCCATTGTGAAATCCAATTTCCTTTTTACTGAAAATAATTTTAAGATGAAACTTGATTCTTAATTTATTTTCTCACCACACAAACTTAAAGTTGTATTGTTTTGTCGAGAAACCTTAACTTATAACGATTATGCATGGATTCTAAAAATTTAGATGCTGCTCGAGAAAAAATAGATTGAAACAATCAAGATAGGAAAAACTAGATACCTTAGAAAGAAAGTAAAGTTTTTTACACCAGCTGTAAATTTTAAAAAGAGTAATGATTAAGGTTTTTCGACCTTTCACTCTCGTATTCTTTTAGATGAAATTAACAAAGTATGTGGAGGAAATGTGTCCATACATCTAACACTCAGACATGGAGCCCAACTATAATGCGTTATCTCTTAAGGCTTTGAATATGACATATCAGCTAGTTCTGTATTTTCTAATAAAGTCGTTGTTACAGATCTTTATTCAAATATCTCATATAAGGCTGTGAATTCTCGAGGACGCGCCTAAAGAACTGCCTTGCTGGAAATCTTAGTCCATTAGTTTTAATCTGCATGATAATAAAAATGTTTTCAATATCTTTAAACAAATTTGGATTTTTTACAAAGTTTGTGAACTTTTCTATCTTCATATACACATTTCTGTAGACTCCCTAGTATATGGCTTGACTTAACAGAATGTTCAGGATTTAAACACATTTCTTTAGACTCACTAGTAAATGGCTTGATTTAACGCAATGTGTGGGCTTAATTACTCAATGTTCAGTTTTTAACCCATCCCTTTCGACTCACTAGTATATGGCTTGACTTAACGCAACGTCTGGGCTTAATTACACAATCATTTCGACTCACTAGTATATGGCTTGACTTAACGCAACGTCTGGGCTTAATTACACAATGTTCAGTTTTTAACCCATCCATTTCGACTCACTAGTATATGGCTTGATTTAACGCACGTCTGGGCTTAACTACACAATGTTCAGTTTTTAACCTTCATTTCGACTCACTAGTAAATGGCTTGATTCAACGCAACGTCTGGGCTTAATTACTCAATGTTCAGTTTTTAACCCATCCCTTTCGACTCACTAGTATATGGCTTGACTTAACGCAACGTCTGGGCTTAATTACACAATGTTCAGTTTTTAACCCATCCATTTCGACTCACTAGTATATGGCTTGATTTAACGCAACGTCTGGGCTTAATTACACAATGTTCAGTTTTTAACCCATCCATTTCGACTCACTAGTATATGGCTTGATTTAACGCAACGTCTGGGCTTAATTACACAATCATTTCGACTCACTAGTATATGGCTTGATTTAACGCACGTCTGGGCTTAAGTACGCAATGTTCAGTTTTTAACCCATCCATTTCGACTCACTAGTAAATGGCTTGATTTAACGCAACGTCTGGGCTTAACTACACAATGTTCAGTTTTTAACCCATCCATTTCGACTCACTAGTAAATGGCTTGATTCAACGCAACGTCTGGGCTTAATTACACAATGTTCAGTTTTTAACCCATCCATTTTGACTCGCTAGTATATGGCTTGATTTAACGCAACGTCTGGGCTTAATTACACAATGTTCAGTTTTTAACCCATCCATTTCGACTCACTAGTAAATGGCTTGATTTAACGCAACGTCTGGGCTTAATTACACAATGTTCAGTTTTTAACCCATCCATTTCGACTCACTAGTATATGGCTTGACTTAACGCAACGTCTGGGCTTAATTACACAATCATTTCGACTCACTAGTATATGGCTTGACTTAACGCAACGTCTGGGCTTAATTACACAATGTTCAGTTTTTAACCCATCCATTTCGACTCACTAGTAAATGGCTTGATTTAACGCAACGTCTGGGCTTAATTACACAATCATTTCGACTCACTAGTATATGGCTTGACTTAAAGCAACGTCTGGGCTTAATTACTCAATGTTCAGTTTTTAACCCATCCATTTCGACTCACTAGTATATGGCTTGATTTAACGCAACGTCTGGGCTTAACTACACAATGTTCAGTTTTTAACCCATCCATTTCGACTCACTAGTATATGGCTTGACTTAAAGCAACGTCTGGGCTTAATTACTCAATGTTCAGTTTTTAACCCATCCATTTCGACTCACTAGTATATGGCTTGACTTAACGCCTGTGGGCTGTTGTTAGGTTGCTGCGTGTCGCTCCTCGACCTGAGATCCACTGTAGTGGATAGATTCCAGGCACCGCCTCCTTTGTTTGCGCCCAGTTGCATCCAGGCAGTACCTTCAAACCTGAAAGAAAACAACAGATATAGCATTACTCAGCGACCCTTGAACCCACGTCAACATAGCAGTGTTGTATTCCATTTGGAAACTTTGATCAGCATAATTATGATTATTTGTTCGGATAATCTGTGTTACAATAATTGTTTTATAACTCGGATAAATATGCGTTAGTGCATTTAATGCTTTGTGATTTTAATGTTTTATCGATACACGAAGAAAGTTGTTTTTTGTTTTTGTTTTTGTTTAAAATAAAGTAATGTGATTGTTTGAACAAAGGTCAATAAAATAGTGTCACATAATCAGTGAAATAAAATGATAATTTATCCAAAATCCTACTGTCTCCTCCCATGTTATCAAGTTTCTCTCTCCCACCCATATTCTTTTTTTGCCATTCCACTACTAAAAATTGCATCTTTTTCTTATTTTAAAAGAAAAATTAAAATCCGCACGAGACAACAAATGGTCCAGAATTGGGGAAAGTGTAGTTGAATTTCATCTGTCCCTGTTCCCAGTCCTCGGCCTGGTTGGCGGCCATGCAGAAGTAATTCGGTGAGTGGAGAATGGGTTGGCCTGGACACCCTACAGTGCATCTAAGGATTAGACAAAAATTCTCTATCACTCTTCTTTATTGATTCAAGTAAAGGCTGCAGTTTTTATATGATTACCAAAATCGATGTTGAGTAGAAGTACTGACAAGCCCTTCAGCATGTTCGGGTATTTCCGCAATTTTACGTAAATAACGATTGTCGCCATTTTACTGGGGGCAGAAATTAAGGAGACTAAGGAGGAAATTAGCAAGCACTTTACTTTTAAAATGTATTTTAAGATCCTTTAAAAGGCTATTAATTCCTACAGAAAGGGCCTAAGGTGCTCTACCTTGCGGAAATTAATAGCCGCGCACATAGTCAAATCTATGTGATAAAGAAAGTTTAAAGGAGCTGGAAGTATGTTAGAATCTTTAGAAATTATCTAGGTTCTAGTCATTATGCTCTGATGGCAGATTTTGTCTGGAGAATTACCAAACTTAGATACCTGTATTATTTTAATATTTGGAAATTTGGCTCAAAGAATTATCTCAAGATTTAAACATATTAGTTCTTAAATTAATTTAGATAAAGCAATCTCGAGCTAATCAAGATCTGTTTTTATTTGTTTGATTCTTTTTTTATATTTTTGTAGCTTGCGATGAAAAATCTTTGACGCTTTAGTGGCTAGAAGATCAATTACAGTCATATTAATGTTTGGGTTTTAGAGTTTTGGGTTTTTACATTGCCCTGGAATATTATATTTATATTTAGAGCTATATCTGTTCAATGTCATTGACTCGAAAACAATATCTATATTCAGATCTAGATCTGTATAATGTCAATGCACCGGAATATTATGTTTATATTCAGATCTAGATCTGTCTAATGAAATATATGCATAGATTATATTACATCCAAACAGATGAGATGCCAAATATTGCGATTCTTTTTTTTTTAGATATATAAAAGACTGATGTGCTTCAGTGAGAGGTAGAGTACGAAATTTTGCTTAATGATGCTAAGAACTGGCGTTAAATTAGATCTGCTATAATTTAAATCTTAAAGAAATAAACTTACATCTATCCCAATTCAAGTTAAAATCATTTGGCTTTAATCTTAAAGAATAAGGGTTAAACGATAAACTGAATAGCTCTGAATAGTTTAACCTTTCTAAAGCCTCTATCTGAGTCTTAAACGGAGATTAATATAGAAAAGAATAACAACAATCTGAACTGAAAATAGGTCGTAAAAAATACTATTAGACTCTCTGTTTTAAGGTTGTTGGTAAGGGAAAGAAGCGACATGCCATAAACCAAAATGTCGGGCGCCCTTTGAAATAAATATAAGCCTACGCTACACGATGGTGTATAGTACCAGTCGTGCTCCTTCTTCTGTATGTGACGTATTTCTTTTTAACAGTTTGAATCAATCATAAATTTAATTTTTTTTAATCAGAAAGTAAGCATGCTCAGTAAAGAACAGTAACGGACATTCTTCATTCATAAGAGATGCTCGGAGGCGTTAGAGTAGAGAGATACAGGTGTGCCTGTATGCGCATGACTTGACTTTTTTGTCATCGCACGGCACGTTTTTTTTTTTTAATCCTGTTATTGCAACTTACACCCAGTTACTTGAGCTCAGCGCGATCGGATTGTTCACAAATTGCCCGATCCTTTGCTGGGTACACCCAGGTCCTGAACCGTAGGTCCAGCCCATCTTGAAGTAAAACTCCACCTGAGAGGTTAAAAAAAAAACAGCAAATGGCAGTTTATGTTGAACCCTCTTTTTACTTTTTTTTTTTTTTAGGTTTTGTACTTCACTCAGATTTAGGTTTCTGATAACAAGAATTATGACCCTTTGATTCAAGAGTGCGACGTGCAACTTTTTCCCAACGCAAAGCACAACAGCGAACCTTGAAAACCATTGGGTCCTGTATAGCCGGACCGAGGCTAAGAAGAGTCTGTTTCTCGTTTATTCAATAGCTAATCATCTTAATCATAACTAGAGAGGGAGGATTTAACTGTGATTTTTCAACATTATCATAATAATTAACTAAGTAAGTGAGTGAATTTCAAAACAGTCTTGAAAAAAAAATTTCAATAGCGGACGTTGGCTTCAGAATTTGAGACTGAGAAAGTGGTCCCATGCAATGCATTAGCAAGTGTTTGAAAGTTTTCTCATAAAAAACGGATAGGGTATGAATAAATAAATTACTCATCACATTTTCCACAAAAGCGATTATGAGATCCCAGTGATAGTTTTGGTGAATATATCCCATGTGATTTTCTGCCAAAGCTAACCGGTGTGTTTCAGCCGCAATGAATCATTGTTTGTTCCGCATAATTATGTTAACATACAATTATACATTCACATACGCATATATATATATAATATATATATATAATTATATGTAAAGAATTAAAGAGAGATAAAGAGAGAGAGAGAGAGAGAGAGAGAGAGACAGACAGACAGACAGACAGACAGACAGACAGACAGACAGACAGACAGACAGACAGACAGACAGAGACAGAGAGACAGACAGAGACAGAGAAACAGAGACAGAGACAGAGACAGAGAGGGAAGGAGGGAGAGAAAAGAAGACGAATGAGACAGAGACAACCAGTCAGATTGTGGGCTTTAGTTATTACGTTTAGATTTGCCACTTTTTCGTTTTGCTCTTTGTTTGTTGTTTTTTTTTTTCCTTCTTGTTTCCTTTCTTTGGCTTGTTTTGATTTTAATTCTTTTTAATGTATGATAATGGCACATGGACGTTTGAAACTTTGGAAACTTCTAGAATAGTCGACTATGAATTTATTTAGTGAGTTTTGTAAAATTCCAATTACTGCGCTTCTAACACACACACACACACACATATATATACACACACACATATATATATATTTATATATCATCGCATGGGTCTCATCATCACCCACCCCATTTTGACTCGCTTCCAACTCGGTTTTTTTTTTTCACTGCAATAGTCACAACACAGAACAAATTGTAAATTATATTATATGAAACAAAAAAACAACAGTGTAATAGTTTGATGTAGATAATTGTATTACAAAAAATAAAATAGAGATAAGACCATACAATTGACTTTTACAGTTCTGAAAAAGAATTATAACTATGAAGGGATAAGGAACATTATTTTTTTAGGAAACAGAACGAATAGAATGGTAGGTTACAAAGAGAAATAAAACTCACTGCAGCATAAGAATAGAATATGAATATGAAAAACTATTCTAAATAAAGAAGCATGAAACCAAGATTGAAATATCGGTACAATTTCTCAGAAAAAAAGTTTTTCAGTGTATATTTTTATATAGAGATGGGCAAATATGTTATCACAAGGTGGTACGACTAACACTAAAATTCAGACAATGATGATGATAATGATGATTATGGTGTTGTTTAGGATGGTCATCATCATTATAATTACAGTTAGTATTGTTATTATAATTACAGTTGTTGTCGTTGTCGTTGTCACTGATAATAATAATAATAATAATAATAATAATAATAATAATAATAATAATAATAATAATAATAATAATAATAATAATAATAATAATAATAATAATAATAATAATAATAATAATAATAATAATAATAATAATAATAATAATAATAATAATAATAATAATAATAATAATATTTTTATGTTACCTTTCGACCTCCCATTGACTTCCAGCTGATCGTTCCTCCACGGAAATGTCTCGCCAAGGTGATGCTTACCATGACAGTTATTATAACCAGTCGATAAAAGTTGGTTAAGCAAAATGATCTCATTGTTCCATGAAAAAGATTTTCAAGTCTTTGAAAGATCCTGGAAAGAGAACAGACGAAGCAGAGAGTAATCCTCAGATCTTCCCTGCTGCGAATAATGTCGATGCAAATGTTCAAATCTTTTAGCTTACGTCACATATCAAATTTATTGAGAAAAATTTATGGTTAATTTGAATAAGTAGTTTGTGTAATACTCGACGAACAAGTTATTGATATTTCCTTAATTTATTTCTCACATAATCAGACCGTCATCTATATGGTAGTGTTATCAATATTAAATAATCAACATTGTAAACTTGAGCAGTACTACAATTATCATCGGTGATTTTAACGTCTTTATTTCAAAATAAATGATCGATGAAATAGGGCTTAATGTAAGCACTAAGTCATAAAACAACGTTTGCATTTGATTTAACCAGCGTAATCACCGACAAGTCGGCCATAAGAATTATTTTTATATTTCAAAACGAAAAAGTGAACTTCTTTAACACAAGAAAGGGCAATTGGAATTAGCGGGAATCGCGCCTCTTTACGACACACATTGCGTTAGATAGAAAACATAATTTTATGCGCGCATTTAACTCGAATTAAAAATGTATGCCCAATAAAAGAAGTTACAGAAACAATGTAAAACAATAATGAAATAATAATGATAGTAATAATAGTAATAGTAATAATAATAATAATAATAATAATAATAATAATAATAATAATAATAATAATAATAATAATAATAATAATAATAATAATAATAATAATAATAATAATAATAATAATAATAATAATAATAATGATAATAATGATAATAATAATAATAATAATAATAATAATAATAATAATTATAATAATAATAATAATAATAATAATAATAATAATAATAATAATAATAATAATAATAATAATAATAAACTTTAAATAATGTAAGAAGAAGTCAAAAATGGAAAAAAAGAAGAAAGAAAAGCAGCAGCAGCAGCAGCAGCAGCAGCAGCAGCAGCAGCAGCAGCAGCAGCAGTAGCAGTAGCAGTAGTAGTAGTAGTAGTAGTAGAAGTAGCAGTTGAAAAAGTAAAAGCAACTAAAATGGTTAACTTATACTTTTACCTTCACAAAAGCAAATTGATTTTATCGTGCCACTCCTATGTTTCTTAACTCAATTCTGTTGGAAAAATTCTGTTCCGCTGCCATACGTGAACAATTTTATATAAGTAATTATAGTTTTTAAGCTATTTCGTACCAAATTTTCAATCTTTACCTGTTAGCGCGTTAAGCCAAAATGAATAAATGACAGCCTTTATATCTGAAGCCACATTAAAATTGCTGATGAAATAGGGAATCTGATTCCAGAAGTTCAGAAGGCAAAAACTGAATGCTTTTTTTTTATTTCAAAGTGGATATACAATGACCATAAATCAGTTGGATTTGTCCAAGCGGAGTTCTGATTTTTTTGCATAAGGATTGATGCATAATATATTGCACTTCTTCTAAGAACAATGTACTTTAGTTGTGAAATAGTTACTGTTGTAAATAATGTTTCTTTTTTTCTGCACATGCAAATAGAGAAGTGTTGATTTTATTAGACTTTTTGTTTATCGGGATTGTTTGTTAAGGAAATGTCTAGAACTTTCTAAAGTCATATATTATTCAAGCATGATCGCAAGTTCAAACGAATAGCTGGGAAATACGACTTTGAAGAAATGCCAACTTCATAAAAATAAAGTCAACAACTAAAAAGAAAAAAAAAAAAACGATTTTCCCCAGAGCCTACACTGCACTGAAGAAAAGCAAACTTTACAACAATGAACAGGTGGCGAAGACAAGTACAATAAAGAAAAGCAAATGTTACCACTAGAACAGATATATCTCCTTCAGAGCCATACAACTACAATAAAGAAAAGAAAACTTTACAACAATAACAGATTATATCTCCTCCAGAGCGCCACTCATAGTACAGGCTTAAAATATTTAAAACCTTGAGAAATTGAAATTCTTCTCACGTTGTTATGAAGACATTATCCAAATGAAGGAGATATCTTAAGCAAAAAGTAAACTAAATTTGGGTGCAATTTTTTAAGCAGCTCTCTTTTCAATTTATCTCTCCATCGAGACCATGATGTGGTGCCGATGACCCTTTAAAGATATAATGTAGTGCTCGACCTGATGTGGTGAAAAAGTGCTCTATAAAACAGTAAAAATGTGCAGCTATTCAGACAATATTACAGAGGAAAAAAATTAGGCCCGGGATTTTTTAAAATATATTTAGTTACCCCCACATCGTTACCTCAGATTGCTAAAGCTTATTATTATTCTAGATTTTGTCAAAATCTGCATAATTCTTGCAAGAAATTGACAGTGGCAAGTTAATAACACGACTTAACTTGAATGCTTCTACGCTCCCTTGTTGACAATTAGTGGATCTGGTCGATAGCTTAGTAATGAAACAGTATAGAAGTAGGAAACGCGTGCTAAAGTAGAAGTGGTGTTTACATTCGCAACCGCCGCTCCGGCGACGATGACAATTGTTCTTAAAATACTGACGAATCAAATCACTTCTACTTTCCTGCTCAGAACGGCATGTTTTCCATAACGCTTTTGTCTTTACGCTGGAGTAGGTCAAATTTTATTTGATTTTTAATTTTGTTTTAATTTTCCACTGAATGAAAGTAAAATACCATATTTTATTTATTAATTTATATTTTCGAAATAGCAACAATTTGTTTAAAAGCGTCATCAGTTTTGAAAATGTAAAACCACTGAAAACTGTCTTTTAAATGTAATTTGGTTAATCACAAGAAATTTGACAAAATGATTTAATTGCAATAAAAATATAATGAACTTTCAAAAGCATTTATTTGCGTAAATCCATAACTTCTATTTATTTATTTTTTAACCGCGTGGGATATTGATTGTAACAGATCAACATTCTTTAACTTTATCATTGTACATTGAGTAGTTTTGGGGGAGATAGCGGAGAAAGAAATCCGAGTTGTATTTTGTAATATAGATGACTGGTAATATCAGTATACTAAAGGCAGACTGCAGATTTAAAAGATCATTTTTTTTTCAAATATGTTCAATAATATGATAGGAAAAGTTCGCTATTGTTACTAAAATATAAATATAGAGAGAATTAAAATGAAACATGATTAAATGATGTTTAAGAACATGATTTAGAGTTCATAAAGATGTGTAAAAGCTTTGTGCAGATGTTTTGAAATATTTAATTTTCTTACGCTGCGGAAACAGACGGCTAAGCTGTATGACTAGTAAAATATGGGCAATTTTTTAAAGATTCTACAAAACCCAACAAAAATCATCCCAGTATTCATTGCCTTGAAGAAATCCTTGTTGGGTTTACATACATGATAGTAACAATTTAAAATGATCTATAATGAAATTTTATACAAACAGCACAAATCACCATGGAAGAGATTACTGCTCTGATTTTCTGTACAATAAAAAAAAAAAACTGGTGTGAATCTAAACTTAGGATTTATTGAAGAATTTTAGAACGTGCTTGAAAAGGAAGAATAATTTGTGCCACACAACTTTATATAATAGAAACGAAAGTAAAAAGACAAAAAGAAGAAGAAAAGAAGTAGAAGTAGAAGGAAAAGAAGAAGAGGAAGAAGAAACAAAAGAAGTAGTAGTAGTAGCAGCAGCAGCAGTAGCAGCAGTAGTAGTAGAAGTAGTAGTAGTTGTAGTGGTAGTAGCAGCAGCAGCAGCAGTAGTAGCAGTAGCAGTAGCAATAGCGGTAGTGGTAGTCGTAGTAGTAGTGGCAGTAGTAGTAGCAGTAGTAGTAGTAGTAGTAGTAGTAGTAGTAATTGTTGCTGTTGTAATAGTAGTTGTTGCTGTTGTAGTAGTAGTAGTTGTTGTTGTTGTTGTAGAGGAAGAAGAGAAGAAAAAGAGGAGAATGAGAAGTTACCTTTTTTTAAAAAAAAAAAAAAGAAAGAAAGAGGAAGAGGAGAAACAATAAGGAGGAAAAGTAGAAAAGAAAAACAGGAAAAATAAACGGAGAAGGAGAAGAAGTAAAAGAGGGAAGAGAAAAAAGGACCAGGAGGAAGGAGTTGTACAATAAGAAAATGGAAGGAAAGTAAAAAGGACAGTGATTGCAAACGTCTTTCAAAAAATAAAATCGCCGAAGGTACTCTTATTCATGTCAAGAAGAAAAACAGGATAAATTTATAAGACTGCGTTACTCTGTTTTTATTTTTTATTTTTATTTTTTTATTTATTTATTTTTCATTATTGAAAACTTATTTGAAATTCTTGTGCGCTTGTAAAATATTCGCGAGTGTTTTGTGATTGACTGGGTCATTGGCATATTTTAGATAAGTTTTATATTTGCTTCTCTGTAAAGTATCCTTTCTTGATTTGTTTTTAAAAGACAACCTTGAGATGATCGGTGAAGGATCAGTGAAGCAGCGCTTAGTGAAGTTTGAACAGTGCGACGAAGTGAACTTAAGATAAGAGACAATCCAGATGTCTGAAAAGCAATGTAGGCTTAAGTTTACAAACAGCACTAGGGCATTGCCAGGACTTAATGGCTGACCATTAATCTTTTTCTTGCACCGCTCTCAAACTGCCTGGTTTACTGGACCCTCTTTTTTTGTGAACAAAAAATTTAAAAGGTATTCTTTTTTTCTTAGGGATGTAAAAAAATATCTGAGTGATAGTTTGCTGTAGTCTTTGTTGGGTGGTCTTTAAAAAAACAATCAATGAAAGAATGTTTTATGATTTCAATATGAAAGTTATCAGTGATTTATTGAGACTCCCATAATTTTTCGAAGCGCAGTAGAAGGTGTCTTTAATAAACTTGAAAGGCCAAGAAATGAAAGACAGCTTCCATAACTTATCCGTGAATTGGGCTATAAATTTAGTGTTTTTTTTTATTTACCTTAACTTTTTGTTACATATAAATGCAAGAAACTCTCTCTCTCTCTCTCTCTCTCTCTCTCTCTCTCTCTCTCTCTCTCTCTCTCTCTCTCTCTCTCTCTCTCTGTGTGTGTCTCTCTCTCTGTCTTTCTCCCTCTGTATCTATAAGCTAAAACAATATTGCTGGTTTAAGAATATTATCTGGGGTTCCCCATATAAATCCTGACCTGATTTAAATTTGTCAATTTCCTCATGTTCAGAGTTTCTGCGACTAGTAGGAACTGACATATTCGATTACTGATTGAGATTTATGTTTTCTTTTTTTTACTTTATGATTCTTTTTTGAAGGGAGAGGGGAAGCTGATTTTTTTTTTTTTTTTTGTTGGTTTTTGTATTTTTTTTTTTGGGGGGAGGAGGGTTTTTTTTTGTTTGTTTTTTGTTTGTATTTTCTTTCAAATGGAAGTGCTATTTCAATTTTGTATCAAGAGGTAATTTAAAAGGTCGAATGGGTACTGGCATATTCGACGCCAAGATAAAATATTATGCGGTCTTAATATTTTCTTTTTTAATCTTTTGTATATTAGACTTAAGGCCCTACCGGGCAGGGCGGAACTAATAGTAAAAGGTCCTAAACTCCTATAGGGTTGCTTGGTTTCTGATTCTGTACCATCTTAAGGCGAATAGCTTTTTGGGGCCACAGCTGAAGGGTAAAGCAGCGCAATGCAAATCTGCTTGTCTTGAGCCTTAGAGACAACACTTAAAATGCAAAGTCTTTAAAAGCTTTGCAATCAATCATAAGGATAGTGCTGGTTAGATGAAATGTGATCCCACCAACACATAGTCCAAGCCAAGATTCGAACCACATATGTCAGTACTGTCAGTCCGGTGCTCTAATGATTGAGCTATCAGCACCCCAAACTTATATTATAGCAGCGGAGTGGGGCGAGAACCCGGATGGTATCAGGGCGAACGCTCTAACCCCAGGCACACCGGTGTTTTTAACTTTAAAAAATTAATTAAAAGCCAGTAAACATGGATATGTTCTTCTCCTTCTCTTTCCCTTTTTGACCAATTCACAATCCTATAAAGTTACTGTTCCTTGCACGAGCTTGTGTGTAGACTTAATCAGCTGACCATTTTCACACGAGTAAAAAACTTTTTTGATAACACATGTATCAAATTGCTCTTTGATTTCGTCTTTCACTACATTTTTTTTAGTTTGAATATTGATATAGGGCATTGAACTTACTTTGCTGATTTTGGTTTCGAACTGAAGCTAAAATGTGACATAGCGAATTCATAATTAAAGAACAATTCTGTTTGGGCGTGTTGACTCCACCCAGTTGAGCTGCGTGTATGCTTTGAAAAGATAACGCAATTTGAGAAGGGGAAAACACTTTCGATTACTGATGCTACGAAAAATATTTATAAAAGCTGTAAAGCAAGGAAGAGTGGGGGGGGGGGGGGGGGGGGGCCGGATGAAATATGAAACGATAGTGTAAAAAATAAATTAAAACCTTCTACGAATGTTCATTGAAAAAGAAATTCATGTAAACAAAAAGTGCCATTGTGCTTAAGTACAGTTAAAAAAAGAAGCCACAACTTTAAAAAAAGACCAGACAAAAAACTAACGAGTGAAATCCATTGATGATACACTGGCATGCGGTAAGGTACTCCCAACATGTGGGTGGATCTAGCTTTTAGTCTTACAATGACAGCACTAGGCCTAGATCTTAAGGCTAGGTGTTAATAAAAAAAAAGTTTTCGAAGTTCGAGTCAATTTTGGTCATTTTGGCTTTTTGGTAATTTTTTTTAACAGAAGTATTTTTAAATATAATGTAATATATCAACCCTTTGGGAGTATAAATGCTAAAGTACCCGTTTTGTTGTTGTTGTTGTTGTTGTTGTTGTTGTTGTTGTTGTTGTTGTTGTTGTTGTTGTTGTTGTTGTTGTTGTTGTTGTTGTTGTTGTTGTTGTTGTTGTTGTTGTTGTTGTTGTTGTTGTTGTTGTTTTTGCTGTTGCTGCTGCTTTGTTTAGTTGTTGTTTTCTTGCTTTTTTTTTGAAAAGGGGGGGGGGGGGTTTGGGGTATAAAAAGCAAGAGTAGAATGAAAGTTGGAGCTACCCAAGCGCTTAATTTTTTTTTTTTTTGTAGAGAACTAAAAGTAAATTATCCTTCATTGCGATTTAAAAAAAAACCAGCTCAATCCGCCCGTGTTCGTAACGCATTCATTTCTTCATCTCGGTCATTCACGAGCGTCAAAAGACGAAGGAAATCGGTTGGGCCTTAGGAATGCCACGAGAAACGTCGCGTGAAAGTCTGCTCGGCATCATCATTTGTAATGCCTTCATCTATACATCTGTAACCCTAGACTAGACTATGTTCCGATCCCAAACCACCCTCTAGTTCAGATCAAAAGGGGTGTCTCTTTTTTTTTTCTCTTCAAATTGCATTTCTTTCGATGACATGTTGAGAAATATGTATTTTTTCTTTTGTTTGAATAGCAAGTCTTTGGAATGCTTCAAAATAAGTGTATTTTTTATTTGCCATAAATATTTGTATAATTTTTTGGAGAGGGAGGTCTAGCGCGAATTAAGGCTGCATTTTTTTAAATTAGTTTCAATTAAGACTCAAACTTTCTATTTTGGTCTCCGCGCGTAGGATTATCCTCAGAAGTTCCCACTCTAAAGAAGGTCAAGTCATGTCGATTTAAAAAAAAAAAGGATCGATAGATTTAAAATTTTGGTAGAACGTCATTTATTTTATGAAAAGAACTAACTATAAAAATACATTCTCTCCTTCACTCTATCTCGAGACCTTTTTTATTGCTTACAAAGTTACTACAGACAAGAATATCATCTTCAGGATAAAGACGATGAAGACAATTTAAGAACGTTGTCAGGACGGAAGATACATGTTAATGCTACAGTCCGAGAAAACTAGGTATTTTTTTATTATAAACATGATTCAGCATTCAAATTAACAGGTAGGGTATCGCAAACTTCACTAAAATAAACTTACATCCTCCAGAGCGATAAATAGCTTAAAAATGTATGGCACGAGACATGTCATTATATTCTCCTTATTTGAAATGGTACCAAGAGGACATTATGTTATCAATGGAGTAAAAAAGTTCAAGCAAAAATCTTAACCAAATCGGATCGCACGATTTTTAACAAAAGACAAAGTTCACATGTATGAAACAAATTATTCATCGTTCTTTTCGCTATCATGAAAATTAAAAGAAAAATTTTGTAAAACGAGTGCACAATTTCTTAGTTTTTTTAATTCACTTGGTTCGCTTGTGATAATTACAAAATCATAAACGATTATCCAAGGATATATAAATGCACTTTTTTATATATACTGAAAATTCATAAGATCGCCATTTTCTCCTTATATTGAAGAATAATACCAAACTGATGAAATAGGTTACATACTGTAATTCTAGAAAACAAAAACAACACACTTTTTAAACATTTGCTTTATTGGAAAGAAAGATCGTTTGTTTTAGATGTTTAACTCCCTATCGAATTAAAGCCATTAGCGTGTTTTTTGTCTGGAACTATTTTCACACATGTGCAAAAATATTGTAAATGTGTTCTCTTTCCGTGTTTTCATTTTTTTCCCTCGGAATAAATTTTGTAATGCTCTACAAGATTTTCATCTATTTTTATATTAAATTAAAATGTATGTAATCATGTTAAAATTCTAATTAAATAACAGCCTAAGCCACCGTTTGAAAAAAAAAAACCTCTTTCACCTAATTATCTCTTTCAAACAATCCTGAATAGGGATAGAAGGTTTTGAGAGTTCTACCAAATAAATGGAAACAAAAATATTTTTAATATAACATGTTAACGAAAACAGGACAAAAAGAAGTTCATAGTTCGCAAGAACGTGCAAAAAAAAAAAAAGTAATACCCGCCCAGAAAGCTAATCAGCTCTTTGCTATTAAGAGAAGACAAAGAACACGACGCCATTGACCTCGTGGAAAAACTGAAATGTGCACCATAATTTATGAAACATAAGCTGAATATAATAGAACCACTCAATGCGCGGCGAGAGTATAAAACGGGTTGTTGTAAGAGTGAGACACTCATATACTATCCACGCATCACGGCTCTAGGTCGTCTACAGCTGCTGCACATCATTCTCAGATCCCCAAGATGAAACTCTTCTGCGCCATCGCTGTGCTTGCCTGCCTGGGAGGTGCTGCTCTGAGCCAACAGTGTGCCCGTATCACCAGTTACAGCTCTGTGGCCTTCGACACCATCAACTTTGTGCCCAGCCGCGCCTACTATGACGTATCCGGTGGCTATCTGTACTTCAAGAACAATGGAAACGATGGCGCTCAGTTCTTCGACTTCAACAAAGGCGTCGTCTACGCAAAAAGCGCTGATGGAACCTGCGTCAAGTACCAAACTGATGACCTGAAGGTACGATATTCACTTGTAGATAAATAAGTTGATTAAATACAGTCATTTTTAGCTGGTAAAAATTTAACGTAATTCATTTCCATTCTTTTAATTTTTGTTTTGACCTGTGTGCTGACATTTTGCCTGCTATATCATTCAGCGATTGTTTAGGCTTGGTGCTGATTTGGTGCTGGACCATCAAATTCCGCGCAACCTTTGAGGTGGGTTTATTACTCCCACAGAATCTTTATTTCCATCTGTAAAAGCGTCCCACTTGTCCATACATGAGGTCTTAGTGACGTTTTTATAGGATTCACTGTTCAAGGTTTGCAACCCTAATGGTCAGTTTTTAAAAAATGCTCAACCTTGATAACTTTCACAAATAATAAAGTTTCATCTGCCTATTGAGTTAAAGTTAATCTATCGTAATACTCATTGTATCTTAAGGTCTAGCAAAGGACATAAGGCGCACTATCACCTCACAATAGTCACATGGATAAACTTGTGGGTGTTTCGTGTCGTGGAAAGTAATTTATTTACCTAACCTTGCCTGGTATAAATTTTTTAAGCTATTCACTTAATTCACATACATGGGCCACATGCTCTTTCAAAATTCCATAGCTAGTAATGAAGTGTATCATTCTCTGCTGAACCACGAAACTTAGTTACTTTGCTGGTGTTTCACTTTCTACATAACCAAGACCTTAGTTACTTCGCTGTGTTCCACTTTCCGCAGAGCGAAGAAACCTAATTAGTTTGCTGGTGTTTCTCTTTCTGCAGAACCTCGAAACTTAGTTACTTTGCTTGATTCACTTTCGACAAGACTATGAAGCAGTTACTTTGCGGATGTTTCAGTTTCTGCACAGCAACGAAATATGTGTATTTTTAGTTCTCTGGAGCAACAAACTTTCTCCCATAACAAAGCTACGTTTACATATGAAAAACCCATATGAAATTTGTATTTCCCACAGCTCCAGAGTCTGAGCGTAGATGAACTGACAGCAGCCAGCAAGCAGATTGTCAGCTTCACCGACATCTCAGGTGTGACAAGAGTAGGCAAGGCTTTGACCAATGGCAACCTCCTCATCAAAGACCTTTTCACATCTCAGTGCTACATCTATTTCGTCTCCTACGCTTTTAACGACGCCATCAAGTGGTCTTATTTCTTCATAGTTCCACAAAGCCGTGAGTTTAAAATATTTTTATACCTTAAAATTTTGTCCGTGCATAGATTTGTAAATCAAACGTATTCCGTTGAAGTAATAAAAATTTATATTATTTCAGACAAAGAATCAGTCATACATAAGGGGGAAAAAATTGTATCGTTTAATGGAAGCTTTGTTGTTAACTTATATTTATTTTTTTAAATAAAGCTCCTCCGCAATATAAGTAATGTCGCGCTTTTACTTATCAAATTCCACTTTTTATTTATAAAAAGTTTGAAACTTTATCGACGGGTTCTTTTTTTATTTTAAGATTCGGGTAAGGCCTGGGTGGTTTATAGCATACTCTTATTTTATTATACTTTTTACTTCCTTTGTGACGTGCCTCTTGTTTTTCACTTTTGATAACCAGTGTCCAGCGCTGATATCCAGACCGTCACAACAGCTCGTGACGCTTTTGAAGCCTATGCGTGCACGAGCGGGTCTATTTAGATTTCAGTCCACCTGGAACTTCGTGTATTGGAGGATACCATAACTGTTAGTAGCAAAGAGTAGTTAGTCTTAGAACAAGTTCGAAGTGCACATGGAGGAGAGTGGCGAGTTAAAACTATGGTGCAATAAAAATCGTTGAAATAAAAGATTATTTAGACTTCGGTTGAACAATGGCGTCTCTTAGTATAAGAGGGAGAAACTGAATGACAGATAGGGAGGGAGGGAGAGAGAGAGAGAGAGAGAGAGAGAGAGAGAGAGAGAGAGAGAGAGAGAGAGAGAGAGAGAGAGAGAGAGGCAGACCGAAAGACGAAGATATATACAGACAGGCAGACAGACGCAGACACACAGACCGATAAACAGTATTAACTGTTGTCTGCACTAAGCAGATTTTATCTTTGTTTCGGTGTTCTAATTCTGAACGCCCCGTTGAGGCTGACACATGAAACAGATACCAGTATCCGCTGAACCAACATGACGTAAGATGTCGAACTAAACATCAACGATGGAACTTATCTAGCACTAGCGTCTAGCACTTCCCTACCTGCATTTCATAATAGCCTATATTTCAAGAAAAGATTTCAAAATCTAATTTTTTTTTCAACGGAAAAATATTTCGCTCAATTATAGGAAAACTTTTTGTGAGGATCAACATCAATAACTGCTCTTTATAAGGTTATTTCTACTTTGCGACAACATCCACCATCTTAGACCTAGATTTAACTTGCACTAGCTGCGGCTTTTCAAAGTCATCATGACGAAGCGTCCAGTTACCGGCAGTGTGCAGAGAATGAGACAGAAAAATATTGTTGGATGAAGTTAAGAGATTGGTTCAGTAAATGTCATGATTTATCAACACTTGGCCTTTGACATGAGTTTCTTTGTTATTTCAGCGCCATAAATTCTCAAGCGCAAAGGCTCCAGGCAATACCAAATTGCACACAAGATGGCAACCTATTGAGCTAGTTGTGGTTTTAAAAAAATCAGAACCTTCTCGATTTTAGATTTTTGTCCCGCAGTTCTGAAATACCTGAGAAAATGTAGAAATAAATTTTTTACCGAGAAGCTAAGCGTTTAAGTTATTAGAGGATGAGAATAGAGAAAATTCGCGAATAAACGGTCTTAGCCATCCGAATTCTTGTTTTAAAAAAGCGGCCACTGCAACTCTGCCACTCTGATAGAGGGTTTTTAGGTGAGAGCTAGGCAGGCCCATTCCGATTGATTCTGTCATGTATGATTGCGAAACGATACCGAGCAACTCCTAAATATGAAGTTTGGACATGGAATATGAGGAAAATGAAGACAAAAGCTGAGAATCTTTAAAAAAATGAATGAAAAAAGAAGGCAAGTTTACGTGTCACCGGTCTGAAAAAAAAATAAGGAAATGGAAGCCCCTAAATGAGAGGTAAAACAGAAAAATAAAGCGGGAAGCCAGAGATACAAAGCTAGGGAAAAAGTAAGGCTGGAAGAGAAGAACTGAAGGCCAATAAATGGGACTGGGAAAGAAAGATAGGATGAAATCATAGGATATAGAAGGCAAGGGAAAGAGGAGGATTGAAAACAGCAGGAGTGACGGAAATGGAAAATGACAGGATAAAAATGCTGGATAGGAGGAGAAAAAAAAAGAGAACTGCTGAAAATAAGATGTAAACAGGGGTGGGAAGCCACAAGGTGGTGGTTGCGATCCTTCACCCTCTTCAGGCGACAAGCCTTTTACGGCCGCAACAAATGCGTACAGCTGCAAACTCAAAGGCAATGACTAAGTCACAAGTGCAATGACATGGCATCCTTCGCCTGCTTGCAGACCCACAGACAGTGACTAAGCGCAATGCCGTTGTCACCTCTACTAGTACTAATTCACATATCCAGAGGCAAAGACAAAGTGCTTTGTCATTGCAATCTCTGGACATTCACCTCCCACAAGCAATGACTAGGTGCTATGTTATTGCAATCTCTGTTTAACAGATTTGAGGCAACGACTAAGTGTTATGTCATTGCAAACTCTGCTTATCAACAGACTTGAGGCAATGACTAAGTGCTATGTCATTGCAAACTCTGCTTATCAACAGACTTGAGGCAATGACTAAGTGCTATGTCATTGCAATCTCTGTTTAACAGATTTGAGGCAACGACTAAGTGTTATGTCATTGCAAACTCTGCTTATCAACAGACTTGAGGCAATGACTAAGTGCTATGTCATTGCAATCTCTGTTTAACAGATTTAAGGCAACGACTAAGTGTTATGTCATTGCAAACTCTGCTTATCAACAGACTTGAGGCAATGACTAGGTGCTATGTCATTGCAATCTCTGTTTAACAGATTTGAAGCAACGACTAAGTGTTATGTCATTGCAACCTCTGCTTATCAACAGACTTGAGGCAATGACTAGGTGCTATGTCATTGCAATTTCTGTTTAACAGATTTGAAGCAATGACTAAGTGTTATGTCATTGCAAACTCTGCTTATCAACAGATTTGAAGCAATGACTAAGTGCTATGTCATTGCAAACTCTGCTTATCAACAGACTTGAGGCAATGACTAAGTGCTATGTCATTGCAATCTCTGTTTAACAGATTTGAAGCAACGACTAAGTGTTATGTCATTGCAACCTCTGCTTATCAACAGACTTGAGGCAATTACTAAGTGCTATGTCATTGCAATTTCTGTTTAACAGATTTGAAGCAATGACTAAGTGTTATGTCATTGCAAACTCTGCTTATCAACAGATTTGAAGCAATGACTAAGTGCTATGTCATTGCAACCTCTGCTTACAACAGACTTGAAGCAATGACTAAGTGCTATGTCATTGCAAACTTTCAAGACAAAAGGCCCGTCGCTATACGCCATGAACTATTTTGCGCGTCGGAGAGGAGAAGAGATAAGGGGAGGGAAAGGGAGGAAGAAAACAAAATCAATGATAAAGAAAGAAAATAAAACCAAATAATGAAAAGAAAGTAAAGGAAATGGAAGCCAACAAATATGAGAAATAAGAAAATAAGGTGAACGCCAGTAAAATTTGAAAACAGATACAAAGACATTATTGGAATCAAAGAAACTGAAAAGGGCAAGAAAAGATCTAAAAGCTAAATGAAAAGGGGAACACAAGATGAAAGTCAAAGGGGAAAATGGGAAAAAAAAGTTAATGTGAGCTGAGAACTAAGAACTTGGAAAAAGAAAAGATGATGGATGGAGTGAAAGCCATAAAAGAATAGGAGATGAAATCGATGGGAAACAGAACAAAGGAAATTAAAATTTGAGTTAGAGGAAGAAGAGAAACTTGTTTCAGAACGAAAAAACGAATGCAATCAGTGATACATGCATAAGTTCACAGCAAAGGAATTTTCCAAGAAATGAGAGAGAGGGTACAATTGTGTTAACCATGATAAGAGGGAACTAGCAGCGGAACAAATTTATTAATCATGCAAAAAAAAGTGAGAAATCTGTTTTAAACAGAAAATTAGTAATCAATCCACTCTAAAGAGCGTCAAAGCATTGCCATTGTGGGATAATAAATCTAAAAAAAAAAAAGAAAATATTTTTCACGTTTTCTCTGCAAACACAGCCATATTTCCTTTTTAAGTGAAAAATGAGAATTGGAACCCATTATGTTGGAGGCAAAAGTTTAACCTCAGGTTTTCAATGTACGAAAATCTCTGAAATCATTTTATCGTTGATATACATCTTCCTTCTAACGCAAGGCTAGGCATTCAACCAGAATTAGTTAATCCACAAAGCTCTGACGGAAGACAAACAGCTTTTGTTCTGACAGAGTGCGGTAAATGTATCATTAATTTTGTACATAATTCTTGTTATTGTTTCCGAATACTTTTTTTTTTTGGTTTTCAAGTAGAAACCAGAAACGCTATTAGTTCAATGCAGTGTACACCTACAATCGTCTTGATTGCTTAATTTTTGCATTCTTATAAAATGTATTACTCTTTATACCCATGAATATGATGACGTGCAGGCTGTCACGAAAGTATTTCTATGGCGTCAGAATAATCCATAATTTTCTTGTTTTAATGAAAATCAGTTCTATTTCAAGCTCTGAGTAGAGCTTAAATGGTGCATCTTTCAGAAAAACTATAAGTGACTGAGCGCTGGATAACAAATTCATTATTACCCCCCACATTAAAGATCACACAAACACTGTACATATAAACTGATTTATTAAATATAGTGTGCATAGTATAGTAATCTGTAAAAGAGTTTGTCATGAAACTAACTTTGTTGTGTTAAACAATACCTCAATGGTATATTTGACATCTTTCAACAAACCGTCTGTTCATATTTAACTCTAGTATGAACAAGACTATCGAAGTGAAATCAGGTGAGAAGCGACAATTCTCACGCCAGGATTTAAGAAATCAAGGCAACCTAAAGAACACAATATTGTAAACAAAAGTTCCTTCATTGTGTGAGATGGATGATAGAGAGAATTTTAACAACAGAATTGGAACACAGTGTTTAGGATAAATGAAAGTTGAAACATGTGAAAACCAGCGTTTAAGATGTGTGAAACAGTCTAAACCGTAAGAGTTGAAACCAAGTGTTACGGATGACTGACATACTGATATAATAGGAGTTGAAATCAAGTGTTACGGATGACTGACATACTAATATAATAGGAGTTGAAACCAAGTGTTACGGATGACTGACATACTGATATAATAGGAGTTGAAACCAAGTGTTACGGATGACTGACATACTGATATAATAGGAGTTGAAACCAAGTGTTACGGATGACTGACATACTGATAATTAGGAGTTGAAACCAAGTGTTACGGATGACTGACATACTGATAATTAGGAGTTGAAACCAAGTGTTACGGATGACTGACATACTGATAATTAGGAGTTGAAACCAAGTGTTACGGATGACTGACATACTGATAATTAGGAGTTGAAACCAAGTGTTACGGATGACTGACATACTGATAATTAGGAGTTGAAATCTTGTGTTTAGAATGAATGGCAGGCAAAGGCACAGGCATTGAAATCAAGACTTATTGTTTAGAATGAGTGAGAGATTGAAACATAGTTGAAACCACGTGCTTAGGAT
The DNA here is from genome assembly GCA_033675545.1 of Elysia crispata. Lineage (NCBI taxonomy): Eukaryota > Metazoa > Mollusca > Gastropoda > Plakobranchidae > Elysia > Elysia crispata. The sequence continues at coordinate 516,379 of JAWDGP010000218.1, read as the reverse complement.
GAATAAATGAGTTTAGAAAACATGAAGTTTGAACCCGGTATTTACGATTAATGAATATTGAAGTGGGACCCTATTATGTGTGATTAAGTAACGCAGTCTAAAACATGCGAGATGGAATTCAGTGTTTAAGAAATATGAGTGAGTTCCGAAAAATGGGAACTGAAACCCAGTATTTAGGGTGTATAAGTGAGTTCTTAAACATAGGAATTGAAAACCACTGTTTAGGATGAATCAATATTGGAATTGGACCGGTGTCTGTATATGATAGTTCAGTGGTACAGTCTACAACATAAGGATGGAACCCAGTGTTTAGGATGGATAAGCGAGTGCCTAAACATGGCAAGTGGAATGCAGTGTTTAGGATGGATAAGCGAGTACCTAAACATGGCAAGTGGAACCCAGTGTTTAGGATGGATAAGCGAGAACCTAAACATGGCAAGTGGAATGCAGTGTTTAGGATGGATAAGCGAGTGCCTAAACATGGCAAGTGGAATGCAGTGTTTAGGATGGATAAGCGAGTACCTAAACATGGCAAGTGGAACCCAGTGTTTAGGATGGATAAGCGAGAACCTAAACATGGCAAGTGGAATGCAGTGTTTAGGATGGATAAGCGAGTGCCTAAACATGGCAAGTGGAACCCAGTGTTTAGGATGGATAAGCGAGTACCTAAACATGGCAAGTGGAATGCAGTGTTTAGGATGGATAAGCGAGTACCTAAACATGGCAAGTGGAACCCAGTGTTTAGGATGGATAAGCGAGTACCTAAACATGGCAAGTGGAATGCAGTGTTTAGGATGGATAAGCGAGTGCCTAAACATGGCAAGTGGAATGCAGTGTTTAGGATGGATAAGCGAGTACCTAAACATGGCAAGTGGAACCCAGTGTTTAGGATGGATAAGCGAGTACCTAAACATGGCAAGTGGAATGCAGTGTTTAGGATGGATAAGCGAGTGCCTAAACATGGCAAGTGGAACCCAGTGTTTAGGATGGATAAGCGAGTACCTAAACATGGCAAGTGGAATGCAGTGTTTAGGATGGATAAGCGAGTGCCTAAACATGGCAAGTGGAACCCAGTGTTTAGGATGGATAAGCGAGTACCTAAACATGGCAAGTGGAACCCAGTGTTTAGGATGGATAAGCGAGTGCCTAAACATGGCAAGTGGAATGCAGTGTTTAGGATGGATAAGCGAGTACCTAAACATGGCAAGTGGAATGCAGTGTTTAGGATGAAGGAATATTGCAGTGGGACCCCATTGTTTATGTCGAGACTGTCAAAAAGGGAAAATGACAACTGAGCGCAGTAATTTAATTCCTTTTTATATTTCAGGTGCACCTTCCGAAAGATGGCAGTGAGGAATAGTGTGTTGCCTGTATGATTGTAGAAAAGTGTATCTTCAAAATCACATTGTAGGCTCCTCAAGTTTAAGAGAGTTTAGTTGCCTTGTACGTGTAGACTGTCGTCCTTTTCTTTTTCTCTCTTTATGTGTTATATGTATTATTCTTTTAACAATGCAAACAACCACCGTTTATGCGTTTGTTGAGTTTTTTTTAATTTTTGCCGTCTAGTGCAAAGTTTGGAGTGAAATGTGTATCAAAGTATTTTATGTTCGTTTCGTATTATACCTGCTTCACTGTGACAATCATTTTGAATTAAAAGCATTAGAAGATGCAGGAGGTTCGTTTTTATCTTTGATTTTACGCCGATATTAACATGGAACCTTTCACTACGGTACCAAGAATGAAGCAAAATGGAATCCTTATTAATGGCTTTTAATTTAGGAAAGACCTAAAATGGGAAACAAGTATTACATGGAGATGCACCACTCACAGTCGTCATGCCCTTTCCGAGACAGTATTTTAATGATTTCCATTCTGCTGCACAGCAAATGAATCTCCAACACACTTAAACAACAGAAAGCAAGAGCCAGCGTAAAATCGAAAAGCTTTCGAGCAGCTTAATGACAGCTTAAAGACAAGCCGGCGAAGATAGTATGCCCTGAAGCTTCTGAACATCCTTCCCTTGATGTTAAAGGCGCCAATCGTCTCTGTACTACCGCCGATCAAAGTGGCGGCCAGCCATCCTAGGAAGTAGAGCCAAAACGTTTCGTGCCTTGAGGAGTTTCAACCACCCCTTCCTTATACAAGTTGATCAAATTACGGAGATTATACTCTTCACAGAAACTGGCAACGTAAAATTTCTTTCGAGAGAAGAGATGATACGTGCAGATGAAATTTTCATACGTGTCCGAAACATTTATTTCAACAATACACCATCAACGCTACGACCAATAAATTAGAAAAGAAAAAAAAGGAGTTATTGCTTGAGGCCTATAAAAAAAAAAGGAGTGACTGTAAAGCCAAAATTTAACCACCTAGATTTGGAAGTTGCAGCCATGAGAGCTATTTTGTGTAGTACATGCCAGTCTTATGTGGCCCAAGCCTGGTGGCGAAAGATTCATTTTCGCGGCTTGTCACCTGGGCACAAAAAAAAATAACTTTTAGGAGTCAGAATGGCTAAAATTGTTTTTTGGACCCCCTGCAATGGATCATACCTAAATCGCTGACTTGTCTTACATTCGTCCTTATGTCAAATAATCCATGCAATGAAAACAAGGTTCTCAACGCATCATTCTTGAGAATTGCATCACTGAAGAGTAAAATTTTACAACAAAACTTTGGGCCAGTAATTAGGATACCGGCAGAGCAAGAAATATTTGCAAAAGCTTTCCAAGACATTTTCAAGAAGCCTCAAGCATCCTACCCAAATATATCTGTTTTCTTGGATCGTCTATAGCAACAGCAGACATTCTGTGCTGAAAATGCACAGCAACGGTACAAGAAAAAACAAGGGAATTCGTTACCCAAACGCAAAATACCAACAAATCCTAGAAAACAATCACAGGTAGAGTTTATCACAGAACTAGCATATCAAATGCTACCTGTCGCAATGTAAATAAGCATGTTTTAATATATATATATATATATATATATATATATATATATATATATATATATATATATATATATCCTTTTTAACAGTCCAGCGGACATTTGAACACCATCCATTTTAAAGGCTTAAGTTTATATTTTTATATTCATAAAAATCTACATTCCTAATGTTGCCATGTTTGTTTCCGTATCAGTTTCAAGTTTCTTACAAAAACATGGAGAAAAAAACGTTGTTAGAACTGGTAAAATTAATTCATCGATAGTTAAAAATCTCATGCACGATACAAATGTGCGCTCAGTTTCGATGTTGTGCCGACTTGTCAATGATGTTATTGCGCTCAGCTGTAGTGATTCGAGGTGTTAAAAAAGACAGCTCATAATTTTGAGATATTTCAAGCTATCGGATAAGCATGCGGAAACATTTTATCTTCATTTGCGAATAAATTTTTGTCACTATATATATTGGAAAGTGATAAAACTTCAAAATTTTGACAGTTTGGTGATAGCATCAACACTTTGAACCATATGCAGCCGTTTTAAACTCTGCTTCTTTCAGTTCCCTGATTGCATGCTCATTTTTGACACAGCTGTTAATATTTCTTTCAGGTTTAAGAGGACCTGACTTATAGTATATCATAGAATCAACGTCCTCGTTTTTTGTTTGTTTGTTTTTTTAGGATAAACTTGTTTCAAATAAAACCAGCTTAAACACATGTAGAGAGCAATATATTTGACAGGGCTCTCATCTTGTGTTTTAGAGCCATGAATGCTTAGGTGCACCAGTTTCAGTCAATACAAGGACCAATTTGCACACAAGATGGCAACCTTTTGAGCGAGTTCTGAATTTAAAAAATCTGACCCTTCTCGATTTTAGATTTTAGTCCCGCAGTCCCGAAGAACCTGACAAACTGAAAATAATATTTTTGACTAAGAAGCTAAGATTGTAAATTTTAAAAAGATAAAAATATCTTCCAGTTCAGCAGTTTAAAAGACAGTCATCCGGGTTCTTGAAAAAAAGTGAACACTGCAACTCTTCCACTCTGATACTGGGTTTTCAAGTGTGAGCTAGGCAGTTTCCTTCCTTCCGATTGATCGTTTTATGTATGAAAAAGGAAAATTATAAAAAGACACCGAGTTGCTCCCAGAAAGGAGGTTTTGTTAAATCGCCGACTAAGAGGAAAGTGGGAGAGAAAGACTGGATCCCACTGGAAGTGAGGCAAAAGGAAACTAGAAGATAAAAGAGATGAGAAAGAGATGCGATGGAGTTCATCGGATAGAAGGAAAATTAAGAGATAAGACTGGAACCTGAAAATGAGAAGAAAAAAGGAAGGAAAGATCTGAGGTTTATCGGTTTGGAAATGGAAGAAAAGGAATGGAAGCAACGTAAGGTAAAGGGAAAAGAAGAACTGGAAGCCAGAGATTCAAGAGGGTAGGAGGAAAATTCAGAGATGAGCTAGCAACGAAAAAACGGAAGGACAAGGAAGAGAGCGGCTAGGGGAAAGCCACTGGATGAGTCGCAAAAGGAAGAGACAAGCGTGAAGCAACCAAACAGGACAAAGAATGGAGAATAGGTCTGAAACTATCACAGGAGAGAAGGGTTGGAGGTCACCGTATAGGAGCAAGGTAGAGGAGGGCTAAAAGATACCAGTTGAATGAAGAAGAAAAAAAGGAAAAGAGCTAGAAGCCTACATCTAGAACAAAAAATTAGGCGGGACATGATGTCACTGGATAGGAAATAAGAGAAAGCTAATGGCCATGGAATAAATGAAATATGTTAAGGGCTCGAGGCCATCGGATAAGAGGAAAACTAAAGCGAAGAGCTGAAAGCTAAGGAATAGAAGGGAAAGGAAAGAGGAGGGCTGTAAACAGCAGGAATGAAGGAAAAAGAAAGAGACAGGATAAAATGATGGATAGCTGAGGGAAAAAAAGAGAAATACTGAATATAATAGGAGAGGAAAAAAGGTTTGGAAGCTGCCACCCCTTCAGGTGATTTGACTTTTAGGGTCGCAACAAGTGCTGGAGCTGCAAACTCGAAGGCAATGACTAAATACAATGTCTTTGAAACCTCTAAAGACTAAGGCCAGACGCTCTACCCCCTGAACTAATTTGCACCTCGGTTAGGAGAAGAGATAAAGAGAATGAGAGGGAGGAAGAAAGAAAAGCTAGAAATCAATGATAGACGGAGAAAGAGAAACCGAAAAAGCCAAATAATGAAGAGAAAGTATAGGAAATGAAAACCAACAAATATGAGAAAATAAGCAGAGGAGAGATGAATGCAAGTAAAATTTTAAAACAGGCACAAAAGTATTATTGAAATCAAAGAAATTGTAAAAGGCAAGAGAAGCTCTCAAATGAATGGGGGTAATACGAGATGAAAGTCAAAGGAGAATGGGAAAGAAGTTAAGCTGAGAACTAAGAACTTGGAAATAGTCAAAGATAATGGATGGCGTGGAAGCCATTGAAAACAAATGGAAGTCGATGAAAAAAACAGTACCAAGGAAGTTTTAAGTTGACGTTGAGTGAAGAAGAGAAATTTGTGTTAGAACGAAAAGACGAGTGCAATTACTGATTCAGGGATAAGTTCACAGTAGAGGAATGTTCCAAGAAATTAAAGAGAGCATAAAATTGTGTTAACCATGACAGAAAGGAAAAGCGACACAGGTTGTTTATTGTCGAACAGTTAAGTAAGGTACTAATCGAGAAAAACCAAGAGAAATCTGATTGAAACAGGCCAGTCCACTCAGCACAAGAAAACAAGAGCGACAAAGCGATGTCATTCTTGGATTATATGACAGAAACTAAAAAAAATCATTTTTCACATTTTCTCTGCAAACTCAGCCACATTTCCTTTTTAAGTGGAACATGAGAGTTTGGAACCCATTATGATGGAGGCAAGAGTTAAACCTGAGTTTTCAATGAAATAAAATCTCTCAAAGCACTTTTCATTGATCTCCATCTTCCTTCCAGCTCAAGGCCAGGCATTGAACAAGACCAAATAAATCCGCAGAGCTCTGATAGAGGACAAACAATTTTTGTTCCGAAAGGTTGGTATTATTTTATCCGTTAATATTGCACACATTACTTGTGATTCTTTCCTTACGAGTTATTGGTAATTTCTTCGATTTTCAAGCAGGAACCCAGAGACATTATCAATCCTATTCAGTGTACTCCTATTGAAGTCTCTTTTTATTCCTCAACTTTTGCATTGTTGTGAAATATTTTACTCTTTATACACATGAATATGAGGACATGCAGGCTGTCACAAAAGTATTTCGATGGCTTCATAATAACCCATAATTTTCTTGTCTCAATAAAAACCAGTTCTATTTCAAGCCGTGAATAGGGTAAATCCATTTTGTGTGTGTGTGTGGATCAATATTTTTTGCCTTTGCTGTTTTTAACTCTAAGTGTGTGTCACCTAAATATAATTATACACCTATAACTACAGTTTCAATTATAGCTATATATCGTGTAACAGAGGATTGGAATAAAACAAGATTCGCTAAAAATGATCATTTTGTGTACAAGATCGTGTCATTCTGGATTTAACTCTTTTTTTTTCGAGTTAAGACCGAAGTGCCTAACACAATTATGAAATCAAATGTGATTTAAAAAACCTCACCGATACAGGGCTGAGTTCACAGTAGAGGACTGTTCCAAGAGATGGGAGAGAGGATGCAATTTTGTAAACCGTGACAGAAGGAAATTACCAGCAATTTTGGTTGATAATGGTTGACAATTAAGTAAGGGATTAATCAAGCAAAAAAGAAGAGAGATAAGCAGTAAATTGAGGACCGAACCATTAACCACAAGAAACGAAGAGCAATGCGAATGTTGGATTATATGGCACAAATTAAAAAATCATTTTTCACATTTTCTCTGCAAACACACAGACACATTTTCTTTTTCAAGTGAAACTTGAGATTTGGAACCCATTATGAAGAAGACAAGTGTACAACCTTAAGCTATCAACGTAAGGATTTCTCTCAAAGCATTTTTCATTGGTGCTCATCTTCCTTGTAGCTCAAACTAAAGCTAGGCATTGAACAAAACGAAGTTAATCAGCAAAGAATTTTCGGTCTGGAAGGTTGCGGTAAATTTATCCGTTAATTTTGTCATATTACTTCTTATTCTTTCCTAAAGATTTATAGGTTGTTTCTTTCATTTTCATGTTGGAAGTCAGAGATAATATTAATCCAATGTAGTTAACTCCTAATAACGTTTCTTTTGATTGCTTAATTTCTGTGTTCTTTATCCTTTATACCAATGGAGATGCAGGCTGTCACAAAAGCATTTTCATGGCTTAAGAATGTTATTGAAACTAGAAAATTATTGGTCAACCAGTCTTATTTCAAGACCCGAATAGAGTAAATCCATCTTTTTTTTCTTTTTGGTGGATCCAATATTTTTTGCCTTTGTTGTGTTAAGCTCTAAATCTGTGTCACCTCAAAAGCAACAAGGCAAGGGGAAAAGTATGCATCTATAATTTTATAATGATAGTTGCTATAATATATTAAATTGTGTAATAATGGGTTGAAATAAAATGAGATTTGCATAAGAAGAGCATTTTGTCTTCAAGATCATTTCATCCTAGATTTTTAACAAACCGACTGTAGCATGAATAGAATATCCAAATGAAATCTGGTGAGTAGCGACAACTCTCACACAAGAATGAACGAAATCAAGACCATCTCAAAACTCAACAGAGTAAACAAAAGTTGGTTGGGAGCGTTTTCACAACAGATTTGGAACCAATGTTTAGGGTAAATAAAAATTGTAGCATGTGAAAACCAGCGCTTAAGGTGTTTGAAACAGTCTAAGCCATGAGATGAAATCATCTATTTAGGGCGAATGAGAGATTGAAACAAAGGAACTGAAACCATATGTTTAGGACGAATAGCGGACTGAAGTACAGGAGTTGAGATCGAGTGTTTAGAATGACAAACACTGGAGTTGAAAACCAAGTGATTTGATTGAATTGTTGAGTTTTGGAACATGGGAGTAGGAACTTGGTGTTCAGGGTGACTGACAGACAAACACTGGAGTTGAAAATCAAGTGATTTGATTGAATTGTTGAGTTTTGGAACATGGGAGTAGGAACCTGGTGTTCAGGGTGACTGACAGACAAACACTGGAGTTGAAATCAAGTGGTTTGAATGATGAAGTCAGTTTTGAAACATGGGACTTGGAACCCGGTGTTTCGGGTGAATGAATGTACTGGGACCCTATTCTGTGTGATGGATAAATGATAGTCTAAAACATGAGAGAAGAAACCTAGCGTTAAAGATGAATAAGTGAGTCCCTAAATATGGGAAGTTGAATTCAGTGAATTGGTCATTTCGAATTTAACAGCGATGGGAGATACATGTTGGTTTTATTCTTTGATTTTACGCCGATTTTGACATGGAACGTTTCTCTACTCAGAGAGGAGTAACTGGAGGCCTCATTGTTAAGTTTAGAAAAGGCCAAAAATGAGAAGCAAGTATTATATGATTATGCACCACACACAGTTGTCCTGTCCTTTCCGTGACAGTTATACGGTGGCGAAAGATCGATTCTCTCGGCCTATCACCGGTGTACGAAGACTTTGGAGTCAAAGTGTCAAATTTTTTTTGGACTCCCGGCACGGATCACACCGAAATCGCTGTTTCACATTAGTCATTATGTCAAACAAGCCATGCAGTAAAAAAAAGTTCTCGGTGCATTCTCTGATTCATACTTGAGAATTGCATCACTGAAGAAGCAAAATTTCCACTTATACTTTGGTTAAGTAAAAAGTACACCTGCAGAACAATCAACGCTTGAGAAAGATTCCAAGGACATTTCCAGGAACAATTTTTTCATCCAATCCCAACATGATTGCTTTCTAGGGTCGCCTACAGCAATAGCATGCTGTGCAGAAAATGTTGAGCAACGGTACGATTAAAAGCAAGAAAATTTGCTCCAGAGATACAAAATGCCAACATATCCTGCAAAACTACCAAAATGGCTAGATTACACAGCCAAAGTTTGTCACAGACCTCGCATTTTAAATGCTACCACTCACTTTGTAGAGTGATTAATCTAACAACATGTACATATCCATTTGAACAGCCCAGATAAACTTTGTACATCAATAACCAATTACAGGCTAAAAAAGTCTGTATTAACTTTAAAGAAAAAAAAACAAGACGTTTCTAATGTGGCCACGTGTGTTACCATGTCAGTCCCAAGCCTTTTAAAACACAGAGGGAAATATTGGCAGAACTAGTAAAATGAAATAAGCCGTACTTAATAAACCCATGCACGGTACAAAAGTGCACTTAGTTTGGATATTTTGTCATTTATAGAAGACCTTACTGTGCTCTATAGCACTGCTACGAGTTGGAACCCAATAGTAAGAAATAAGCTAGACGGTCTGAATTTTGAGTTCGAGATCGTACATAAATATCACGGTCTTCCGTCATATTTATTAAAATCTCACATGGCACTCTTTGCACTGTGTTTTTTTGTTGCTGTTTTCTTTTACTCTCAGTTAAGATCAAATTTTTATTCAAAGCATTTTTGCTTTTGAACGATATCGGAGATCCAAGATTTTGGATAGTCGGATGCATTTCAGCAATTTAGTCTGGGATGCAATTTTTTTTAACATAAACTGACTCGCAATCCTCAACGACCAGAGATTGTTGTATATCATCATGTTGTTATTTTCCCCCTCTGGAAGTCAGGAAAACGTGGTTTTAACGTCAGGAGGTGTACACAAAAGATTTTACTCAATGTTCTCTTTTGTGTTATTCTATCTAGTAAGCAGATGAGCTCTATTCAACAAGCAAATTTAAAGTCCGCCCATAGCGATAAATATTTAGGATAATTTACCACTTATCTGCACTTCGATGTAATCATCTTCTTACATATTAGTGCATCTCTGAATATTGGTATGATTAATGTTAGAGCTTATATAAACTAATATCCCCGTATATTTTGCTTGATTTACTTGTAAAAATATCCAGAGCTCACTGTTTCTAAATTAATCATAGAAGATTGAAACAAAATCTAGATTACAAATGCTTTACAAACAGCCGCAACTTAAAATAGAATATAATCTTTCACGTTGTTTCCATTGCAAAGTTTAATGTAAAAAGCGTTGTACTTCGAATAAAAGTGCTCACTTAAGTGTGCGATCTGCACAAAATCGTTCATCAAATTTGGAAATTTTTTTTAAAAATCAGATTTCAGTTCGAAGGTTCGACAGTGATAAAGATATGGATCGACGATGTCTGAAGCGCATTAAAAAACAAAAACCCGAGGTTTTATAAAACTTAAAGATTTAAGAATGTGGCAATTTTTAATGTGTCAGGTGGAAACGTAATAGGAAAAAATAAGGTTCAAAAAATGATATAGATAGTTGAGGTTGCACAAAAAGAAAGACAATAGGCAGGACCAAACCTGGGCTTGACTAGTAAGTGTAAAAAAGTAAGATACTGACAAACTCATTTGCTATTCTGTTCATTAATGTCAAGGAAAACTTGCAAAATTGAAAAAAAAAATTCTTATTGTCAAGTTTAGAATGATGTTATTGCGAATGGATCGTTTGATGGAACAGTTCTTTGTGTCAATTTGGGAAATATACATTTGAAAATTAAAATAGAAAAGTTTGATAAGGCAAATAAAATTTCCCACTCCTACGCGCCAGTTGTCACAAAATAAGATCTTATGAATTCAAGTGCTCCATATCATTATTAGCTTAATGCGGAGAGCAAAGACAGAAAAAAAAGAAGAATAAACAGCTGAATTACTATTGAGTTCAAGCAATACAATCTTTCTTTAGGAAAGATTACAAAATGTAAATAATTATTTTTATACTAAAGCATTTGTCAAATTCCAATTACAACGAGTATGATTATTCAAAAAGCCATGAACATAGTATAAAACTTAGCTTTTTTTTTAAGGTAGCTGCAGAGTAAAGGTGTGCAGTCCTTTTGGGCCGTCCTGAAACATTTTCGGGATGGATGGCTTCATTCCAAGCACAGACGGCTTCACACCCACACCTGCCTTTGGTATAGCATGAAACCTATGCTGTAAAATGAAACAAACATGCTTAAACGCAATAAAAAAATGATGTGTTGGACCACTGTCAAGTGGATCTTATCTGGTATTAAGCTCACATTCTTGTTCTAAAAGAACCACACATTGTAAATGTTTAAAGATGGTGTGCGCTTCAGCAAAGAGCAGAAAAAGATGTGGCAGCATCACCATCATCATCCTCAGCAGCAGCAGCAGCAGCAGCAGCAGCAGCAGCAGCAGCAGCAGCAGCAGCAGCAGCAGCAGCAGCAGCAGCAGCAGCAGCAGCAGTAGTAGTAGTAGTAGTAGTAGTAGTAGTAGTAGTAGTAGTAGTAATAATAATAATAATAATAATAATAATAATAATAATAATAATAATAATAATAATAATAATAATAATAATAATAATAATAATAATAATAATAATAATAATAATAATAATAATAATAATAATAATAATAGAAAAGCAGCAGCAGCAGCAGCAGCAGTAGTAGTAGTAGTAGTTGTTTTTATAGTGATATTACCAGCAGCAGCAGTAGCAGTAGTAGTAGCAGCAGTGGAAAATGACTAAAAGAATGATAATGATGATGAGAAGAAGAAGAAGAAGAAGAAGAAGAAGAAGAAGAAGAAGAAGAAGAAGAAGAAGAAGAAGAAGAAGAAGAAGAAGAAGAAGAAGAACGAGAACGAGAACGAGAACGAGAACGAGAACGAGAACGAGAACGAGAACGAGAACGAGAACGAGAACGAGAACGAGAACAAGAACAAGAACAAGAACAAGAACAAGAAGAAGAAGAAGAAGAAGAAGAAGAAGAAGAAGAAGAAGAAGAAGAAGAATGAAGACAATTAGAAAGATGATTATACTGAATTCCACAATGATAAGGAGAGTGGTGAACACACACACACACATATATATATATATATATATATATATATATATATATATATATATATATATATATATATGTGTGGTCGTATTAATAGTTATAATAACACCGAATGACTTACCCAGCTATCTTTGAGCCTTTCGAGTCTTCGGTTGGAGCAGACCGTTTTTCCGCTAGGTTTCAGTTATGAAAAGAAAATGAATCATTGTGATTAACAACCACAGCCTCTCTTTTTTCATTCTTATTACAAGTAAATTGTGACGAGTCGTTCAATTTGATACATCAACATCTACACATTAAGATCAAACACTACACTGTGTCAGCAACACAGTCGTCTAAGGTGAAAGAAATCGCTCACAAACACGATCTTGAACTTCTCGGGCATTGATCGGGCAGGAGTGTGAGGGACCCGCTCACCTTTTCTCTGAGCGTGTGTCGTGGTTATGTGGAAAACTAATTCTTGAATGTACATGTAATTGGTCTGTGTGTAACTTTTTTAAAGTGTGTCCACCAAAATGATTTCTAGTCAGATTTTGAAAAAACCTTGACAAATATTAATAACGCTTGAATCCAACACGTAAGATCCGTGCAGAAAGGGAATGGGCGTTAAAAAGTGGAGAATCTGGGCTTCCTTTCCCCTCTCTTTTTCCATCCCAACACATTTTGTCTGTCTGGTTACCTCGACCCTGTATGATAAAAAAAAATACAGATTAAAACAAAAACAAATCAAAAATTAAAAAAAAGAAAAGAAATAAATAAGTTCAGTTACCTTAAGTGTATTCAGAACCCACCAATACAATAAAGCAAGAAATATATCATTCGAAGTGCTAAACTTCTTCTCCTCCTATTAAAATTAGAGCGAGAAAAAAAAAACACTCGAGCTCTCTTTTTTACTTTATCAATGAAGATGGCCAAAATATGTTTTAAAATGAGCTTCTTGTTTTAAAACACCTTACAATGTTTGAGAAAATGGCGTCAAGTACCGGTGAAAAAAGGGAAAGATACCCTGAAACTATAATTATTATCTATCCTGAACACTTTATGATTTGTCCTTCAATGCTTTGTTTAGCCAATGAATGGGGCGTAACCTTTCAAAAGTAATGTTCAAACTTAAGTAAGACCTCAAAGCAGCTACAAAGTACACAAAAGGCATATTGTTGAAAGTTTAGAGTCAGGAAGAGAGAGAGAGAGAGAGAGAAAGAGAGAGAGAGAGAGAGAGAGAGAGAGAGAGAGAGAGAGAGAGAGAGAGAGAGAGAGAGAGAGAGAGAGAGAGAGAGAGAGAGAGAGAGAGAGAGTGTGAGATTTTCAAAACATTTGAAGAGCAAGAATAAGAACAAAAAGAACATGAAGAATAAGAAAGAGGAGGAGGAGAAGAAGGAGTGGAAGAAGAAGAAGAAGAAGAAGAAGAAGAAGAAGAAGAAGAAGAAGAAGAAGAAGAAGAAGAAGAAGAAGAAGAAGAAGAAGAAGAAGAAGAAGAAGAAGAAGAAGAAGAAGAAGAAGAAGAAGAAGAAGAAGAAGAAGAAGAAGAAGAAGGAGAAGGAGAAGAAGAAGAAGAGATAGTAGCAGTTTTCGAAAAAAAGAATAAATCGATGATATCTAGTTGTCAAATGACGATTAATCTAGATTTTATGTGCGGTCTTTGGTCAAGGCTAACTTTTTTATGAAAAACTATCCTAATTATTCGAACTTGCCAAAACAATGTCAGTAGAACTGAAAAGAAGATCCATTTGGGTTAGATATTATGTAGGCTAATAGTTAAATTTTGAATGGGACAAAACTTATGAACGAAAACGATCTTTTACATTGTAAAATCACAAGTCTGTTTTAGGCTTAGGTAGAGCTTTTTGACTCGAAATTGAATGTGCAGGATATAAAAACAAACTCGGTATGGTTAATTCGTAAGAATTGTTTTCAACGGTGCTTTTGGTTTAGATAATGACATAGATGCCTAAGGCAAATAAATAATATGCTTGCCTTTCTTCAAATAATAGGCTTGTATTGAGAAAGACATTCTACCAATGTAAATCAGAACGGACAAAAGGTGAAGCAGAAATAAATCTGATGACCACATATGAATTGCACTAAAAACAAAAATAACAAAAATACCATAGGCCTTATTGCAGAGACTTGCAACATGTAAGCTGTATACTATTTCTTATTATTCAAATGTCTATAACTCAGACACATATGAGGGACTTGAGCCTAAATTGTTCAGGCTGAAAATTTTTTGGATTTAACAATTTATATTGATCGCAAAAGAGGCAATAAAAAAAAATAATTAATGCGCAGAGAGAGATAGAACCCCAAATACGGTTGCAATTGTGGCAGTTTCTACTATATTTGTTTACGTATTTTTCAACCACCTGATATTTTAATATTGTGATAGGTGTAGAACTAAGGATGTTGCAAAGAGAAGTGAGATAATATTGCTCTCAAAGTGATGTAGAAGATTAGAAAATGAATACTCGCTAATCCAATACATTTTAACTTTTTGTTTTTATTGACGACGCACTCACAAATGGGTACTACCTAGTAGGTACTTCTGCTTCTGACTAGGTATTCCAAACTGAGCTGTTAGCCGACTGGAAAATGGTCGGCCGGGCATGAAAAACGTAGATCTACCCTTTTTTTTAAAGTGTTGTGTTATCGTCATTAATAATATTTTTTCAATAAAAACCATATCAAAATGTTGTGTTATTTATCGTCTTTTCTTTTATATAACTTTGGCATGAAAAAATATCCGATAGGTCTATTAAAGAGCGTGTGAAAGGTGTCAGTTTTTGTAAATTATTGTCCGATTCGCGGCAGCGCCGAGCTCGGCCGATCCGACCTAGCTCTCTTCAAATGACTATCGCTCTTACCACAAGAAAGATATTTTTATACGGTTTGAAACACATTAAAGGATAGTAATTCTGCTTTCTTTTGATACCACACACAACGAGGCACGCCGTGAAGAAGGATAAGAAACTTCGAGAAGAAGACGAAAATTTAGAATTTTTAATTGTTTCAAGGAACATTTCCCGGCTTGTGTAGTACCAATAGGAAGGCCATCCATTTTTCTAAACGAATTCACAAACATCATTTGATTGTGTAACCTGTGGATGCAGCGAAAAGAGTTCAAACGCAGACACTTAGACCCATTTTAGCCCTTGCCGAGACACGAAATGACGGCGGGTCAGTCTAGTCAACAGACTCAGTCCGGCATGTATGGAGAACCCATCGCAGAACGCACTTCGCATCCCCAAACACTCAATGTGGAGGACATTTTATGTGAGTTAATACTACTTTATTTCTTTACATAAATTGATTTAATTATATTGGCTAATATATGTGTAATAAGAACTATTTTATTTTCTTATCGACTGTTTGTCGGTAAACGGAACAGCCACACTCTCATTCAAGAGTGACCTTCACTACTTTACCTTCGCTGACCTTATGACGTCACGAGAATATTATTTTCTATCGGCTCTTCAGTGCAATGGTTCTAAAAATAGGTCTAACTTCTGCATTTCTGTAAAATTTGTAGACAGCTGTTTTGCGTTTGTTAAGTGTTTACGTTTTGATATAAATCAAATATCTATAGATCTAATTTGATTCAATATTAAAACAGACACAGTAAATCTTATTTTCTCACAAGGCAGAAGTACTAACACTAATGTTTTAGTCAAGATTGTAGTACATAATGCTTAGATCTACGAGAATCTGAATTTGACAGTTGTACTTGTACTGTAGTCTGTAGATCAAGGATGGTCTGGACAGTAACTAAAAACAAAAGCAATTTTCGATCATATATCAGTAAATGATATTTATGAGACTTTTCTATAATTTTGTCATAGGATGCAATTTGCTTTAAAAGAAAGTACAAGACAATTTAAGTACACATGTCTGGCCTCTAGATCATTGTTCACAGTCACATCTTGCGAAGGTTTTTTTTTTTTAAATTATTATCATTATTATCATTATTATTATTATTATTATTATTATTACTACTACTACTACTACTACTACTACTACTACTACTACTACTACTACTACTACTACTACTACTACTACTACTACTACTACTACTACTACTACTACTACTACTACTACTACTACATATGTTTACATTGTATTATTGTAATTACATTGTATTTTATTAAATTTTTAAAAAACTTTTTTTGGTGGAATGGTGGTTTTGCTTTTGGTTTATAAAGCACCTTCATTACAGGTTTTAAATAGCTTTTATTTATCATCAACATTTATTTTACAACAGATGATGATAACTTCCGAGGGATGAAGGATCATTTCCTTATGTGTGGGAGAGGCAGAAGACCAGCTCTACCTTCTCTGCCGCTACTCAACAACCGGGTCCTTGTTCACTGCGTCCAAGCGTTGTGTTTGGTTGCAAGAGTATCCTGATCATCTTTGGCATCTTCCAGGCCTATGAGACCCAAAGAGTGAGACTTAAACAAGTCAATGATTCCAGGTTTGTTCGCATTAGCATCAACAACCTTGTGGCTAGGAACCAAAACCAATTTCTATCCTTTAAATTTTTATATATATTTAAGATAAATTAGAAAGTAAAGGGTTTTCTTCGAATCCACAAGGTTTTTGGCTGTTGAGATTTAATGAGAAAATATAGAGCCAGCAGTCTTAGTCACAGAAAGCAGCAGTTGTGTAAATATCATAAGCTAACTAAACTGATACTTTTTTTAATGGATTTTAATTGAGGAATCTTGTTTAAAAACCCTCTGTGGCTCTCATTAAGTGATTAATTATTTAAAACATTGTCTAAGAAGTGTCATTCAGTTCCAACAACAGAGAGGACAAATACTCAGTCATATTTTTTTATAGTTTTCTTTATTTAAAAACAAAAGTAGGCATCAAATTCATACCAGATTGTCAAGTTATGTGGAATCAATTTCAAATTTTTACAGCACAAACATTTTCGAAGTATTGGCATTGTTATCAAATTTTCATTGATATGCTTTTCACGCATTATGAAGACACTTTGGGCTGTCTTGTAAATGAGATTGGAAAAAAATGGCAAGACTTTTCTTTAAAACATCACAATGTATATTTTTTATGGTGCTGATTGCATTTTGTTTAAGATACGTTTATTTTATAGATTACTTGAACTGGCACAGTATACAAATATTTTTAACAAATAACCTCAGGTATCAAGATTTCAAATCATTGTTAGAGAAAAATTATATTTGAAGAGGGAAGCTGAAAGAATTGAAAAAAGCCATATTGAAATTAAATAAGCTTTTTCAATTAGATATTTCACTATTATAGGCTTCTTAAGAGAGTTATATAATTGAACACTTTAGCTGTTTATTTCTTTTAAACTTCAGATTTTTGTGTAAACAATGATTTATGAATATGTTTAAAAAAATCAAAGTAAATTTTGTATATTTTAACATGCACAAGTCACATTTTAGCACTTTAACATTTTTTTTATTGATCTGGCATTGATAAGTCTGTATTTCAGAGTAGTGTTAATTTTTTCTTCCTTTTTTTTATAAACTCAAGTATTTTGTGAAGAAATTTTTAACAGGGTGCTTCTTAACATTAAATTGAACGAAAATTTTTGCTTATGTGAAACATTGCAGGTCCTGTATGTTATTAGTGCCCCAATCTCACCCATCTTCAGCAAACAGGAAAACACGACATTTGATTTAGTCTCTCTGGCCATTGTGTTGTGCACCTGCCCTTTATGGGCCTCATCATTATTCGAGAGGTATTGTTATGATGTTTTAATTGTTGTATGCCATAAGAGCAGCATTGATCAGTTGATTTTTACACACTGGAAGCGTCTTACGCAACTGTCCGAGCATTTTTTTTTTACTGTTGAGCAGGTTTCCACAACCGTGAGAGCACATGGACCAAAGCTTTTTGGACAATAACTATGCTCGCAGCTGCTGTGGCAACAGTCTTGTAAGGCCTACTGTGCTGTCTCAGTTTGTTTCGTTAATACAAAGTATTCCCAAAGTGGGCGTTGAGTTATTATAGTTAAACCTCTAGATCTAGTACCATTACAAGCATGATAAAAGATGAAGAGACGGGGAAATTTAGTCCAATGGCAAGATTGACGCCTGTATCCAAATCTAGTTCAACAGAAGGAAAAATTGTCTTTTGAACTCATCAATCAATCAGTTAGGTGCCGTGCTCTTTAGCATTGCCGATCATGACTTTCCACACATCTCTATCCCTCATCACTTTCAGTGCTTCTGTCACTCGTCCTACTTTGAAAGTCCATCCAACATCTTTTGATGCTGTTTTGGTACAATCATTCCAGTTGTCACAAGATTTTGTACTTTCTCTCTTCTCTTGACATGTCCAAAAAAGGTTGCCTGGCGTTTACTTATTCTATTTATGCTGAATCTTGTAGTGTCGGCTTCTTGTAACAGTTTTGGTTGATTTCTTTACAGTCCATGAGATTTGTGGAATCTCATTTTGTTGTCTCCAGTTTCTTTTGTAACTGTTTTGAAATTGTGCAAGCTTTGTATTGATACATCAGAATGGGTTCAATAGAGCACTTCAGGGCTCTTCTTTTTGTGCGAATTGAGATGTGGTTATTTGTTAGTATAGATTTCATTCTCTGGAAGCTCAGTGTAAGTTACGTCCATCACTTGATATTAAAGTACCCAAGTATTTGAATTGACCCCTTTGCTTGAGTTTATTACCTTTGATAAAGATGTTGATGTGCGGAGACTATAACTTTGACTAATCACCATTAGTTCTATCTTTTTGCTATTCAATTGCAACCCTTTTTTTCTGCTCTCTTCTTCAAAAATCGTTAATAATTGTCGCAAGTCTTCTTTATTTTCTGGAATTAATACAGTGTCATCAGCGTATCTCAACATGGAGACAAATTCTGTTCACTTTTAGTTTGTCAGCAACTTGCCATAAGCCCATAAATCTAGCACCCTTATCTGACAGCTCACAGTGGATGGGTGGACACTGTCTCTTCCCAGGAATTTTACTCGCGCAGTAGAAAAAGGCATGCAGCTGGAATGCAATTCACACTACTTTTTTAACACAAAATTGCAAAACATGCAATACTGATGTCATTTCCCAATAAAATTTCATTTTCAAATTTTTTTGTGGGGTATATTATTAACTATTTTTATTGTTGTCTGGGTTTTGTCTGTGGTACAAGGGAGTTGAGTTCTGGGGCTGTCAACAGTAAGACGTTTTCTATTATATTTTTCATTCTATTTTTATCATTTCTTATGGCTGCACTTCTTGCCAAGAGTGAAACAGTTGAGTGAAGTTGTTCCCATCCTGCCCCCTAAGAAAGCCTAGTCCAAAACCTGTCCTATGCATAAAATCAGTGCTATTCTTTTTTAAAATGTGCTGCTTGGCAATGATGCGATTGGGAAAGCAATGTCTGTAAAATTTGATGTATTCAGAAGTTGCAATCTCTGCTTGTAATGTGGTTTCCTCTGGTTGGGCTTTTGAGGTTAAAGAGTGAATGCCTTCAAAATGTGAGTCAAGTGTGTCAAACATATCTTTGGTAGGGAGCGCAACTCCTAAAATGTCATCATTTTCTTCAGTGACTTACTGACTTAGGGCCTTCCGCGTCTCAGTCGTCCGACGGGGGCGATTCGGCAGCTTTTCGGATTCTCGTCGACAGTTCTCTCCATTGCTGTCTGTTCTGGGCGATGCATCTTAGGTGTTCGAGGTCTTCCCTAGTTGTGAGTTGTAGTGTGTTTTCTTGTAGTCTTGATAGGTCTTTGTTGAGGACGACTGGTAGTGTTGTTAAAGGGCGGCCCCGAAACTTTTTTTCCGTGTGTGGCGAAATAGCTGTTCATTGATTTATTAGCAGGTATTTCAATATTTCTTCTAAGTATGTGCCCGAAAAGGCGCCACCTGTTCTCAAGTATATAAATAGAAAGGGGGTGTTCCTCGCACTTGTTGTAAAGAGATGAATTTGTGATTTTAACGGGGTATTTGATGTTGAGAACTTTCCTTAGCTGTTTACGATGAAATGCATTTAATTTTTCTTCTTCAGATTTTGTCAGTGCCCAGGTGCCGCAGTTGTAGACAAGTATTGATTTTACGAGCGACCTGTATAATTTCAGCTTGGTCTTTCTTTTAATCTTATCTCCTTTGATCCAGACATTTAAAAGCTTTGTCAGTGCTGCATTGGATAGTCGTTTCCTCCTCTCAACGTCTTCTTTGTCGCCTATGAGAGTTCCAACTTTTTTTGTATTTTTATACTCTGTTCCAGCTCTTGACAACGTTGTAAACTCTGTCTTATCTATATTGACCAGTAGATTGTATTTATGTAAGGTGTTTGGTACTTCTTCCGTATCGACGAAATTCAGACCAACAAAATCTACGTCGTCAGCGTATGCAATCTCTGTAGGTAGAGTCTTTTCCAGTTCATTGGTCGGTCGTGGCAAGATGGTTCTTACTTCTTTCAGGGCATTCTCTAAATATACTGAAAACAATACGGGGCTAAGACTGTCTCCTTGCGGGGTGCCTATGTTGCTCACAAAAGGTCTTTCCTTTGTTGCACCATTGATCCTAGTGTTAATGACTATCGCTTAAGAGAAAACGTATTATTCTCAGCTCATCTTCTTCAACTATGCGTTCTATTATGTCAAGCAAAATTTGTCTATCTATTGTGTCGAAGGCTGCTGACATGTCAATCCCTGTGATTTTGATCTCGACATCCTCTTTCTTAGCCTTGGCTGCCAGCCATTTATGCGTCCATGCGACGTCGGACGTGCTTCTTTCAGGCCGAAAGCCACTTTGGCTGTGAGATAGATATTCTTCAATGTGCGGTCTTATTCTGTGAAGAGTTATGATTGAAAGAGCCTTTCTGATGGTGTTAAGTAGAGTAATAGGCCTTAAGTTTTTAGGTAGACCTTTCGGCTTGCCTGGTTTGGGTATTGCAATTAATTCTCCTGAGTTGATGTTGATTGTTTCGTGTTCTTCAAACACCCTGTTTAATATGTTTGCGATACTTTTATGTAGTAGTGGTGTTCCATATTTGAGAAGCTCTCCACTTATTTCGTCTCCTCCTGGAGCTCTGTTGTTTTTTAAACTTTCTAAGCTTTTTCTCACTTCCTCCGATGTGAATGGTTTATTCAGTTTCCTAGGTATGCCTTGAAACGATGCTATACTTGCTAGGTCTTTGTTTTGAAATTTTTCTTTAAAAAAGTCCGCTACTATTTCTAAAGTTTGATTAGGATTGATGACGAGCTTTCCTGACGAGTCTTCCACTGACGGATTACTTGTGTATTTCTTCAGTGGTGACTTATAAAGTTTCCACCATGGTAGGCTTGTCTTTCTATTTTGTTTTTGTAGTACTGTCTCTGAGCTTTCTTGGATTGGGCCCACAGCTTTATTTTTGTCTCTTCAATTTTTTTCAACTCCTCTTTGCCTCTTTTCTCCACATTCTTCTTCTGCTGTCATCATCCAGTATAGCGTTCCTTTTGAAAGTACTATTTGTTTTTTTCTTTTCTTCAGCTTTGAGCCAGTTGCGTCTGTAATTTGAATGTTTCTACTTGGCTATTATCTCATCTCTATTTTGGACTTCCTTTTGTATCAGATTGGGATGTTTTAGTGTGATTCCAAGAAGAATATATAAATATGGAGGGGCTATGTTTGCTATCTTTATTTCTAGGAATGGATGTCTGAGTTTATTGTTAAAACATTTAACTGCATTTATTTTCCCATCACGCTCCCAAAACTGTTGTGCATCTGTGTGTAAAGATTGTAGTGCTCTCTTTTTGGTAAGTTCCTTACTTTCTGTTTGGAATCAAGACAGAACAGGCACAGAATGTCCCTGTCGCTCCTGAAATGCCATAGGACAAGAAAGCATAGTCTCCAAACAGGAAGACAACAATCTCTTCTGTCTCCGTGCGAAGTTTTGTAAGGCATGTATTTGGTTTTTTAGCTCTTTGAAAATTGTTTGCAGATTTTTTACTGTGTCTTTTACTGAGTTTTGAAGAAGGACGAGATTGGAATCAACGTGACACAGCAGCGTAGTTCAGGAATTTTGCCCTTGATGTGCAAGTTGATCTTCTTTTCTCAAGAATTTTTAAACTAGTTTAAATTCATGTGATCATTTCTTTTGACACCATAGCAGTCAAAGATCAGTTATAAAGGTAAAAATGAACTAGTATAGACATGTCCATTGACTTGTACTTTTCAAACACAGCATTATACCAGGATTCTGTTAAAGTCTTTAGGGAGAGGAGTTGCTGCTCTAAAGAAAGGAACTTAAATTTAACAAAGATCCAAAATCAGCTGTTATATATGTTTGATGTGGTAAAAAAAAATTATTTTCTAAGTTTATTGTCAAATTATTGTTTTATCACAATTATAATGGGAATAAGGCTGGTAGTTTTCAGAAATCAATTCCCGTTCATGACTTGGCAGAGATATAGGCTTAAAGTGCTGAAATCTTCTGTTGGTTCAATTCAAGCAGCCTTGTGACATTATTGCATTATTATCTTTTTTTTAGTGTGTATTTCTTCGTTTTCTCCAGTAGGACAGACAGGTTTTTCAATCTTTCATGTCATCTCTTTTCTTATCCTTTCTGCTTAAACAAACTTTCTCTTTCACAAAAATCATTTTCTTTTTCTCCAAAAATTAGGAGAGGGGAAAAAATCATCTGTTCTTGCTTTAAGTCGTTGCAGGTCAAGACAAATTTTGGGCTACATTTGTAGACCAATCAAAGGTAGTCAGCTTACACCTCATGTACAAGTGAGACTTATATGTTTATCTTCTAATATTCATGTCTTTCTTTTCAAGCAAATTTCATGTCTGCAAAGTGTTGTCTGTGAATACATTCCTTTGTTTTATGGTTTGCTTGTTTTTTCACTATGTATGCTTTGAGTCCTTTGTATTTTCCAGTTTTGAAAATGTTATAGAACTGAAGTGAGATGTTATATTTGTAATCTGTGCTGTATTTATGGCAGTGGTTGTCTATACATAATTTTATGTAGAGCAGCGCCCAACATATGCGGTAACCATCTACGTTGAAACAACAAAGACATATAGCTTACAACTACCTTTATTAGATGTACCTTTTTTTTTTTTTGTAAAACACGGCAATCCTTAGATTATTCATAGAAAATTCTCTATGAATTATGACCTTCTGCGCATCTCTATACCTTGATGCTGTTAAGTGCCTCTGTCACTCATTTTACATTTAGCCACTTATCTTTTCTCGCTTCTTTCCCCTGCTGCCGTTTCCTTTAAAATCAATCGAGTTGCCACAAGATGTTTTAGTTTTTTTTTTCTCATCACATGGCCCAAAAAAGACTGCCTATAGTTTACATATGGTATTTATGAGCATTTTGGACTTTCGATCCACAACAAAACGATTTTAACTGAATGGTGGACAAAAAGATAAAAAGAAACTTGCTCAGTTTTATTTTTTTTTTATATAATTAGATTTTCTAAAAATGTTCAATTTTACTTTTTTTTCTAAACCTGTAAAGTTCTATTTAGATAATTACTAAAATCTGATGAGATTAAATTAGCTCTTGAAACAAACAATTTTGTGCAGTTATTATAAACTATCTTTATGTAAATTTTATCTCATTATTTCATATACATGTACAATACATTTCAAATTTGATATATATATCTAGCTAAGGTTTCACCCGCCCCCCATATTAATCTTTCTTTTTTGCGATTCCTTTTCAGAAGTAAAATGTGGGACTTTGTTTGAATCCTCAAAGCTTTCTTATCATCCAGTTTTTATTTCTCTTGACAACGCTTTTAAAGAGAACAGGGAAAATATATTGACTGGAGTAAATTAATTAATATGTGAACAAAAATCTTATGTGAATTATCAGTTGTGCTTTATTGTAATGCAATGTAAGGTGAAAGTCAAACAGATTAAAGTTCATTTAACAGGCAATGCCCCTATATGTATTATCTCTTTTAATGAAAATGTCATATTCGTTTATGTTATATACATAAGTTTCATTGACGTTATTTTTTTTTTTAGACTGTATTATGTGTCTTTTTTAGGTAACTGTGTATAAAAAAAATTATTTCTTTTTATATTATTATAATTTGGATATTATAAACTCAGATAATACTCTTATCTGTCTTTGTTATTTTTTATATTGTTCCTGTTTTTAATACCTCCCACATTCAATACATTGAGAGTTTAAACCCAAAGGTTTTCGTATGTGTTTAAGGTATTTATCAAGTGATTTCAATTCATTGCAATTTGCACAGAGTTTAAGATCCGTCAGTTTTATACGAAAGAAATATTGAACTCCATATAAAGTAATAGAAACATACAACTGCCAGATAGATGGTGAATCAATATTCAACAATGAAATAGGGGTGAGAAATACTTCTATACTTCTATCTCTATAAACAAGCATAATAACAAAATATCATAACAATAGAATAGATATCGAAATAAAAAATCAAAACAGTAGAATCGATTTCGATTTTTTCTTTCTCTATACTAATAATACAATACCAATGCTGTAGAATCGAAATGATTTCTATAAATCATCAAAACAATACCATATTATCAATATAGCCGCCGATTAATTCTTATTTGGCCATCTCTATAATTAGCATAATTCGATTTTCATTCTGGTAATCTATATAAATACAATAAATCCAATATAACCGCCGGTTAATTTCTATTTTAGCCATCTCTATAATTAGCAAAAATTCAATATGGCCGCCGGTTTATTTCTATTTTGGCCATTTCTATAATTAGCATAAATTCAATATGGCCGCCGGTTAGTTTTATCTTGGTAATCTCTATAACAAGCATAATTTTAATGTGGCCGCCAGTTGATTCTATTTTGGCCCTCTCTACAATTAGCATAAATCCAATATAGACGCCGGTTAATTTCTGTTTTTGGCCATCTCTATAATTAGCATTAATTCAATATGGCCGCCGGTTAATTTCTGTTTTTGGCCATCTCTACAATTAGCATAAATCCAATATAGACGCCGGTTAATTTCTATTTTGGCCATCTCTATAATTAGCATAAATTCAATATGGCCGCCGGTTAATTTCTATTTTGGCCATCTCTATAATTAGCATAAATTCAATTTGGCCGCCGGTTAATTTCTATTTTGGCCATCTCTATAATTAGAAAAAAAATTGAATATGGCCGCCGGTTAATTTCTATTTTGGCCATCTCTATAATTAGCATAAATTCAATATGGCCGCCGGTTGATTCTATTTTAGCCATCTCTACAATTAGCATAAATCCAATATAGACGCCGGTTAATTTCTATTTTGGCCATCTCTATAATTAGCATAAATTCAATATGGCCGCCGGTTAATTTCTATTTTGGCCATCTGTATAATTAGCATAAATTCAATATGGCCGCCGGTTAATTTCTATTTTGGCCATCTGTATAATTAGCATAAATTCGAATTGGTCGCCGGTTAATTTTATCTTGGTAATCTCTATAATTAGCATAAATTCAATATGGCCGCCGGTTATTTTCTATTTTGGCCATCTGTATAATTAGCAAAAAATTGAATATGGCCGCCGGTTGATTTCTATTTTGGCCATCTGTATAATTAGCATAAATTCAATATGGCCGCCGGTTAATTTCTATTTTGGCCATCTCTATAATTAGCATAAATTCAATATGGCCGCCGGTTAATTTTATCTTGGTAATCTCTATAACAAGCATAATTTTAATGTGGCCGCCAGTTGATTCTATTTTGCCCATCTCTACAATTAGCATAAATCCAATATAGACGCCGGTTAATTTCTATTTTGGCCATCTCTATAATTAGCATAAATTCAATATGGCCGCCGGTTAATTTCTATTTTGGCCATCTCTATAATTAGCATAAATTCAATATGGCCGCCGGTTAATTTCTATTTTGGCCATCTCTATAATTAGCATAAATTCAATATGGCCGCCGGTTAATTTTATCTTGGTAATCTCTATAACAAGCATAATTTTAATGTGGCCGCCAGTTGATTCTATTTTGCCCATCTCTACAATTAGCATAAATCCAATATAGACGCCGGTTAATTTCTATTTTGGCCATCTCTATAATTAGCATAAATTCAATATGGCCGCCGGTTAATTTCTATTTTGGCCATCTCTATAATTAGCATAAATTCAATATGGCCGCCGGTTAATTTTATCTTGGTAATCTCTATAACAAGCATAATTTTAATGTGGCCGCCAGTTGATTCTATTTTACCCATCTCTACAATTAGCATAAATCCAATATAGACGCCGGTTAATTTCTATTTTGGCCATCTCTATAATTAGCATAAATTCAATATGGCCGCCGGTTAATTTCTATTTTGGCCATCTCTATAATTAGCATAAATTCAATATGGCCGCCGGTTAATTTCTATTTTGGCCATCTCTATAATTAGCATAAATTCAATATGGCCGCCGGTTAATTTTATCTTGGTAATCTCTATAACAAGCATAATTTTAATGTGGCCGCCAGTTGATTCTATTTTGCCCATCTCTACAATTAGCATAAATCCAATATTGACGCCGGTTAATTTCTATTTTGGCCATCTCTATAATTAGCATAAATTCAATATGGCCGCCGGTTAATTTCTATTTTGGCCATCTCTATAATTAGCATAAATCCAATATGGCCGCCGGTTAATTTCTATTTTGGCCATCTCTATAATTAGCAAAGTTCGATTTTCATTCTGGTAATCTATATAAATAAAATAAATCCAATATGGCCGCCGGTTAATTCTATTTTGGCCATCTTTATAATATGCATAATGCCAATATGGCCTCGGGTTAATTTTATTTTGGCCATAAATCCAGTATAGCCGCCGGTTAATTTCTATTTTGGCCATCTCTATAATTAGCATAAATTCAATATGGCCGCCGGTTAATTTTATCTTGGTAATCTCTATAACAAGCATAATTTTAATGTGGCCGCCAGTTGATTCTATTTTGCCCATCTCTACAATTAGCATAAATCCAATATAGACGCCGGTTAATTTCTATTTTGGCCATCTCTATAATTAGCATAAATTCAATATGGCCGCCGGTTAATTTCTATTTTGGCCATCTCTATAATTAGCATAAATTCAATATGGCCGCCGGTTAATTTCTATTTTGGCCATCTCTATAATTAGCATAAATTCAATATGGCCGCCGGTTAATTTCTATTTTGGCCATCTCTATAATTAGCATAAATTCAATATGGCCGCCGGTTAATTTTATCTTGGTAATCTCTATAACAAGCATAATTTTAATGTGGCCGCCAGTTGATTCTATTTTGCCCATCTCTACAATTAGCATAAATCCAATATTGACGCCGGTTAATTTCTATTTTAGCCATCTCTATAATTAGCATAAATTCAATATGGCCGCCGGTTAATTTCTATTTTGGCCATCTCTATAATTAGCATAAATTCAATATGGCCGCCGGTTAATTTCTATTTTGGCCATCTCTATAATTAGCAAAGTTCGATTTTCATTCTGGTAATCTATATAAATAAAATAAATCCAATATGGCCGCCGGTTAATTCTATTTTGGCCATCTCTATAATTAGCATAATTCCAATTTCAGTTTGGTAATCTATATAAGTACATTAAATCCAATATGGCCGCCGATTAATTCTATTTTGGCCATCTTTATAATATGCATAATGCCAATATGGCCTCGGGTTAATTTTATTTTGGCCATAAATCCAGTATAGCCGCCGGTTAATTTCTATTTTGGCCATCTCTATAATTAGCATAAATTCAATATGGCCGCCGGTTAATTTTATCTTGGTAATCTCTATAACAAGCATAATTTTAATGTGGCCGCCAGTTGATTCTATTTTGCCCATCTCTACAATTAGCATAAATCCAATATAGACGCCGGTTAATTTCTATTTTGGCCATCTCTATAATTAGCATAAATTCAATATGGCCGCCGGTTAATTTCTATTTTGGCCATCTCTATAATTAGCATAAATTCAATATGGCCGCCGGTTAATTTCTATTTTGGCCATCTCTATAATTAGCATAAATTCAATATGGCCGCCGGTTAATTTCTATTTTGGCCATCTCTATAATTAGCATAAATTCAATATGGCCGCCGGTTAATTTTATCTTGGTAATCTCTATAACAAGCATAATTTTAATGTGGCCGCCAGTTGATTCTATTTTGCCCATCTCTACAATTAGCATAAATTCAATATGGCCGCCGGTTAATTTTATCTTGGTAATCTCTATAACAAGCATAATTTTAATGTGGCCGCCAGTTGATTCTATTTTGGCCATCTCTATAATTAGCATAAATTCAATATGGCCGCCGGTTAATTTCTATTTTGGCCATCTCTATAATTAGCAAAGTTCGATTTTCATTCTGGTAATCTATATAAATAAAATAAATTCAATATGGCCGCCAGTTAATTTCTATTTTGGCCATCTCTATAATTAGCAAAGTTTGATTTTATTTTGGCCAT
This sequence comes from Elysia crispata, assembly GCA_033675545.1. Classification (NCBI taxonomy): domain Eukaryota; kingdom Metazoa; phylum Mollusca; class Gastropoda; family Plakobranchidae; genus Elysia; species Elysia crispata. The sequence continues at coordinate 488,103 of JAWDGP010000218.1, read as the reverse complement.
AAATCCAGTATAGCCGCCGGTTAATTTCTATTTTGGCCATCTCGATAATTAGCATAAATTCAATACGGCCGCCGGTTAATTTTATCTTGGTAATCTCTATAACAAGCATAATTTTAATGTGGCCGCCAGTTGATTCTATTTTGCCCATCTCTACAATTAGCATAAATCCAATATAGACGCCGGTTAATTTCTATTTTGGCCATCTCTATAATTAGCATAAATTCAATATGGCCGCCGGTTAATTTCTATTTTGGCCATCTCTATAATTAGCATAAATTCAATATGGCCGCCGGTTAATTTCTATTTTGGCCATCTCTATAATTAGCATAAATTCAATATGGCCGCCGGTTAATTTCTATTTTGGCCATCTCTATAATTAGCATAAATTCAATATGGCCGCCGGTTAATTTCTATTTTGGCCATCTCTATAATTAGCATAAATTCAATATGGCCGCCGGTTAATTTTATCTTGGTAATCTCTATAACAAGCATAATTTTAATGTGGCCGCCAGTTGATTCTATTTTGCCCATCTCTACAATTAGCATAAATCCAATATAGACGCCGGTTAATTTCTATTTTGGCCATCTCTATAATTAGCATAAATTCAATATGGCCGCCGGTTAATTTCTATTTTGGCCATCTCTATAATTAGCATAAATTCAATATGGCCGCCGGTTAATTTCTATTTTGGCCATCTCTATAATTAGCATAAATTCAATATGGCCGCCGGTTAATTTTATCTTGGTAATCTCTATAACAAGCATAATTTTAATGTGGCCGCCAGTTGATTCTATTTTGCCCATCTCTACAATTAGCATAAATCCAATATTGACGCCGGTTAATTTCTATTTTGGCCATCTCTATAATTAGCAAAGTTCGATTTTCATTCTGGTAATCTATATAAATAAAATAAATCCAATATGGCCGCCGGTTAATTTCTATTTTGGCCATCTCTATAATTAGCATAAATTCAATATGGCCGCCGGTTAATTTCTATTTTGGCCATCTCTATAATTAGCATAAATTCAATATGGCCGCCGGTTAATTTCTATTTTGGCCATCTCTATAATTAGCATAAATTCAATATGGCCGCCGGTTAATTTCTATTTTGGCCATCTCTATAATTAGCAAAGTTCGATTTTCATTCTGGTAATCTATATAAATAAAATAAATCCAATATGGCCGCCGGTTAATTCTATTTTGGCCATCTCTATAATATGCATAATGCCAATATGGCCTCGGGTTAATTTTATTTTGGCCATAAATCCAATATAGCCGCCGGTTAATTTCTATTTTGGCCATCTCTATAATTAGCATAAATTCAATATGGCCGCCGGTTAATTTTATCTTGGTAATCTCTATAACAAGCATAATTTTAATGTGGCCGCCAGTTGATTCTATTTTGCCCATCTCTACAATTAGCATAAATCCAATATAGACGCCGGTTAATTTCTATTTTGGCCATCTCTATAATTAGCATAAATTCAATATGGCCGCCGGTTAATTTCTATTTTGGCCATCTCTATAATTAGCATAAATTCAATATGGCCGCCGGTTAATTTCTATTTTGGCCATCTCTATAATTAGCATAAATTCAATATGGCCGCCGGTTAATTTCTATTTTGGCCATCTCTATAATTAGCATAAATTCAATATGGCCGCCGGTTAATTTTATCTTGGTAATTTCTATAACAAGCATAATTTTAATGTGGCCGCCGGTTGATTCTATTTTGGCCATCTCTACAATTAGCATAAATTCAATATGGCCGCCAGTTAATTTTATCTTGGTAATCTCTATAATAAGCATAATTTTAATGTGGCCGCCAGTTGATTCTATTTTGGCCATCTCTATAATTAGCATAAATTCAATATGGCCGCCGGTTAATTTCTATTTTGGCCATCTCTATAATTAGCAAAGTTCGATTTTCATTCTGGTAATCTATATAAATAAAATAAATCCAATATGGCCGCCAGTTGATTGTATTTTGCTCATCTCTACAATTAGCATAAATCCAATATAGACGCCGGTTAATTTCTATTTTGGCCATCTCTATAATTAGCATAAATTCAATATGGCCGCCGGTTAATTTCTATTTTGGCCATCTCTATAATTAGCATAAATTCAATATGGCCGCCGGTTAATTTTATCTTGGTAATCTCTATAACAAGCATAATTTTAATGTGGCCGCCAGTTGATTCTATTTTGCCCATCTCTACAATTAGCATAAATCCAATATAGACGCCGGTTAATTTCTATTTTGGCCATCTCTATAATTAGCATAAATTCAATATGGCCGCCGGTTAATTTCTATTTTGGCCATCTCTATAATTAGCATAAATTCAATATGGCCGCCGGTTAATTTTTTTTTTTTGGCCATCTCTATAATTAGCAAAGTTCGATTTTCATTCTGGTAATCTATATAAATAAAATAAATCCAATATGGCCGCCGGTTAATTCTATTTTGGCCATCTCTATAATTAGCATAATTCCAATTTCAGTTTGGTAATCTATATAAGTACATTAAATCCAATATGGCCGCCGATTAATTCTATTTTGGCCATCTCTATAATATGCATAATGCCAATATGGCCTCGGGTTAATTTTATTTTGGCCATCTCTATAATTAGCATAAATTCAATATGGCCGCCGGTTAATTTCTATTTTGGCCATCTCTATAATTAGCATAAATTCAATATGGCCGCCGGTTAATTTTATCTTGGTAATCTCTATAACAAGCATAATTTTAATGTGGCCGCCAGTTGATTCTATTTTGCCCATCTCTACAATTAGCATAAATCCAATATAGACGCCGGTTAATTTCTATTTTGGCCATCTCTATAATTAGCATAAATTCAATATGGCCGCCGGTTAATTTCTATTTTGGCCATCTCTATAATTAGCATAAATTCAATATGGCCGCCGGTTAATTTCTATTTTGGCCATCTCTATAATTAGCATAAATTCAATATGGCCGCCGGTTAATTTTATCTTGGTAATCTCTATAACAAGCATAATTTTAATGTGGCCGCCAGTTGATTCTATTTTGCCCATCTCTACAATTAGCATAAATCCAATATAGACGCCGGTTAATTTCTATTTTGGCCATCTCTATAATTAGCATAAATTCAATATGGCCGCCGGTTAATTTCTATTTTGGCCATCTCTATAATTAGCAAAGTTCGATTTTCATTCTGGTAATCTATATAAATAAAATAAATCCAATATGGCCGCCGGTTAATTCTATTTTGGCCATCTCTATAATTAGCATAAATTCAATATGGCCGCCGGTTAATTTCTATTTTGGCCATCTCTATAATTAGCATAAATTCAATATGGCCGCCGGTTAATTTCTATTTTGGCCATCTCTATAATTAGCATAAATTCAATATGGCCGCCGGTTAATTTCTATTTTGGCCATCTCTATAATTAGCAAAGTTCGATTTTCATTCTGGTAATCTATATAAATAAAATAAATCCAATATGGCCGCCGGTTAATTCTATTTTGGCCATCTCTATAATTAGCATAATTCCAATTTCAGTTTGGTAATCTATATAAGTACATTAAATCCAATATGGCCGCCGGTTAATTTCTATTTTGGCCATCTCTATAATTAGCATAAATTCAATATGGCCGCCGGTTAATTTCTATTTTGGCCATCTCTATAATTAGCATAAATCCAATATGGCCGCCGGTTAATTTCTATTTTGGCCATCTCTATAATTAGCATAAATTCAATATGGCCGCCGGTTAATTTCTATTTTGGCCATCTCTATAATTAGCATAAATTCAATATGGCCGCCGGTTAATTTCTATTTTGGCCATCTCTATAATTAGCATAAATTCAATATGGCCGCCGGTTAATTTTATCTTGGTAATCTCTATAACAAGCATAATTTTAATGTGGCCGCAAGTTGATTCTATTTTGCCCATCTCTACAATTAGCATAAATCCAATATAGACGCCGGTTAATTTCTATTTTGGCCATCTCTATAATTAGCATAAATTCAATATGGCCGCCGGTTAATTTCTATTTTGGCCATCTCTATAATTAGCAAAAATTCAATATGGCCGCCGGTTAATTTCTATTTTGGCCATCTCTATAATTAGCATAAATCCAATATGGCCGCCGGTTAATTTTATCTTGGTAATCTCTATAACAAGCATAATTTTAATGTGGCCGCCAGTTGATTCTATTTTGCCCATCTCTACAATTAGCATAAATCCAATATAGACGCCGGTTAATTTCTATTTTGGCCATCTCTATAATTAGCATAAATTCAATATGGCCGCCGGTTAATTTCTATTTTGGCCATCTCTATAATTAGCATAAATTCAATATGGCCGCCGGTTAATTTTATCTTGGTAATCTCTATAACAAGCATAATTTTAATGTGGCCGCCAGTTGATTCTATTTTGGCCATCTCTACAATTAGCATAAATCCAATATAGACGCCGGTTAATTTCTATTTTGGCCATCTCTATAATTAGCATAATTCCAATATGGCCGTCAGTGTATTCTATTTTGGCCATCTCTATAATTAGCATAATTCCAATATGGCCGCCAGTTTATTCTATTTTGGCAATCTCTATAATAAGCATAAATCCAATATGGCCGCCGGTGAATTCTATTTTGGCAATCTCTATAATTAGCATATTTCCAATGTGGTCGCCGGTTAATACTATTTTGGTAATCTCTATAAATAGCATAATTCTAATATAGCCGCCATTTAATTTTATTTAGGCAATCTCTATATTTAGTATAATCCAATATGGCCTAGGTTAATTCCGATTTGGAAGTCTCTTTAATTAGCATATTTCTAATATGGCCGCCGGTTAATTCCAATTTGGTAATCTCTATAATTAGCATAATTCCAATTTTAATCGGGTCTGAAATTCGATTACATTTTGATAATATGGTATTATTTTGATGATTTATAGGGATCATTTCTATTCTACAGCATGTCTATTGTATTAGTATAGAGAAAGAAAAAATGGAAATCTTTCTACCGTTTTGAATTTTTTTTTTTATTTCGAATTCTATTCTATTGTAATATTTAATTATATCTATGCTTATTTGTAGAGATAGAAATAAAGAGGATTTTGTCACCCCTATTTAATTATTCAATATTGATTCACCATCTTTGTGGCAGTTGGCTATTCCATGTTATGTTCCCAACACATTTCACCCACGCCTTATTATCAATTCGGCAATAAGGGTTTATGTTTCTATTACTGTAAAATGGAGTTCAATATTTCTTTTGTATAAAAATGACGGATCTTAAACTCTGTGCAAATTGCAATGAATTGAAATTACTTGATGAATACCATAAACACATACGAAAACCTATTAAAAACAAGACATTTATCAAAAACAACAAAGACAGATAAAAAAAAAAGAGTGTTATCTGAGTTTATTCAGAGAAATCCAAATTATAAAAATATAAAAAAAAAATCATTATAATACACATTGTTTTCTAAAATAATTAAAAAGACACATACCAGTCTTTTAAAAATAACGTCAGTGAAACTTATGTATATAACATAAACGAATATGACATTTTCATTAAAAGAGATAATACATATAAGGGCATTGCCTGTTGAATGAACTTTAATTTGTTTGACTTTCAGCTCACATTGCATTACAATAAAAGACAATTAATACTTCACATAAATTTTTTTCAAAAACATTAATTAGGTTTTTACTCCAGTCAAGATAGTTTCCATGTTCTCTTTAAATGCATTATCCAGAGAAATAGTAACTGGATGATAAGAAAGCTTTGAGGATTCAAACAAGGTCCCACGTTTTACTTCTGAAAAGGAATCACAAAAAAGAAAGATTAATATGGGGGTGAAACCTTAGCCAAATAAAGACTAGGAAAAAAAGACGAGGCAACAAACGTTTGTGTCTTTTGTTAATCCAAAACTAGGTCGACCGTTTCCACAAGAACCACCACCTTGACATTTACAATGTAAAAAAACACGTCCTCTCTATGTTTTGAGAACGATGTTGTTTTGACTGTGAAGGAGTTGCTCTAGATAGCTATTAACAAATGTCATCGTAACAGTGTGCTGATTAACCAGCCGATCGGGTGAGCAATATTCAACTGAAAAGGCTTGTATTATATTTATAGGCGTCTCGACTAAAATCGACAATGTATGCTGAAACTTGAGTTTCTTTAGAAATGGTTATAAGTTTTGTAACATTTAAAACTAGAGGCTTATATAAAAAAATATTTAAAACAAAAATAACTTAAATTTTAATATATATATATTGTCATTGTATGCTCATGCTGTCTCTCTCTCTCTCTCTCTCTCTCTCTCTCCCCCTTTCTCTCTATTTCTCTTTCTCGTTCTAACCCTCTTTGAAATTTGAAGTAAAAATAAAGCCAGAAAATACATCGCTACATGGCGACTTACATAAAGATAGCACTGTACAAAGTTTTTTAACTAAAAATATAGGAAGAGAAGTTCACAAATATATTCTTTCATATAATGCTATTTTTATCACTGTCAGTCAATCCCACAAGTGCCTCGAATTGACCTGGATTAGAAATATTGTTACTACCCCGAGGTCCTCCTTTAAAAAATCGGCTAGTTGCACCCTTGGGTCCACATATCCCTCACATAAAAGCCTCAAGAGTTGGGAGAAAAAGAAAAAAAAAGGTTTGACTCTGGTTAGCCAGCTCTAATAAGAGTTTAGAGCTAATGTCTTAATATGAAGTGAAAAACAGAAATGAAGATTTAATATGGGAAAAAATGATATCGGACAAGGGAAAAGGAGAAAATCCTCATAGTCTAAGCCCAAAATAAGACAGAACGACAAAAATGGGAGAGAAAAGAAAGAGTGAGAATGGAGGCGAGGTTTAGACAATTACATCATACAGTGTTGAGCTGAAGATCATATTCTTATAGCTCAATATTAAAATGGCTTCACTGAAGAGCAAAAAAAGAATGGCTACAGCAAGCAGTGTAAAAATTAAATGTATGTTTATAAAAAGTGTAAATCTTAGAACGCTTTAAGATTAACTCAAATTTATAATATTTGCTCAAATTAGAGGTAAAAAAATTATATTGGGCGGCAGCTCAGAGCCAACTCTGAGAAAGAGGAATGAGGGTATCTTCCCTCTGCTAGTCTGTGAGAGGTCCTTGGGCAAGACCAATTAAAAATAAAACATGAAATGATATGAGACAGCAACAATGTGAGTTGATGGGTAAATCAGCTCATTAAAAAAAAAAAAAAATAAAGTGCGGTGTCTGACAAGGATGTGTGCTTGCTCCAGACCTTTTCTCTCTCTACAGTGAAATGATTTGAGAAGCATAGAAGGATACCGAGGAATTAAAATAGGAGGGCACAAAGTAAGCAACATGAGATACGCTGATGACGCTGTATTAATTGCAGAAAATAAAGAAGACTTGCCACAATTATTAGACATCACTGAAGGAGAAAGCAGAAGGAAAGGATATGGATTAAAGAGCAAAAATACAGAAGTAATAATCGTCAATCGAAACAATGAGTGTGCACAGATCAATTCTTTAGTAGCCAAAGATAATTCATTCAGGAATCAATGCAAATACTTGGGCACTTGAATGTGAAGAGATGGACACAACAACTGTGAAATCGCATCAAAAAAGGCACTGGAGTGTTTTACTGAATCCATCCTTATGTATGGATGTTAGGCTTGGACAATTTAAAAAACAACTACAAAATTAACTGGAGGAAACAGAAATGTGGTTCCTAAAGAGAATGCTATGAATCTTATTTATGGACTTCAAAGAAATCAAACTAAAGTGTGGTACCAGGAGCTGGCATATATATGCACATAAATACCATATTTAATCTACAGGCAGTATTTTTTGGCCATGTGATGAGAAAAAAGAAACTGAAACATCTTTGAGAACTGGGTTGATTTTAAAGGAAAAGGCAACAGGGGAAAGAAGCGAGAGAAGATGTAGCATGGATGAAAAAAGTGGCTAAATGTAAAATGAGTGACAGATGCACTAACACAACAGCATCAAGGGACAGAGATGCGCTAAAGGTCATGATTGCCTAATCTAAAGAGCAGGGCACATATACCGGATATTTTCCATGAATCATCTAGGGATTTGTGTCTAGCTACAAAAAAAAAAAAACAACAAAAAAAGATGTATCTAATAAACGTAGTTGTAAGCAATATAAACATATATTGTCTATGTTGTTTGAACGTAGATGAATACCACATATGTTGAGCGCTGTTCTACATAAAATTATGTATAGACAACCACTGCCATAAGTACAGCAAAGATTGCAAATATAACATCTCACTCCAGTTCTATAACATTTTCAAAGCTGGAAAGTTCAAAGGACTCAAATCACACATAGTGAAAAAAAAAACATAATACGAAGGAATGTATTCACCGACAACACCTTGCAGACATGAAATTTGCTTGAAAAGAAAGACATGAATATTAGAAGGTAAACATGTAAGTCTCACTTGTACATAAGGTGTAAGCTGACTACCTTTGATTGGTCTACAAACGTAGCCCAAAATTTGTCTTGACCTGCAAAGATTTAAAGAAGGAACAAATGATTTTTTCCCTCTCTTTATTTTTTGAGAAAATCCAAAAAAAAAAAAAAAATGATTTTTGTGAAAGATGAAGTTTGTTTTAAGCTGAGAGGATAAGAAAAGAGATGACATGAAAGATTGAAAAACCTGTCTGTCCTACTGGAGAAAACGAAGAAAAACACACACAAAAAAAAATAATAATAATGCAATGATATCACAAAGCTGCTTGAATATATATATATATATATATATATATATATATATTCTCTCTCTCTCTCTCTCTCTCTCTCTCTCTCTCTCTCTCTCTCTCTCTCTCTCGTTCTAATGCTCTTTGAAATTTGAAGTAAAAAAAAAACAGAAAATACATCACTACATGGCGACTTACATAAAGAAACATGTAAGTAAATAAAGATAATACTGTACTCACAGACAACACTTTGCAGACATGAAATTTGGTTGAAAAGAAAGACATGAATTTAAGAAGGTAAACATGTTAGTCTCACTTGTACATGGGGTGTTAGCTGACTACCTTTGATTGATCTACAAACGTAGCCCAAAATTTGTCTTGACCTTCAAAGACTTAAAGCAAGAAGAAATGATTTTTTCCCTCTCTTAATTTTTTGAGAAAATCCAAAAGAAAAATGATTTTTGTGAAAGATGAAGTTTGTTTTAAGCTGAGAGGATAAGAAAAGAGATGACATGAAAGATTGAAAAACCTGTCTGTCCTACTGAAGAAAACGAAGAAAAACACACACACACACAAAAATAATAATAATGCCTTGATGTCACAAGGCTGCTTGAATTGAACCAACAGAAGGTCTCAGCACTTTTTCTATGACATCAAAAGCAGTGATCACATGAATTTATAGTAGTTTAAAATTCTTGAGAAAAGAAGATCAACTTACACATCAAGGGCAAAACTAGGTGTTGCGTCACTCTTCAAAACTCAGTAGATGGTAAGGATTCTCTTTCAAAAGCACATTGTCTCAAGTTGCTTAGTCTGTGGCTGCTGATCTTCTCAAAATAAAAGAGGTTGAAGATCTCTGTCAGATTATCACTGAAGATGTTGAGAGGAACATATAATTATGAATAGAAAGGAACGAGTTACACAGAGAAGGGATAGGGAAGAAAAGAAGGGGATATATATATATATATATATACATATACAGAGAGAGAGAGAGAGAGAGAGAGAGAGAGAGAGAGAGAATTATATACTTTTGTAATAGTTTTAAAGTGGCTTTATAAACTGAGGATTTTCTTTTCTAATGCTGAAACTGGTTTTAATGAAGCAAGTTTTTCTCGGTGTAATGACAAGTTATAAATTTGTATATTAGAAGAGAGAGAGATAGGAGAGAGAGAGAGAGAGAGAGAGAGAGAGAGAGAGAGAATTTATATACTTTTGTAATAGTTTTAAAGTGGCTTTATAAACTGAGGATTTTCTTTTCTAATGCTGAAGCTGGTTTTAATGAAGCAAGTTTTTCTCGTTGTAATGACAAGTTATAAATTTGTATATTAGAAGAGAGAGAGAGAGAGAGAGAGAGAGAGAGAGAGAGAGAGAGAGAGAGAGAGAGAGAGAGAGAGAGAGAGTAGATATGGTATCCTGACAAAAAAAACGAAACACCTAGCTGTACTCACTATTATCATATGAAGAAATAAGAATGATCTTTCGTTGGAAATAACGGTGAGCTGTGGGTGTAAAGATAGAGAGAAGAAATTTTTTTTATACACATGAATGATAAAATAAACACCAATATCATGGATAGTTTGAAGTACAATACAAATCTCAATATTGGAATTGAAATGTATAAAAATTTATATCAATAATAATGGAAAAATATCGTACTCAGCGTAGAATTATATTTTTACCATTTCTTTTGCACGTCCAACCTTCAACAAAAGTTTGTCTGTCCAAGGACAGAATTTGTGGGGGATCACATGAATGTATAATGTATACAGAATTCCCTAAATTTACGGACAATTCTCTTTCCTGTACAGTGGAACCCATGTTTAACACCTTGAATAGCGAAAACCATTGCTATAACGACAGAGCTAAATAACACCTTTTTTTCCTATATTCAATTTATTTCTGCAAAATTGACACTGCTTCCCAACCTATAAAAACTGGAAAGAAAGCACCAAAACTTTTAATAGAAAAAAATCCTTAGCATTTTGCCCTGCCTGCATTGTAACAGTACAAGCGAACAAGCAATGCAGGCTTTCCTGTTTTTTCTCCACAGCCCACATGTATATGAAAATATGTATTTATTTCCATAAGAGGCAGAATAGAAAAAAACAAAGGAAAGTGTAATTACTTCTTGGGTGAGGCCATGCCCTTGATAGTTCAAATACTGCACTGTGATGGCCAGGAAGGGCGGAGACTGGTCTTTCGGCCTCTGGATCTTCAAAAGTTCAACCGAATCTTGGCTTGACAATCTAGTTTGAGGGACCTGTGAAAGTGATGAAGAGTATGTAGTTATGTATCTATAGATGGAGTTGAATGCTACAAAGTTCATTTAGTGTATAGCATCAAGCCACATGGTAGGCAGTGGCCAACATCTAAAGAAAAATAACTTTGGCTTATAAAATCTGAAACCTCAAAATAAATGATTGATTGGCAAATCTAGATCTAGAGTAAATTAAAATATTTGTCCTATGAACTGCAAAATGTTTCAGATCAGTACTCTGACAATGCCTTTCAATAAGGCTTTTGGTGCCCTCATGCCAAATTTTCCATTCTGTTATAGATCTAGAATCTAGATCTAGATCTACTCCAAGAGGCAGGGAAGGATTTAAAAATCTAGGCTTAAGATAACTCACCCCTTATCTTTAACCAACCACTAAAATCTAAAATCAGATCGTCTAGATCTGGATATAAGACCTATCTATATTTAACTCTAGATCTCATTAGCACAATTGATGGGATTTACCTTTGGCATGGGCGCTGACCCGTCGAGGAGCTGGTGTGTTTGGACGGGGAGTGCTTGCACACAAAGAGAATGATTTTATATTTTAGGTACTTCAGTATTAGTTCTTTCACTGACTCACTCGATCTTTTCACAAATAGACTGCGAGTGCCACTGAAAATGATTTAAGGGCTGCCTCAAACTCTTCATACGTTTTGAACACACGTCCTTTCTCCATTTTGAACATTGGTGAAAAGGAAGTGAGATCTGAGTCAAACACGAATTTTGTGACGTCACATGAATATCTGTGTCCGTTCAGACCACTACCAACTATCTAGGAGGCCTGTTCATAGGTTATGTAATATTATTCAGATGGGCCGGTCTGCGGGGTGCTAGCAATGTGCTCTCTCTCTCTCTCTCTCTCTCTCTCTCTCTCTTTCTTTCTCTCTCTCATCTTTAGCTTAATCCGACTCTTAACCCTCGTCTCTCTCTCTCTCTCTCTCTCTCTCTCTCTCTCTCTCTCTCTCTCTCTCTCTCTCTCTCTCTCTCTCTCTCTCTCTCTCTCTCTCTCTCTCTCTCTCTCTCTCCCTCTCTCTCTCTCCCTCCCTCCCTCTTCATCATAACTTCTAAGTACATGTAGGCTATACATTCAAATACTTAGAAACTCAAATGCACATGTACACCTTTTCGAGATTTGATAAATCAGTGGTACGGTTCATCAAATACCGGCACTGGAGTGACACACTAAGAACACGTACATCAGATAATGAGGAGAGTTTTTAATTGTATCAAGTCAGAAGAAGCAAATGAAGAGAGAGGGAAAGAGGGAGACAGAGACAGAGAGAGAGAGAGAGAGGGGGGGGGGAGACAGAGATTATAATTTTGTAAAATTCGACCAAGGAACAAAAAAAAACTTAGTAGGTACGTAGAATCTTAGAGCAAGAGATAAAATAATGAATGAGAGAGAGAGAGAGAGAGAGAGAGAGAGAGAGAGAGAGAATGGGTGAAAGAGATACAGACAGCCAGAGATCTATTTGTGTGGAAAAGGGGGGTGCTAGATATGGTAATAGGTGCTAGCCATGTGCGCTTTATATCTGGCCTTCTCTCTTTCTTTCATCTCTCTAGCTCAATCCGACTCTTAACCCTTCCGGGCCTCTCTCTCTCTCTCTCTCTCTCTCTCTCTCTCTCTCTCTCTCTCTCTCTCTCTCTCACGCACACACTCTCCCTTCTCATCATAATTTTTATTACATTCAAATATTTACACTTTGAAACTCAGATCCACATGTACACCTTTTTCGAGACTTGATAACACAGTGTTACAGTAGGCTACATTAAATAAAGGCACTGGAGTGACATGTCAAGAGCAAAACAAGGAATGACAGAATGTGAAAGACAAAAAAAGATATGGTGATATTTAGAGTGAAAGAGATACAGACAGAAGTCTATGTGTATGTGGGAAGGGGGGGTGGTCAGAATAATTGGCAGTACTAACCTGTTCCAGTGTAAAAATGAAGGACAACTTCTAGCTGATCCCATTGATTCACAGTTTTACAGGGAAATTTGGGTGTGTTACCAATTTAAAACCGTTGTAGTCTTCAAATTGAATTACAGTCACTCCTGCATCTGCATCTCTAAGTCTAATATGGAAGTATATAACATATTCATGCATACAACCACCGCGACTGAAGCTGGCAAGTGCTTGTTCTGTTCTATCTGCATTACAAGCACTGAGTCCATAGAGGAGCAAACTTTCTTGAAGGGCTTCCTTAACAGTGTCACAGTTAAAGTTATTTTTTACTATGAATGTATCCAGTTCGTCAATTTCTCTGACTTTGTTTTCACTGACAGCTTTTTTTTGGTAGGGCGAGGAGTTTTTGGATGAGCATGTGATATGGATGGTGAAGGTATCTCACCAAAGTTAATAGGAGGATGCATAGAGATTATAAATATTATCTTCCTCTTCGAATGTGAGGAGTATCAGAGAGCCAGTGTCGACTACATACTCCAATATGTTCAGTCACTTTCTCAACTTTGTTTGGGAGACTCGAAACCCATTTATGACATTCAGTTGGGTCCTTCGGAAAACCATAATTATAAAATAACCGTTTCACTTTCTTTCCCCTTCTGACTGGCATAGCCGCTCTTACAGTTTGTAACAGTGCACTTTCTTCCCCTAAACAATAAACAGTTAAGGAAATTGATAATGACACCGAGACACCATATAATGAAATATGAAACTTAAGGTTAAAGTATTGAGGGCACTTTGAGTATCAGAGATTTTAGTTAAAAGGCTTTTAAAAAACTTTGGCTCCCACTTCAGCACACCTTCTCTCTATAAAGTGATATCGCAGAGACCATAAAGGGAAAAGCTAATTAAACTTAAAGCATATTTAGATGAACTTAACATGTATAATTGTTTATCAGTATCTCTCTCTCTCTCTCTCTCTCTCTCTCTCTCTCTCTCTCTCTCTCTCTCTCTCTCTCTCTCTCTCTCTCTCTCTCTCTCTCTCTCTCTCTCTCTAAATATATATATATATATATATATATATATATTACATTGTATGATGTTTGGTGGCACGGGTCATACTCTATCAGTGTGCACACATTTAGAGGAAAATCTACACCAAATCACAAGAAAGCATTCTTGGAATGTTCCACATTGAAAGCATCTGTTAGAACAAGGTGCAATCCAAGGGCGAATAGCAGAGAATAAGATAAGAAATATAATCCAAGAAAAAATTAATGTAATCCAATAACAAAATGGCAGGAGAGTCCAGTGAAAACACAGTGTGTACTGCTAAGCATGCTATAATCAACTGTTCAAACCTCGCGCAGGTGGCTGATAGCTAGCCAGATGATGGCCCATCTGAATAATGTTACGTAACCTTGTGAACAGGCCTTCTAGACAGATGGTACTGCTATAGACACATTGTTTGTATATTTTGAACCACGTGATGGACAATAATAGCACAGCCTCCATGATTTCTTAAAACCACGTGATAGCTATAAAAAGATTTTGCGGGTGCCTATTAGTCGTTTTTTCTTTGTCAGGCTGTGTTTACACTTACACTTACTACAATGTAGTAGTTCGTACATTAACTTTTTCTTTTTTTTTTTCTTGAGGGGGGTGGGGATAGATCTCTTTGCATTCCTGAAGCGGGAACTTGCTTACAGCAGGATTTTTCTCCTGAAACTAAAATTCCCGTTATAGTCATGTTTTATTTATTTTAAGCACATCACTAGAGTGGTCTCGCTTATTGAATCTGTATAGCTTATCACTGTCTGCCTCTGGCCTTACACTTCGTTTCCTTCTGTTTTGTCTCCTCTTCTCTGATGTTGGCAATTAATGTCTAGTGGTCAGTCAGCCCCAATTGCTGCAAAGAAAGAGACAATTGTGCGCGACGGTCTAAAAGAGGTGACAGTAGAGAAGTTTTACAGTACTGGAGGTGTCTGAGAGACGAGCAGAATTCTCGCTCGGATTGAGAGAACGTGGCATTACCTAAACTAGCTGTGATAAAGACAGGGTTAGATTTCTTTACAAATAAAAAAAAAAAATAGGAGGCGACGTAGAAAGTTGTCAACTTGATAGTTATTAAACCCTAAAACAATTTTGGCTGGTTTTAATAAAAAGGAGGGAACACAGACGCGGGCTAATTCTTCTTCACAGAACACCCCCCCCCCCCCCCCCCCCCTGAGGAGGCTGCACAACCACTGGACGAGCCACAGCATTCCTGTCCCACAACTCATCTTCCCGGGTCTGACGGCACGTGCCCCCAGGTGCGCACGTCAGGGCCTCAATTATAAGTGCGTCAACCGAACTTCTCCGCAGATACCCCTGTTTCCTGCATGCAACAACTGAAAGGGGTTAGTTAGAAATCAATGGTTTATTTGGCGGAAAGTCTAAAACTGTCCTTACCCACAGGTCTGGAGGTGAGAAGAAAACTGGACGCTGCTATTTGACTTCCCTCGAACAGTGAACGGACAGAGGTGCTTTAGGCAGAACTATCCCGTTCAACGTGAATTAAACGCAGTGGAAACTGAGGCTACGGGGAAAATACGTGTAGTACGATAAACTAATTGACATAGAAGAGAAGAGTAGCATACATTTGAAAATATATGTTCAATCATAATTCATCTGTGACTATTAATTTTTTACTTCTATCATTGACTTACAATGCAGTTTTGAAATAGAAACAGTGGTCAAATTATCAAATAGATAGCATAATCAGGTTCAGCATCTAAAAAACCATAAACTCCGAAAGTTTCATTACTCTAGAACGAAAACTGTGTTTTTTAAGATATAATTTCTACAATATGATTCGCTTTTTTACCAATTTTCTTCCAAGGCGCAAAATTTGGCGCTATGCCAATTTCGGTTTTCTCTATCTTTTCAAAATGGCTTTCTAGGTTGCTGACAAAAATTGAGTCAACTAAATACAACATTGTGTATTAGCAATCTAAGTTTTGAAACAATCTGAAGAATATGTGTTTTTTTACGATGGTCCAAAAGTGCCTCATCTAGAGTATTTGCTTGTAATGTTGATATGCCACAAGTGTTTTTGGCCATATTTCATGACCAATAAATTCTTTTGTTTACTTTTTATCTCCGTGAAATTTCGTATGTGTATAGTCATTGTCTTGGACTTTGTAAATATGTCCTTTTTTGTTTCATAAGATTTAACAAATGACTTTTATATGTCCTTAAAAACAACCCGATGCACGCAATTTGTTTTGTGTCGTTATGCGCAAAATTGAAACAGCTGTAAAACTTTTTTTACCAACAGATTTTGATGAAATTTGTTGGAAATTTCATATTTTAACAAGATCTTTACAGTACAATTGGGTATATTCAAATTTGCTGGGGTAGAAAAATCAATTTGTGGTACCTATTCTGACTATCATCCCTATGTGGTTTTATTTCAAAAGAGATCTAAATAACTGTCTTTCACTTTCTGTTTTGCCGAAAGCAATGATTTCGAGTTGAGTCGTGATAAGAAACGGTGTGAATGCGGTAATTTTGTAAGCATACAAACTTGATTGAATTTTCGTTTCCATTTTTTTTTTTATTATCTGTCGATACTTTTTCAGGTCAGAGAGTCAACACGATAAGCTACAAGAACTAAAATAGAGACGCTCTTTGCTTTTTATGATAAGATCTAGATCTAGATCTAGTTAGTAGAACTCGATATCATCTAGATCTAGATTCTAGATCTAGGTGCTATCTTGGACACCTTAGTCCACATATCTAAAAGTTTCAAACCGGCACTTTTTGAGTTAATGCAGTGCTGTTCAAGATGTTTGAAATGCCAAGCATTTAATATTTTCCATCAAATTTATGTTACTTTACTCTGTTTACATCATACATGTGCTGTTTAAGGAATTACTTTCATTACTTATATTAGGAATTTAGTATTAGTTTAAGCCTCATTATTTTTTTTTTTTTTGCTTTTGAAAACTGTTGTTTAAATTAATTAAAGTAAAAACAAGAAGATTTATATTCGTAACAGGATCCGGTAGGACTTCCGAATGGGTGCATACTAAAGAGGTCTTCATTTGATCAAGCCATTTGAAAAGATTGGGCTTAGTTTTTGTATGGGTAATGGAAAAGGAAGTCATTTAACTCCATTTTTAAAAAAGCATGTTATCATATAATTTATATCTTAATATATATACTAAACGAATGTACCCAATCGAAAGTTCTATTCAAAATCCTTCTGATCGCCATGCAAACCTAGGTTCTCAGGATTCAATTTATAAGTGTTATACTTATAGATTCAAAGTTTTGCTTTTAGAAAATCATTTATTCATCATTAGATAATCGGTATGGTTTGTCCCAAAGGCAGCAGCAGTGCTGTCGGAATGATATTACGAGGGTTAAGAGGACTTTCTGTACAGCTTTGCACTGAAGCAAAGTGAAGACTGGAGAGACTTTGGCCCCCAACCAAGTGCCTTATATTAATCACAAAAGACTTGACAATGTAGACTGCAGACTACTTTTTTTAATGTTATTCCAGCCTTTCCTAAGCCCCAAAGCTTCCAGCTTCTAAAGAGATGAGGCGTTAAACAAGAAAATTCATCAGTATTGAGTATGTTTTAATCTAGCCATAAATGGTACTTGTAGATCTCAGGATGAATACCATTTTACAACAAGTTGTAACTTGAATATAGAAAATGAGAAATTTGAAGGGTGCAATTTTTTTTTTTTTAGAAATTTTTAAATTGTATTGCATTTGTCTTAGATATATATACAGCTAGTTCTTTTTCTTTCTTGGAAAGAAGTTATAATCAAGTCAGTGTTACAGAAAAATCAAAGAAACTTTTCAAAATTTATCTGCTTTTTCGAATAAACAAAGTCTTTTTTTTTTCATTTTTCCATTATTTTAAACCAAAAATGTCACTGAAGTATGAGTTCATATCAGAAATTTGAGTTAAAGAGACAATGGAATAAAACTTCTGTTGTCCTTTGAAAATTTAAATTGAGACGGAATTAAGTACTCGACTTGTCTATGACTAATGAAAGCAGATGTTGATATTGGCTGCATTACCTTGTTTGGAACCCTCAAAAAATATGATTTTCAATTTGTGCTCGAAAATCCTTTAAGTACACTCATTTTTTTTTTAAACAGACAAAGCGAGGAAAAGGGGTAGGTAAATATTATTTCAGGTATCTGGGGTTATTGTAAGGTTAAAATCATTTTATTGTTAATTTAATAAGGATTTGTTTTTGAAAGAAGGGGATTAAGGAAAGTTCATGCTTTTCAGTTGCATCTGCAAGGAACTGTTTCTATATGAGTCAAATCAATCCCTTACTCAAAATTAGATTATTTCTCTTTTTCTTTTTTCAGCAAATGACACTTAAGTCAAACAAGCATGCAATCTTACAAATCAGGTCAAGTTTCGGCGCAGCTTTTTGCCAAAACAGGGAAGACAAAACAAAATGGTCTGGCAAATTTGTTTACTCCCAAGCTAGCCAATAAATCTGCACCAAAATCTTCTCCAGAGACTCCCAACATTAAGGCTGACAATAATCAAAAGAAGGTGAGTATTTCATTTTGTTTAGAAGCTTTTTTTCTTGGTAATTAATTTACTTTAAAACATCTTTAACTATGTTAATGCCTTCCTTAATACTTGTTATAATAATGAGTTTGTTCATTAATTTTTTTTTTAATTTTGCTTTAATTCTCTGCAGGCCTGGGAATGATAAACAGGAAAACATTTTTGAGAAAAAAATTAAATAATTTTAAATAAATTACATGAATTAAAGTGTATTGTTGTTGTTTTCCTCTTTGCATGCCGCATTTGAATTTGAATAATACTATTATACTTTGTAATTTCTTGAAAACTTTAAGTAGGAAATGTGAAACCTTTAGATATTGATCATTTCCAAAGTAATTTCCACAAATAAATTTTTGTATCTTTGTTCAGGTTTCTACTCCTTCAAAGCTCAAATCAGAGAAAATCTCAAAACAGCCACTCCAAGCTTTGTCACCACCATATGTCCATGAAACGTTGCTAAAACAGAAGTGAGGCATTATTAATGGCCAGAAAAATTAAATTCATATATGTTTAAAATTTTTCTGTACCATAAAAAAAAGATTGATTCTTTGTGTTTGTGTTTTATGATTTCTGTGGAAACATTGTGTTTTAATTTTTAATTTTAACTAATTCCTTTCCCGCATTGAATTTACCACTGCACAAGATGTTTGTTTACTCATAGTTGAGCTAAGCTCATTTTACTCAATACTACACAACATGATAAGAATCTAAAGTTTGAGTAAAACAATAATGGTACTTTTCCACCCTATTGTCTTTTACAGGGATGCATATTTTTAAATATTGGCATGACCAAAATGATTGTTTTGTCACTGCCTATGAAATATGCTTTATTTAATCAATCATAATGCTTTATATTTCTTCTTCAAGGTCTGAAAAACCAAAGTCTCCAGTAAAAATGTCCCTGAAGCGCAAGCAGCAAAATGAGAAAAAAGATGAGAAAGATGAATCATTAAGCAAAAGGCCCCGAAGAGATCGCATCCGCGATAAACGAAATGACAGTCGCACTATCTTTATTGGGAATTGCCCCCTTTCTGCAGACCGTAAAGTGAGCTTTGACTGCATTGTAGTCAAAATCCTCCAATTTACCATGTTTGGATTAGACTTGTAAAAGTACTTTGTTTCAATGATAGTTACATAATTGATTAAGAAATTTGGCTTTTCTTTTGCAAACCTTATGCTTGAATTAAAATAGTATACTGCCATCTCTAAGAGCAGTGTGATTCAGGAACATTGACCTGCCATGACAATGATTGCCTGATTTTTTCTTTAGTAGTCGAAGGTGAATGTGCTTTCTCTCTGTAGCTATTTCATTCAGTTTATTTTTTTAATTGTATGCTGTAGCCCATCTGTATGTGTATTATCTTAAACAATTTCAGCTTTTCAAAAGATGATGTGCTAAAACTAACCTTCTGACTTCGAATGTCCCTGTTGATGTAAAGGCAGACTTTTTAACCCCGGTTTCTGTTTGTGACATTTTTATAAACTTTTTGATAGAGTATGTGATATTAGTTTTAAAAATTTTTTTTCCAGGTTCTAAAGTCACTTTTCAAAGAGTTTGGTGATATTGAATCTATTCGATTCAGATGTGCGGTAAGTTTTACAAAATATAGTGCAGAAGACTTATGTTGGATCTTTTGAAACAGTTAATACTAGGATAAGCCTCAAGGGTAAAATGAATAACATATCAAGCCCAGGGAGGTATATTAAAATTTATTTTCCATTTTAACTGCCATCAGAATCTGTCACTGAATTTTTTAAAACTATAAACCAAATGTCATTTCTAATTAATTTGTATTGATGAATAAACTTAATATGTTGAGAAATATATTTGTGAAGCAAAAATATCAGGGAACCCTGGTCTCATGTTGAAATCTCCATCTATAATAACTGGGACATTCAAATGATGATCAGTGATTTTGATAAAGGAATTGACAAATAAGTCATTTTGTTTTCCGAAACTTGTTAATATAAACCTTCGCATATTCATGCCCAATATGTGAGAACCTTAACACATTATCATGATCAAGGTTAAAAGCTTGCTTCCTCACATATAGAAATACACACTCCTCTTTATAAATTGTATAACATTTTAAAGGGTTCTCTCCTTTCTTAGCCTCCATCTGATCCAAATCTCCCAAGGCGAGCTATTGTCATAACGTGAGTTTGTTTAAATTCTCTCTCAATAATGACTCATTTTCTTGACAGCCTGGAAATGTCTCCTTTCTTGAAATTTTTGTATATCATTTATTTTCAAATTTCCTCAGTCTAGTATAATTTTTTAAAAGATATTTAATAAGATCTTCCTGCTTGGAGAGTAAGAAGTATTATTTTATAACCTAACTGTTTTTAGTTGTGCACTATGAAAGAAATAATTTTGATTGTATTAAAATGTCATTAGTTATGAGAAACTATAAGCATACAGTGAACTTATAATTTTCCAAATTTCTAAACATTTTTTTTCTTTTGTTAGGAAAAGTTTTCATGACCAGTGCAAGAACTATGTCGCTTATATTGTCTATACAGAAGAGTCAGCAGCAAAAAAGGCCTTAGCCCGGTATGATAAAAAAGATTAAGTTTTTTGTGTTTGTAATTTGCAAAATTAAGTTTTGAATAAAACAGATTCTTATTTCTAGATTTCTCTACATTTTTGTGTCTAAAAAACTGTTTCGTACCAGGTAAAATGAGATCATAATTATAATACAGCATTAGAATTTGGGAAGGTAATAAAACCATTAAAGATCTTGTGCCTTTGTAAAAACAGGCATTCATGGTTTTACAATTTTGGCAAAATGTGAGAAACGAATGTTCAAAAAGAGAATGATGTTTCTATTTTTTTTTTTTCTTTTTTGCATATAGCAAACTGAAAACAATGGACAATTTCGGCAAAAAAATTTTTTGATCAGATAATTAAACAAATAGTTCATACTGAATGAAAAACAATTTACAAGGTATGTGAAATCAATGTAGAATGTTTTTGATTACAAGTTAACGTGATTGTCTCAGATTGTTCATACTTTACAGCTTCTTAAAAAGACCATGTTGTCCTTCATGTTCCACTGACTGATCACACAAAAGTTTGCATTGCTTTTAATTTTATCAATTTGTCAAAAAAAATGTTAAGATATGAATTTCAAAAAGGTTAGATGTTTAGAACAATTTGTACTAAATGTTTTGTTTCTTTGCATTTCTCAGGAATGGGTATCTTTTGGATGGACTGCACCTTAGAGTTGACATTTCAACAATGTCTAAAAAGGTACTTTCTGCCCTTGGGATGAAAATATAAATCAGACTTTTTTTCTCACTATTTCATAATCCAAGGATATCTGTCCTCAACTAAAGTACATTTTCACTTTTTATGTATACCTTGAAACTCAAATGGCAGCAGGTGAATGATAAAACTCTCATCTCCTTTTAAAAGGTACAGAGAAATTGGTGGGAAAAAAAGGTGATAATAGTATGTACTGAAGATGATCTCTTAGTTACACCAATTTGTGATCTAATACACATCTCTTACAACAGTTGTATGGTAAATTATCTTAAAATTACAGTAATGTTTGGCATTTTCTTTCCGAAAAGTATTACGTATAATAGCTCCTCGCTGGAAATGTTATTCACAATAGTGGCAAGCGGAAGCACTCTTCTTTGTTTGAAAAATTCTGTAGCAACACATCAAGCCTGCTAGATGCTTAAAAAATGGCGCTAGAAAAAGGAGCAGTCTTTTCTTCATACAATACATTCGAATCAATGTCTTGATCCCACGGTTTGTGCAAGACGGAATTGCAAAGTATGTTACCCTTTTTTTGGAAAAATTAAAATTATACAAAACAGCTCCAAATCTTGTGAAAACATCAAACAAAGAGTCCCCAAATATCAAGTTATTCAAAATTTGCATAGAATATGGCAAAAAAATTTGATAAATTATACAAAATGTGCATTAAAATATGCACAGTGCACAAAACAGTGGGTTCAGAATTAAATTCGAGGACTAGGATGAACTGCTGGTGGAAGAGATAGAGGGAGAGATTTGTCTGAGGCCAAAAGACAGATCAAAACATGTAGCTGACTGCTAAAGAGCAAATGCGCGCCTTGAAACATGATTTGGCTGTCAATGGCTCCGGTATGCAAGTCTTGACAATACTCTAATATCGATTATAGTACTGCTTAGCTTATGAATGTTGTTCTACTTTCCCTGCACGACATAGACCTAGGCATAGGTCTACTAATTTGGTCAGGATTTGTTTACACTTGATCTAAACATTTTTGACTTCACAGATCTAAGATTTTAGAGGCATACATTTTGATAGAATAATAATGAGCAAACGCAAATAAATTGAGAGAATTCAATTTTTGACACCAAAATTTGTAAGAGCATTACTCTAAATGCTGCACGTTAGTAGGTTTGACCTAGGCTAGGAATAAGCCGTCACAACACCATTGTGATTAATCAACGCCACAGAGACATCTGCGTTACTATTATATTACAAATAAAAGTAAAGGATTACCCGCAATACTATTAGGGATAAGCTGCAGAGTTATTCGCAATACTATTACAAATAATGGTAGCCTAAATAACTATTGTATTCCCAACCCATAATGTAATGGATATAAAAAAAAACACCTGTGGTTGTAAGGAATAGACATCACATACCCTTTTCATCTTGAGTTTGCTTCCTTCTCTTTTATTTTAATAGTCCAGTCCTCAGGCAACAAGGAAATGTCTAATTCATTTTAACAAGTTATTACTGTCATCTTCTTCTTGACCAACAGAAACACTTTGATTGTATTTAGTGTAGGCAGAAATTGAGATTGCTAATAATGGAAGTGATTATGTTCTGCTTTAAATTTTCACAAAATGATCTAAGTTTATGGAAATTTCTTAGGAGCATTTACTTTCACTTTTTTCAGTTTTCCTTTTGCCTCCGCTCTTATTTGTGTTGCTTTTTATTTTTGTTTGTTGTCATAGTGGTCTTTATTGTGTTTGTTACAGAACTTTTTATCATTTCCATTAATTCACATTTGTTTCTGTCACAGCACGACAAGAAACGGTCTGTTTTTGTTGGGAACCTTCCATTCGGTAGGTGCTGAAGTGCTTGTCAATGTGCCTCCTCAATGAGAATAATTATGAGAAATATGTATTAGTAAATACATGCTTTGAAAATCAAATTGTTCAATTTTTCACATATCTAAAAGGTATGGAATTTTGGAAGTTGAGCGCGGCATCAAACTAATTAAATTTTTACTCAATTAAAACTGATAGCAGAGGCTTTTTCTATGTCGTGTAAGGATTTATTAATTTTTTTTTACTTTTTGTGATATCTGTATGTTAAGGGCATGCTGTAACACTAGATTTCTTACATTTGAAAAAAAAATGAAACAGGAGCTTAATCTCTTTCTTTTCTTTTTTTTTAATAATAAAACTCTAGTGGCTTCTTGTTTGTAACTTAAGGAAACAAAAGTATATGTCAACGGTCATTACTTGTGGTATTTCATCATAATGTCCTATTTTCTACTTTGTGCTGTGCATAGCTGTTCATTTGTACACAATTTACCGTACTTTACTAAAATGAATATTTTTGACAACAAAAAAAAGGGTGGCTTGTTTATAAAAATGTATCTAGTTTATAGTACTTTTTCAAGCTAGGAAAATGGTATAGTAGTCTGTACTTGTTTTCAAAAGGTTCTTACCCTTCATTTTTCCCCCTCTTGCTTTTCCATTCAGATGTTACTGAAGAAGATCTGTATTCCCACTTTGAAGATTGTGGAGAGATAAAGAATGTACGATTAGTACGTGACAGGAGGACCAGTTTGGGGAAAGGCATTGGCTACGTTCAATTCGATGTATGTGTGGAATTATCCAGATTTTATAAAGGCTTATATCCTTTCTGTGCATAACTTAGTACAAATACACTTTGTACTTAACTTGGGTTGAACATACATGTAATTCTTTAACTTTCAGATTATTTTTGTATATTTTCCACATTGCTTACCTGGTACTGGACAAGATCTTGATGCAATTAATCAGATAAATGGAAAATGTTAAAAGTTTAAAACAAATGCAATAGCCATTTAAGATGATTGGTAAAAGTAAACATTAATGGGGTTCATGGCCAATACGCAAAAGAAGGTTGAGCGATGATGTGTGTTATTGATTGATGACCAAAGATACAGAAATAAACAATTAAGCCATGGAGAAATTGTCTTGCATTGACTTGGAAGGGCAATGGCTTTCACCAATGATTTTGATTTTTTTTTAACTGTAAATGGTGCTTTTCCAAGTCTGTTAATCACAGAATTGACTTTGGGTGTACTTTTATATTGTCTCTCATAATCTTTTTTGCTTCAACTACTAAAATTTGAAGTCCTGATTTTGTAAAACCTCTGACCTTTTTTTTCACATCTTTTGTTTGTTTTCCATTAAAATATGTTGTATTTTGTCTTTGCCTCTCATTTACTTGTTTTTTTTTGTTTTTTTTTTCATAGTCCAAAGATTCTGTCAGCCTTGCATTAAAACTGAACAAGACAAAGGTACGGGGCCGAGAACTGAGAGTCATGGTATGCACTAACAAGCCAGACAAACAGGATGAAAAGAACGGCAAGAAAAATGACTCCAACAAAAAACTTAAAGTATCCTTTGATATATTGCAATTATGTAAGAATTATGCTCAAGATATACATGACAGCTGGATTTTTTTTTAATATCATCTTTATTATAACATCTCTGACTCATTTTTCTTATATTCAAAAGCTCACTTTCTAATGCTCATGCGCTCATCAAAACAACTTGAACTACTAGTATCAAGTATATAGACAAAAGGAAATCAATGTGATCTGTTCAAACCAGTTGAATATTTTCCTACCAAACTAGAGAAAAGATAATTGAAATCTTTGCTTTCCCAAAATATTTTAGATTTTTTTAGATAAATTTTTCTGTACATGTACTATTGTGTTATGGCTATTAAAAACTATTGATTTACCTTGACTGCATTCAATCAGATGAAGAAAAAGAATCCCACCTTTGCTCCAAGCAATAGCACAACAGCTTCATTCAATGACAAATTCAAGTTGAAGAGAGAAAAAAGATTGCGGAAAATAAAAAAGAAGAAAGAGCTTGCAAAAAAATTAGAGAATCAGACTTCTGCCTTTGGTGATCTGCCCAAAAAACCTGTGAAGAAAAACAAAGTTAAACCAAAAGTTGCTAATAAGAAAAAGGGCACAAAAAGTGGGAAAAAACTTGTTGGGCAGAAAGGAAAGAAACTGCTTGTCAAAGGTAAAAGTCAGAAAGGAAAACAAGGAAAGTTAGGAAAAAGAAAAAGTTAAATAAAGTTACATATTTGTACATAATATTTTCATCGAATTCAGGTCTCTATCTTTTTGTTTCATCAAATGCGTTGGTTTTATCACTATTGTCTGGTGTTTGTTTTTTGTGATCCAAATGGAAATGTATGGGGAAAAAAATGTCTGGTTGTAGCAATGGCACACTTTTGGTGAAGTGAGGCCTGCATTGATTGAGACGCACTTACTGGAGTCAGCCTAGCTTCTGCTCAAGTGGCTCTGAACCTGCACATGAAGTTTTATTCATGTTTGAAAATTAAACAAAATTATGAACAACACACAGTAGGCTATTGTCCATTTGCAAAAAAAAATTAAGTGTTAGCAATACAAATATTTAATGATATTTTGAAGATATCACAGTTGGATAATCATTTGAAAGGACATAATATATATTATCATATTTTAAATCCAGTCATTTTATCCCTGAAGGCAAGGTACTTGGTGAAGGTGTGCTGCTAATATGTGATGTGCCCTGTGTTTTTCTATGTGTGATATAATTTGGTGACTATTCTCTGTGCCATGTAACCCGAAGGGCCAAGTCCATGTCCATGTTTTTGTATGTGAGGAATGCAGTGTGATAAATGCTGCTTTCCTATGATTTTTTTTGAAGAAACATTCTTCTGGAAGCTGGATAAAGTCAACTCCTCAGAACCGAAACATTTTGGTTGACTTTAAAAATTGCAAAAATATAAAATAGGACTGCCAAACAGAGTTGATTTTAAGCGAGAGTTTCCTTGAAAGGTGTTGACTTTAACTAGTTTAAGTTGATTCCGCTTTATCATGTCTTCAAGTAATTGTCTGTCGCAGGTTGTATTCCTGGAAGAGAACAGTGATCAGTTGGTTTTTCTGCGTGATATGGCATTGTGATTTTTGCAAAATGCTTCATTGATGTGAGTTGGTTGACTTGAAGGCTATTTGAATCCTGCCAGCTGCGCCTGTGAGAAAATGGTCTCTTGTGAGTGCTTGTGTTTGTTTGATTATTGTCTCTGTGAGTTCTATGTATACATCTGGTTGTAGATATTTGTGACTGTTTACCGAGGAAAGATCGACTATTACATGCTTGAGGTGTAAATCTTTGCTTGATATGATGCAGAGGCTACTAGGCCTGGCGTTGTTGTTAGATCTGCGTCAGAGAGGGAGGAAAGATGCTGCTCTATGGTTTCTATTGATTGTATTACTAAATGCTAAGCAGCCCTGCTCCTGGCGGGTTTTTTTTATGTGTAGTTCTTGAAACTGATGCCAGTGGGATTCACACTCTCACCCAAATGTTGCCTTTTTTTGTGTGTGTGTGTGGTCTCTTCTAGAGTTGTAACAGTTTATAATGTAGATACCGAATAGAATGTGAAGTTAAGGAGGACTTGCACTTCAAAATTGTATGTTTCAGGGCTTTCCCATGACATCTCGCACCCCTCCCCTCCTTTCCGCACCACCCTGATTTTTATCAGAATTTCAGCCTCTGGAATGGATTCCTCTCTCCATATTCCTCTCTGAGCAAATTTTCTTTATCATTTTCGTCTACCAAGTTTTCTACCAATCTGGGTAAATCCCTTATCTTACTGTAAGGCATCGAGCACTCTATTGTATCATCCCTAATAATGACTTGTGTTTTACATTTACATGTACAGAGTTTGGTACTAAATCCCGTGAAAGCTCCCGAACTGACTTATTGTTTTCTACATATATCCCCATTTTCTTTAGTAATCCACCACGTTGTCTCCAACTCAATCTCAATTTCTCCTTGATCACCAGTGCATTGTGTCGTGAAAGAGTTAATTTACTTTTTAGTGAGGCTCTTGCGTCAATGTTTCTTACCCCTTTGACAACGACTCTTTTCAAACTCTGAAATTAACTGTAGGCTACATCTGTTGAGCTGCTTTATGTTCCAGTTACTGATGCCTTAAAATTTTGTACAAAATTTGTTCTCCTTCTCTTTGTTCGTGTCCTGACTGGGTATATTTTCTAGGTCTGAAGTGTTATGGCCTGTCCCGATGTCATGCACAATGTTTTTTTGTTTTTGTTTATTTGTTGTTGGTTTTTTGTTTGCTTTTTGTTTTTTTTGTCAGTGTCTACTTTTCTTCAGATGAAAGTGTGGTCAGCAGCTCTTCTTCCCTTAATAATGGTGTGTCTTGATAGAGAAACTTAGTACGTGTAACTGACTAATTGCGGTCTCCTTTTTTATCATTTATAATGTTCGGTTTTCTTGTGTCTACGATTTTGTAGGCTTAATTGGTGTAATTTTTGCAGTAGAAACCAGTTGAGGCTATACTATTTTTTTGGGTTCTGTAACTATGTATTCTTGTAGATTATACCTCATCTTCCTTCGAGAGTCGTACAAGTATTTTTAGTTGCTCATCGGTGCGACTAACTTAGGCAAGTCAATTATCTTTACCGCAAGGACCGGCCCATCGTGGTCATCCATCCCCTGTCAAACTCAAAGCCACCTGTCTTCTTTGCTCAGGCGCATCGTTGCACGGAATTCTATATACCAGTACTTATATACAGAATAGAAAAAAAAAAATCCGTCTCTTTTACCGTATTCTGTCTCAGAAAATAACTTGTAGTAGGAGTACCATTGTTACACCTTTTCTTTGTTTTCTTTTCAAGATCTGATTCAAAAGGCTGTGGTAATTTTGGATTTCTATGTCAGCTCTTGTGAGTGTGATAAACGACCAGAACTAGTGTGTTTCAGCCATGATATTTGCTGCTTATCGCGATCAATTATATTAAGTTTCAATTTTTTTTTTTAAATCGTTTTGTTTATTTTTTTCAAGATTAGTTGTGTCTTAATTTAAAGACGTTCTGGTTCTCTCTGTTTTTACACTTTAGCCAGTTTAGGATTTAACTGTAAAAATGTAACATAGCTGTAACACTCACATGCGGCGAGTTAATGAGATTTTTGCTGTGTTTCTCGCATAAACAAGAGCAATGATAGGAAATTTACTTTTCCCAATTAACATAAAAAATTCTTGTAATTTCGGCCTCAATGTAACTTTGTTAGACTAGAAATATAGGACACTGCCACAAGGTTTCTTCCCTTAATTGCTAGAAAATGGTAAAGAAAAAAAAATGAAGCACCACAGAGAGGAAACAATCGCTGCAGCGAAACATTTGCATTACAATTTCTGTGCTCGGAATTGTCAATTTAAAAATAATGAAAATGTAATAATTAAGTACATTTAGCTTCCAAACTTGATCTAGTGATAATATCAGTTTTCCAAGACAATAAAACCCACTCATAAGTTTACCAAAATAAAAATCACATATTAAAATTTTCCTCCGAAAAGCTGTGAATAAAGCATTATTCAGGGCGGACTGGTAGGGTTCATTTTTTGGGGCTGCATGTACTTGTTTCCTTATATTAGCTCCCTAACCAGATACAAGAGAGGTGTTAACACATAAGCCTGTATTATGTATAAAAAATGAGTTTACATTGATTCAGTAATGTTTCGTTTACATTGTTGAATCAACACTTAAACGAAGTGAAGTTTCTAACCATGTAAATAAATTCAGTCACACTAGTCTGGGTTGTCAAACTATTTTTACTGAATTGAGTGGAACTCAAAAAGTTATTTCAAACCATCATTAATGATCAAACACTTTTGAAATGCATAGCAAAACAGTAAGTATAAACTGAAGCTTAATATAATATCATTTAGAATGGTAAAGTTGGAATTGAAAAAGCTTTTAAAAAAAGGGGAACAGGTTGATAACGTAAAACCTACTCAGAAGTAGGAGTTCAGTTTTTATACCTAAAAGTAAAATAGAATGTTTCAAAGTAGTATACAAAGTTGTATCTCTCCATTACTCAAAGTGCCTAGTAGTAGTAATTGACAATGCATTTGTTGGTTCAAAACTTTTATCTGTGTAAATAAATTATCAAAAGAGTAAAAATTTTAAGGTTTAAGGAGAAAAGTTGCTTAGAGTTAGAATGAGACCTTGTGTCACCAAAGAAGGTAATGTTTAAAAAAAAATCATCTTTAGGAAAATTTAGGAAAATTTGAAGGTGCACGGTAGAGCGCATTTTGCGTTGACTCATGTAATCAAATGGCCATTAGATCTCAACATAAGAGAATATTATGGTTGACGCTTTAATAACTAACTGCACCGTCATCACTTCCTCAACAATAAGCCCTGAAGTGTTCAGTGCGGCCACAACGTCTGCGCACCTTTACCTGTTCTTTATCACTCAGCTTCTTTTAAAGATCGTCAAGAATGTTGCGCATTTTCTATTTCATTCTTAACTGAAATTCTCCGTATTAATCTCTCTAGTTTTTGTTTTTTTTCATTTTTTGTAATTCTTTTTCCGTCTGGATTCCAACAGAGAGTGCATATAGCTAATGGTTCCAATGAAGTGTTGTCTCGTGACTGACAGTGACAGTGACAGGATCCCGTCTTCTCAGAACATCCCCTGTCCACCTGCACCGCCGGTCGTGATAATGACACCCATGTTCTCTCGCCTTCATCTTGTTAGCACTTAAAGCAGGTCTTATTGGGGATCTTCTCTGACCGAAATATCCTTGAGGATTCTCTAGAGACGTGTAGGTGTAGCGAGAGGGGCGAAGCTCGGTCAGATCCGCCTTCGTCATCCTTCAGTATACAAACCAACACGAGAGTCTAGACCCCACAATTATTATTATTATTATTATTATTATTATTATTATTATTATTATTATTATTATTATTATTATTATTATTATTATTGTTGTTGTTGTTGTTGTTGTTGTTGTTGTTGTTGTTGTTGTTGTTGTTGTTGTTGTTGTTGTTGTTGTTGTTATTATTATTATTATTATTTTCATTATAAAAAATGTGAATTGTGGGGCGGGAGAGGTAAAGGGGAAGGGACAGTAAACTGTGTTTAACCCACCAAACTGAAACGACCTTGCTAGTTTGCGCTGGATGATGTGAACTGCGCATCACGTTACTGAGATTAGTGTAACAAGCTTCGACCAGTCAGTGCATGCGACATCTGACAAAGTGTGTAAAGAAAACGTAGGCAGCCATGCGCTGTAGAAAAAAAAAAGGCGTCTGTTGCTTTCTCGGTTATCCACTATATTTGAAATAGGGCTACATCGGAATCTGCCGCAGTGTATGTGCTTTATATAACCGACGCACAAAGCTGCTCTCTGTAAGTTGAGTTCATCTGCCTCCGGCTGGCCTCTCCGTTGACGCCAACAGTGAACTGTTTCTCTAATAATGACGTAAAACTCTGAATGATCAAAGAGTACAGTTAGAGCACGGAGCTGTGCTGGTCCGCCCATAAACTACTGCGCGATTTTCGTCAATAGAACTTAGAAGCAAAGGAATACAATAATGGGTGTTCATAATAATGATTTCTGAAAGACAGCATAGGTGTTGATATAGGGGGAAAAAAAAGAAAGAATATTATATTATTCATATTCAGGATATAGAGACCTCAGGGCAAATGGTAAATACAGCATAGTTATATTAACTTGTAATACTACAAGAGTTTTGTAATAAGCACGCGACTAAAAACGTGAGTCTAGACGTCTTAGATACATTCTCTTGTCAAGCATGTAGAGCTCCTACCTTTAGACCCAGGGTTAATCCCATCTGAAGTGAATGATTAAAGTTGTGGTAATCAACTCAAAAGCAAAAATCATCACAAGCCGTCTTTAGTCCACAACCCAATATAAAATTCTTGACTTTTGTTTCAAAGTTAAGCATCCCTTATGAGCATAAGGTGCCAAAAGCTGGGCCTCCCTCTGAAGTTTCATTCCTCTGACTTTGGTGTGAAGAACAACTTCTTAAATGAATAAGTAGCTTTTGTGCTTCAAAACAGATAAACAAAAATACACATCAAACCGCCTTAAGAGGATGTAGCTCTACAGTTGTTGCTTCGAAACAAAACTCTTTTAAGTGTGATATTTCTCTTGAAAAACATAATATTAACTCTCCGGCTCTTAAAATGCGTGTCTTATCGCCACCTGGGTTCCCGTAAGTATAAATGAATTTAAACAAATAGATATTACTATTTTTAGCCGATCTATTCTACTGTTATTTCTTCCACAACTACATGTACTACTTTTACTACTACTAAATCTACTACTCACTACTACTACTTCTTCTTCTACTACTACTACTACTACTACTACTACTACTACTACTACTACTACTACTACTACTACTACTACTACTACTACTACTACTACTACTACTACTACTACTACTACTACTACTACTACTACTACTACTACTACTACTATTACTACTACTGCTGCTGCTGCTTTTACGACTACTACTACTACTACTACTACTACTACTACTACTACTACTACTACTACTACTACTACTACTACTACTATTACTACAATAAAAATAACTACTACTTCTATTACTACTGCTACTAGTAATACTAGTGGTAATTCTACTACTATAACTGCTGCTAATATTACTCCTACTCCTAGTACTACAACGAATACTACAAATACTACAACTGCTGCCGCTGCTGCTGCTACTACTACTATTACTATTACTGCTGCTTCTGCTGTTGCTACTGCTTCTTCAGTGTGTATGTTCTAATACTGCTAGTATCTAGGACTATTTAAACGCCGATAAAGCTGGTGTTTTCCGTGTGTTGTAAATACACATACCTCATTTTCATGATTATTATTATTCGGGTAATAGACCACATAGCTACATGTGTATATATGTAGGCTACTAAGTAAACAGTAAAGCACTTATCGGATAAAACGTGCTGCCAGACGTTTCTGTAGATATTTTCTATGAAGTACTCTTTTGTTTTTGTTTGTTTTACCTGATTCCTGTGAGTGCATCCGCCATATACAACATCTCCTCCCTGAAAAAAAAAAAAAAAAACCACACGCAAAGATTATCCTTAAGATTAAGTAATGATGCTGTTCGTTTTTTCCCCTGGTTTCCTTTTTTTCTGCTTATTGAAACTTTGCTGTGGTTCTTAGCTGCTGAAAAAAATACCCTTTTATTATACTGAAAAACAGGACATGCCCGGCGGGCTCAGTCTTTTACAAAGGTCTCTCTCTGTGTGGAGTACAGTGGATGCCTCGCATGTAAAGACTTGCTTGGCTACTGATAGTACGTCAGCAATTATTTCAGGTGCTAATGTGCCCCTTGTCGTTTGTATTTTTTTTTTTCGTATCCAGTGAAGATGAAGAACATAGGGTTGTGGACAAGAACTTAAGAGTAAGAAAGACTTCCGAGCTAAATGGATTGCCTGGAGCTTTGGTGTTTCTTGGTTTGTTTATTTGTTTATGTTTTTTTGTTTTTGTTTTTGTTTTGTTGGTTTTTTTTTTTTTTTTGCTATGTTTAAAAATTTAAAGCGTCACGAATGGGTTTTGGAAGGTATAACTAGGTAATGTATAGACGCGTACATACAGCTAACATGGCATTCATTGACTTTTTATCTTATTGATATATATAAAAAAATTATTCATAATGCTTACAAGGATTTCCAAAGTTTGAGGTAGAATAAACCAGTTTTGTAACCGGTCAGTTTATTTGTTTTATCAAAATGCTTTCATTGTTTTCCTTTTCTTTTTTAATATTTAACTCAATCATTAGTTTTTGTTACTGATTGTGCATGTATGAAAAAGGAAAGGCGGAGAGAGAAAGTGGAAAGAGATACAGATAGAAAAGAAGAAATTTGAAACATGAGAAAAAAGCTAAAATAGGCAAAGAAAACCCAAATTAAATGTTGTTTAAAATTGATTGGTTTATTATAGGCTACCTCTCATACCAAATCATTCAAACACTGGTATATATCAATCTTCACCATCTTCTGAGTTGAGAACCGTAGCAACAACAATAATGCTACAATAAATTAATCTCTGATTTGATTTTTTTGCACCTTTGCGGTGCCTTTCTCCCACATTTGAACAATGGTTGCATCAAAATGTCCGTTAAAAGAGGAACATATATCATACTTAAGCTGAGACTTAAGTTAAATTAAAAGTGTGTACTCAATAGATGACATAAATATTGACAAATTGAACATTATTCGACTAAAAAATCACAATAATGGTTAAAAGAAATGAAGTTCTACATTGATTCAAGTATAAACATCCAAGAAAAGTTGAGCAGGATGGACCGACATCTGTTCTCAGAGATATTCTATGAGAAAGGATTCTAACTTTACTTAGTAGGCGTAAATGGAATCAATCCACTGTGCTCTTTCAAATAAGACGTGATGAGAACTGTTGTCCAATTATTAAAAGAAAAATTCATTAAAATCAAGCCTTAATTAGAATAATAGTTTAAATTGATTTATTTCATTTTTTTTTTTTTTGGTAGATATAGAAAAGCATTGAATAGATAGAAAAGGCCATGATGTGACTTGTTCTTAACAAAGCTTACTTACTTGTTCTTATTAAAATCCCTTATCATTGTTAACAGCAAAATTGTTGTAAGTGTTTTGGTTTGGTTTTTTTTAAATGTTAGGCTTTACGTAGTGTGAGTAAAACCCGCTCCTTGGCGGAACACATGAAGTGATGAAAGTAGTTTGATCTCCAATTGCTTGAAAACAGCTCCCATTTTTTCTTCCTCTTGACGCTTGTGGGCTTCAATTATGTAAAAACGCGACTGTTGTATACATACTGGACTTTTGAACATCAGGATATTGTTGAATGAGCCAGTTTATTCTGAGTCAAATACCTTTGATAGTTCCATTGATGGTTTCAGTTCCTCTAGTCATAAGTGTTAATAATGTTTGTAAAGTGAAACTTTTTTATACGTCCTCTGTTACTGTTTATAGATCTTGTAATCTCAAAAGTGTTAGCTTTATTTCAGGTTGGCATTTTTTTTTTTTGTGTTTCTAACTTTGAAAATACAAATTAAAATTTATTTGACATATTATAAAGATAGGCCTACATTAAACTTTACCCAGTTATTGCCTTAGGCACAATTGTGACTTGCATGACTATTAAAGACATCCATAATTTCCAGATTTGCTTTTGAAAATGGGCCAAGGTGTATGTCAAACCAACTTAAATTGCTTATCTGAACATTCTTTTGAGCATCTTCAAAGACATGGTTTCTTCTCTTGAATGCTTTCTTTCTTCTTCTATTTTTGTCTTGTGTTATCTGTCGAGCGCTAATACTGTCCGTCTTTGTAATTGTAGCTTTGTGAAGACCATGAAAACATCTACCACGGTCACGTTGGAGGTAGCATGCAAGCATTGCATATTCTTGCTCGCCGTTCGATGCCCCCGGGGGCTTGACGTTATTGTAAAGCAAAAGATGGAGCCGTTTCTAACCCACATGAAGTACAGTCATAGTTCTTGGGTGAGGAACGGCAGAAAATAAAAAGGTTATTGTGTGCAGTATTATGGTTAGATTTGAATAAAATTCAAGAATTCAGTGGTGGGGTTATTTAGAGGTGTTTGATGAGAATAATTATATCAAAAGATGGAGCTGAAGAGGCTTGGAAAATATGTGATACAGTTATTATGACCTAACCTCACATAGAGACCTAAGCCCCATTTTCATTTTTTTTTTTTTTTTTTTTTTTGTTCAAACGATTCTTCTGTTTCCCCAACAGCTGAGGCCCCATTGGTCAGGTCTCAAAACATAATACAATTGTTTGGAATATTTTACCGAAATTCAGGCCACGTTCTCGTCAGTCGACCTGGCGCATGAGGAACAGCGCGTTTGAGAATCATCCAAATCATAAGGTTGAAGGACGTAATTAATTCTAATTATCTTTATGGGGAGAAGTATTGTGGTCATGTAGAACGGCGATATTTATATTTTGAAACAGTGCCTTGATTTTCAATTGTAATCTGTTTTTACCAGTTTCGAAGGAAACATTAACGATATTTTTTGTGAGATAATCAAGGTAAGTTGTTGGAAATGTCATGTCTCTCATCCACATAAATTAACGTGTCTTATTAGAGTTAGCCTACTATCTTATCACTATACTCAGCTTTATTATTGTTATTATTATTATTATTATTAGTGGTGGTAGTAGTAGTAGTAGTAGTAGTAGTAGTAGTAGTAGTAGTAGTAGTAGTAGTAGTAGTAGTAGTGTTGTTGTTGTTGTTGTTGTTGTTGTTATTATTATTATTATTGTAATTATTATTATTGTTGTTGTTGTTGTTGTTGTTATTGTTACTATTATCAAATCGTCATCATGATCATTAGTAGTAGTAGTAGTAGTAGTAGTAGTAGTAGTAGTAGTAGTAGTAGTAGTAGTAGTAGTAGTAGTAGTAGTAGTAGTAGTAGTAGTAGTAGTAGTAGTAGTAGTAGTAGCAGTAGCAGTAGCAGTAGCAGTAGCAGTAGTAGTAGTAGTAGTAGTAGTAGTAGTAGTAGTAGTAGTAGTAGTAGTAGTAGTATTAGCAGTAGTAATAGTGGCAGTTTTAGTAATGGTAGTAGCAGTAGTAATAGCAGCAGTAGCAGCAGCAGCAGCAGTAGCAGTAGTAGTAGTAGTAGTAGTAGTAGTAGTAGTAGTAGTAGTAGTAGTAGTAGTAGTAGTAGTAGTAGTAGTAGTAGTAGTAGTAGTAGTAGTAGTAGTAGTAGTAGTAGTAGTAGTGGTAGTTTTAGTAATGGTAGCAGTAGTAGTAATAGCAGTAATAATAATAATAATAATAATAATAATAATAATAATAATAATAATAATAATAATAATAATAATAATGATGATGATGATGATGATGATGATGATGATGATGATGATGATGATGATAATAATAATAATAATAATAATAATAATAATAATAATAATAATAATAATAATAATAATAATAATAATAATAATAATTACCAGCAAAACGTTTGATTCCGCAAATACTTCATGTAAAATTTGTCAACTTGTGGAGCGATCGTATATCTTAAAAATATGTTGAAAATAGCAGTTATATTACTTCTGTGTAACCTTTTACGCCCGTGCCATTGTAAACTAACTTCTGCATCGAGTGGTTAAGGCTTTGCGTAGAATAAAGTTTTCACTACCCAGATCGATTTCGATTCCTGTGGGCGGAAGTGAACCTACGTTTCATATCTACTACCCAGGTTTTTGTGAAATGTTTTGTCAAGAGCTATGCAGCACATTACTTTTTGAAAGACTTTTAAAAAAGAGTAGCTTTGGGGAAATTCCGTCCCAGTAATTATTTATATTAGTTTTTTTCATTTTATTTTTGCTTTTTGTGCAGATCAGCGATAGAATAATGGCTGTCAATAATTATGTCCCAGTGAGTTCTTGTGTTACATTAACAATCAAGTTGTACAAAGGAGTGAGGCTGTGATGTTGTGTGAACTGACCCAGGTCACTGAGGATAGTTTGAAACCTGAGCTTTGTCGGAGTCTTTGACCTCAAAGTAGCAATGGAAGACTCACCTTTTGTGCAATCACAATAGCCCGACCACTGCTTTGCTTTGGCAACAGTTTTTGGCACCAAATGTTCAGCTGGGCCAATTCCTAATGATTGATAATGACAAGTTGACTTCAATAGGAAGAAATTTTTTGTTAGATATGGAAAAAAAAAAGAAGAATGGTAACCAGTCGGATCGAGTAGCAGTTTTCGTCCGATGTACAATGCTTTTTTGTTGTTTTTTTTTAACGAAAATAGAATGATTATTAATTAGCTATAGAATAAAATTCGTGTAAAAATACACGTAGCATCCTTACCAACAACACGATTATAGTGCCTATATATCAAATCTAATTTTATGATCATGACAAAAAAGAGAAAAATTTATTTTTTTAAAAAGTGGTTAAATTTATTTCTCCCTCTTAAATGTATAGCATTTTCACTATTGTATAATAACGATTAACTACTCAGGAAGAAATCATAAGGCTCATCTCATCGGTTCAATTTATTTTTTTTCTTATCGCTTCACATGCATGCATGCCGCAGTAACTTATTATGTGACATAGGAGAAAGAGAGGCGGAGGAGCGTGACAGGAAGACAAAGGTTTTTTTTTTTTTTTTTTTTTTTGGGGGGGGGTGAAAAAGATATATAGGCAAATAAATATAGATGATTATTAAGATAGCAAGATAGATATATAGAGAGACAGATGGATACTAAGATAGATGAGTAGATATTGTAAAATCTTCTCTACCCTGATTCCGACTTTACGCGTGTTGTGAGTGGCTTTTCACTCTGCTTAGTAGTAAGATTCCGTCGTAGTCAAGAGTTTTGCCTAATTCTACTTTCAGCATAAACGCTATAGTTGGACACACGGATAGATGGGTGTGAGAGTTGGTAGATTGAAATAGGGACGGAAAGATTAGCTGTTGGAGGCACTGAAGAAAGAAAATGAAAGAAAGTATGTAGAGATACAGACAGATAGATATCTAGCTAGAGAGAGATATGTGATAGATGATAGATAGATAGATAAATAGATAGTTAGATAACAGATAGATAGATTAATAAATGTAACCAGTCAATTTTGTCCAGTATAGACCAAAAAGCCTGTGAAATTACATAGTCTTGTTTTGATATTCTTTGTTGTTGTTTTTTACACCCAGAATAAAAATGGTTTTCCGGGAGAAATATAATATCTCGGATTCTCCACCTAAGAAATCCAAAGACAGTGGCCCCTTGCAGTTTTCTTTTGTGAAACCAAAATCTGATGCTCACCAAGATGTTCAGCCGGTCAAAACCCTTTCTTCTAAGAGCGATGACAATGCAAACACTGAGTGTGGCTTTTTCTGCTGGCGTCCTCGAGCTCTTCAATTTCTGGCCAGAAGTCTGTGGACTTTCATTGGATTCTATGGTCTGTCAGGGCTGTGCTTGGCTGCAGGCGGATTCTATATGCGGTCTCAGATGACTTCAATGGAGAGACACTTCCGTGTCAGTACGGGCAAGATGGGGGTTTTGATGGCTGCAAATGATATAGGAAGTGTCGCAGCTGTTATGTTTGTTAGCCACTTTGGAAAGTTTTCTCATATACCAAGACTCCTCGGCGCTGTGACGTTTCTTGGTGGGTTGTTTGTCAGTGCTATAGCTTTGGTGCAGGCCATTGATCCGATGACTCTTCCCACAGTGGTATCTCCAAGCGAGACTTCCGGCGATCCATTGGCTGCTGTATTCAATAACCCAATGCTGCTTTGTATCGATCGGCCCCCATTTTTGAAAATGATGATCGGAGATAATGGAGAAATTGACTTTGAAAAAATCGAGAATCTCATGAGTAAATTCCCGAGCGATGGAAACGGTATGGACATGTCGAAGATTATGGAGATGATGGGAAACAAAGGTGGTGGAGGAGGCATGGACATGGCTAAATTATTGGAAATGATGGGAAGTCAACCTGGCGGTGGAGGAGGCATGGACATGGCTAAATTAATGGAAATGATGGGAAGTCAACCTGGTGGTGGAGGAGGCATGGACATGGCTAAATTAATGGAAATGATGGGAAGTCAACCAGGCGCTGGAGAAGGCATGGACATGGCTAAATTAATGGAGATGATGAGAAACAATACAGGTAGTGGAGGAGGCATGGACATTGCTAAATTAATGGAGATGATGAGAAACAATACAGGTGGTGGAGGTGTCATGGATATAGCCAAAATGATGGAAATGATGGGAAGTCATCAAGGCGGTGGAAATGGCATGGATATG
This sequence comes from Elysia crispata, assembly GCA_033675545.1. NCBI lineage: Eukaryota > Metazoa > Mollusca > Gastropoda > Plakobranchidae > Elysia > Elysia crispata. Next base: position 448,710 of record JAWDGP010000218.1, on the reverse strand, counting down.
GCCAAAATAATGGAGATGATGAGAAACAATACAGGTGGTGGAGGTGTCATGGATATAGCCAAAATAATGGAGATGATGAGAAACAATACAGGTGGTGGAGGTGTCATGGATATGGCCAAAATAATGGAGATGATGAGAAACAATACAGGTGGTGGAGGTGTCATGGATATAGCCAAAATGATGGAAATGATGGGAAGTCATCAAGGCGGTGGAAATGGCATGGACATGGCTAAAATAATGGAGATGATGGGAAGTCAAGCAGGCGGTGGAGGTGGCATGGATATGGCCAAAATAATGGAGATGATGGGAGGCGCAGAAGAAGGTGGAATGGACATGTCTAGCATGATGAGCATGATGGGCTCCATGGGAACGAATGCTGGAGACATCCAATGGGGCTTTTACTATACATTCGTCATCATGGTTATTATCGGCGCTCTAGGATCTCCCAGGATCCCCATGCAGACCTTTTATATCGAGTCAAATGTCAAAGATAAGACGGAGACAGGAGTCAGAATTGGTGAGAAATTTTCATCACTGTCATGTACATAATCTTGTTTACTATGTTAGCATTCTTTATCTCTAATCTTCTTTTGCTCTTACCAAAGCAATTTTATTTTCCACGATATCATGTGTCAAATTGTTTCACTCACCTTCTTTATTTCAAAGATTATGCCTACTTCTTTGACCAGTAGCGGTGCTACTTAAATCGCTAATAACAAAATTATTTTTGCTTGTGCAGTGCTATTACTACTGCGTTGTACATAAATAGATGTAGGATTACTATGATTACGATTAATTTTATGCCAGTAGTAGTAACTACTACTACTACTACTACTACTACTACTACTACTACTACTACTACTACTACTACTACTACTACTACTACTACTACTACTACTACTACTACTACTACTACTACTACTACTACTACTACTACTACTACTACTACTACTACTACTACTACTACTACTACTACTACTTACTTCTACTACTACAACTACTACTACTACTACTGCTGTTGTTGCTGCTACTACTACTGCTGCTGCTGCTGCTACTACTTCTACTACTACTACTACTACTGCTGCTGCTGCTGTTGCTGCTACTACTATTGCTGCTGCTACTACTACTACTACTACTACTACTACTACTACTACTACTACTACTACTACTACTACTACTGCTGCTGCTGCTGTTGTTGCTGCTACTACTACTGCTGCTGCTGCTACTACTACTACCACTGCTGCTGCTGCTGCTGCTGTTGCTGCTACTACTATTGCTGCTGCTGCTGCTGCTGCTGCTGCTACTACTACTACTACTACTACTACTCCTACTACTACAACTAGTACTTCTATAAAATCTCTTTGTTTGTTTGCTTTGGGTTTTTTTCATGTATCTTGTCACTAAGAAAGTTTTATCCGTCCCATAATTTTTTTGGAATAAAAAATTTTGGTGCGCACGCCAATGTCTTGAATATAAGTGATATGAACTCATCGCCTAATTTATTTGACTATAATTTACAGGTACTCTAAACACTGCAATGATGTTTGGTGGTCCTATGGCATTACTGATTGGTTTTCCTATCAACATGTTGCCAGTGGATCTCTCTGGTGTGTAGGAAAACTGAATCCATCGCTTTGTTTCTTGGCAAATAATTATAAATACTTAAGAAAATGTTGCCTAAATGGAAGAGGCTAGGGAGACCCCAAATGGGGTCCACCTAGACACCAGGCTAGAGAGACCCCAAATGGCCTATTTTTTTAAGGACATAACCTTGTTTTCATTTTTTTACTCTAAATCTAGTTCTAGATCTATGTCTTATTATTTATGAAGGACATAAGTCATAACTCAGGATAAAAATGCCTTTATTTCGTCAGTGCAAATAAGTGTAAATTTACCTTTGAGTCATAAAGACTAGATCTAGATTCTGATCTAGAATCTAGATCTAGATTAGATCTCTACATCTAGACTCTAGATCTAGTCTATTATTTAGGCCTACATCTAGATCTAGTCTATATAGATCTAGATCATCTGGACCCTTTGAATTTTATGAATTACCATATAAGCTAGATCTATTCTAGATTTAATCCAATCTTCTAATCTAATCTAAGATGAAATCGAACATAGACTATACGGCCGACTAGATTCTATATCTTGATCTACGTAGGACGATTTTTTTTGGCTCCCTTTTGACTTGAAAGTCCCCTCGTGAACACAACGAAATGTGACACTGGTGTAGACCAAATCCCGTTTGAACTTGAAGTTTCCTTTCAAAGTTTTATTTCTTTCCTCCACTGTATGGCTGGAATGTCCAATAACAAGTTTTTCATTTAGTTTCTCAGCTCTCTGTTTGACAAGAGCTTTGAAAAAGTCAAAATCGTCAAAATAGTCTCCACTGACACGGTTACGACCGGCTCCGCCATTTTCTATCAGAGGATTTGAATTGAAAAAAAAAAAACATTCAAAACAACGCATGCGCACAGAAGAAAATTTCTGGGGTCTCCCTAGCCTCGGTGGCTGGGTAGACCCCATTTGGGGTCCCGCTAGACACTTCGTAAGTTTTTATGCTTTGAAACATAAGGAGCTAATTTTTGCGTGTATTATGAACTGTTTCATTTCAGGATAAAAGATTTGTTACTAGAACTGGGTGGAATTTAACCCATCTGATCATAATAAAAACTCAAAATCAATCTTTTACCATGCTTCATTTATAAAAAAAAAATTTAATTATATTTACTCGTGTTTCAAGCGCGCGGTAATTACACTTACATTTTAAATGTAAGCAGACACCGGACTCTGGCTTTAAAGATCTTCTATCCTATTATTAAGACTTTACTTATGGTTCATCCTCTGAAATCATATATTACATAAAAATAGTCAACTATTACATATTAACGTGGGGAATACGTTTCAGTTAATATATTTTTTTTAATTTCCTTATAAATTACACGTTGACATTGCTTAGATTATACATGTGTAGCTTGGTCAATTTACTGTCCTAGTACTTTACACTCTGTCTTCATTATGCAAACAATTATATTTCTATAGACTGAGAGAAGGCAGAAAAGTCACAGGGCTAGAGTTAGCTATCGTTGGTGAAGTAACTGACCTTGTAGAACTGCGAGAGACTTCTCAGGAGAAGCTAAAGCTGATTCGACGTAATCGGTGTCCTTAACTCTATGTTAGACGAAGCGAACATTGAATCAAATAGACAGTTCTCTTTGGTTCGTTTGTCAGGTTGTTACGATCATTAAGGCGCGTAAACCACGATATCCGGACTCCACCTTGCTCCCTTTTATTTATCCAGATTCCCAGATGTCTTTCTTGGACCCTCGATGGGTGGGTGCGTGGTGGCTGGGGTTTGTAGTGTTCGGTGCTGCCGCCATGGTATTCTCCCTGCCTGTATTCTGCCTTCCCAAGCGGATTCGCTCAACTTCTGAAGGTATGTTGCTCATCGATTCTTCTTACATTGAGGAGGCGCTGTATCGAGGATCTGATCCGACAATCTTACATTACCTCCAACAGTCACAGCAAGTATCAGTGAATCAAGTTATCAATGCCCTCTATTCCATTCCCCAAAAATTTGAAGCAAAGTCTGTAAATGACATATCAGGATGACATCATGACATTTTATTCATTTTATCTTTCAATTCTGTTGCCGAGGTGATTTAAGATATAGGCTAAGTTTGTATTCCAAACTAATGACGCCCTTTGGAATGGACTAAGAATATCGAGCTTTGGACTTTAGGATGTTAGAGGCTTGCACAAGCCTTCTTAACTCTAGATTATAGAAATGTCCGTCGATCGAAATTTTCAAGAAAATTGTCTTTGTTAACAAAAGACTGTTTCAGATGCCTATGAAATTAACATTTTGACTAAGTCGAAAAATGAGAGAGAGAGAGAGAGAGAGAGAGAGAGAGAGAGAGAGAGAGAGAGAGAGAGAGAGAGAGAGAGAGACAGACAGACAGACAGACAGACAGACAGACAGACAGACAGAGAGAGAGAGACAGAGACAGAGACAGACAGATAGACAGAGACAGGGAAAGAGAAAGGTGGGGGTTGGGGGGAGAGTAAAGGCAGAGATCTTATAAGAAAGTAAAAAAGAGAGCTGCAAAGAGAGACTTGGAGAAAAACGGTTTGTTAACGTGTATATACTATTTATGTGTTGTGCAAGTATGAGTGAGAGAGAGAGAGAGAGAGAGAGAGAGGGGGGGGGGGGGAGGGAGAGAGAGACTTAATAGCAAATTACCATCAAATTGCCCACGGTGAGGGGATTGATTTAACAAGTCCTTCTAGTATGTTTGAAAACTCCTCTTCAATATATTTGTTACCATTCCACATTTGAAGCCGTCCAACTCTCAGTGAAGGAAAAGCGGCTCTCTCTGTCCCTCGATGATAAAAGCTTTGCACTGAAAAGCCAGGCCAGCTATGATTTAGACAGAAAAAAATCCCATCGACCTAGCAACGCAAGCCAATTGTCCAAGCTGAGCACCACAGCACGATCTGGTCTGCATGCCTTCAAGGGTGAGTCTATTCTCTTACATAGTGCTATCTTTTCTCTTCACATCTTTTATGCGCAATGCAAGAAAATAATGTTTTCATTCAATAAGATGTTTGATTCATAGGAAATTACCAACTCGACATTCATTTTTGTCTCTATGTTGATTTGGTATCGTATTCAATGCACTGAAAGCTTGTTCTTAAAACAGTTGCTCTGGCGACAGTCTCTTATTGGCAGGCTGCTTTTTGTTTTTGTCTCTTAAACGATGATTTACATTTTAAATGGTTTTCAAAGAACCCACAAACCCGCATAGGCGCAATCGAAATCATTGTACACAGTCATTGTTTAGATTTATGACGTTCATCAAAGGAACGCTTACAACCATCTCGCCACGATAATGCTTGGTTAAGATTTCGCTTCTAGAAATCCTTTCGTCTGGTTTCTGGAGAGTAGAGATTTCTGCATATTTTGCCAGTATGATTGGCCTCGCGTTTCGACAGTATCGTCCGCAATTAGTCAATTTGCCAACGCTTTTTTCTTGTGTTGGCTGTAAAAAAAAAAAGATCGTTTTTTTTTTTCGATTTGAAACTGTCTCACAGAACAGCTTTGAAGGTAGGTGTTGGTTGGTATTTAACTTGATAATTTGGGATCACTATGTATTTGTGTTCGTCAGTGTTTCAGGAGTCTCACATTATTTGTACTGCCCGTAAACATTGACTGTTTTCAACATTTTGCAATTCCGAAGTAAAACTTTTTTAATGTACATGTAGTTCTTTTAAATGCTGCCCTAATTGCCCACGGCAAAAAAAGCAGTAAGTAAGTAGTTCTTTTAAACAGTTAAAGAGGAAAATATTTTGCCGTGATCTTAGGGAACGCTCGAACAGTTTGTAATGCGATGACGATGATTAATACAATATTTGTTACTTAATACTTTAAATCTTGTTTTTAGAATTTAAAATAATAGTCTAAATAGTAATAATCTTTAATCATAGTTTTAGTTATAATTAAGTCGGGAAACATTAAAGTTCCTGTGTGTGACCTTCTTTTATTGATTTTGGGGAGTATTTTTTATGATAATTCATTTCAGAGCAATTTTTCCGTCCTTGTCGCTCCAGTTCTCGGTACTGCAAGCTTAGATCATCATGACAGGTGATCATACGCGCCAAACTTACAACCAATATGTTGGACCACTTCTGTTTCTGGCTATCTGTCTCCTGACTGATATGTTACCAGCCGGTTCAGCCCAGAACAGCGGACGTCATTTTGTCACTGCCTTTCCTCTCTGCGTCACAGAGTCAAGTCCACAATTCCAGTATCTATCCTTGTCAAACTTGGAGAAGTCGCCTGCGACTATTGAAATAGCTACACCTGCAGATTATTCAAGAGAGGTGAGTTCTTAAATTTTTTAAACAAAAAATGGATAATTTCACTATGAAAAGCAGAGATTTTTCTTAGCAAATATTTAGGTTTCACTTTTTTATAATAATAATAATAATAATAATAATAATAATAATAATAATAATAATAATAATAATAATAATAATAATAATAATAATAATAATAACAATCATTTCTACAACACAACAACAACTACTACTACTACTATTACTACTACTACTACTATGTAGTAGTAGTAGTATTAGTAGTAGTAACATCTTAGATCTAGAGGAGGCAGAGATCACTGGTTTAATTACGAGTAAGAATTATCAAACAGTATGTAAAACATTGTTTCCTATCTATTTTTTTTCCGGCATAAGTGTGCGATTGATGAAATGGTGAAGAGAAATAAGGATGCAACTAGCTTTACAAGCATTTGATAGCTTAGGAGAGTGACCAAACTGTTTTACATGATTTTAAAATGATGAAGTTAGGACCTGATATCCTCATTTCGACAGTTTTATCTAAAATTCATTACTTTTCATCTATTCTCTCTAATGCGTCTCGATTGCTGGTTGGACGGAAGTCAATGGCCCTGACTCTCTCCCCGTTGGCGGAGAATCATCTCTTGTTGAACAAGCACTTCCCCAACTTGACTCTTGGCGAATCTAGCACCGGAGGGAAAGCCGTGCACATTGATTCTGACACAGACATTGTCGTGGTGGCCCACACTAAGTTTTACCTCTTGGTCAGCGGTTGTCACTTGCTGTATCCAGTACACCGCTTGGACACGGAGTACATCGTCGTGACGGAGTGCGCCACCTACCACTGCTTTATCCTGGTGGTGGCCGCAGGAAGCGATGCTGCAGTGAGTGTGCGGCTCCGACTGAGCTCTCCAGGTGGTGTCGCGACTAACAGCGAGAATGAAAATTTGAAGGTGGAGTTTGACCGGCACCTGTACAGCCATGGAGATGTGATCTCTCAGGCTCTAGCTGTTGGCGAGTTCATGCAGATATTGGCTGAAATGGTAAATCAAGGATGTGAATGTGACGATAGTATGTTTGTTGCTTGCAATTTGTGTGCTAGGAATTTTACAGATTAGACTCAATGATTTATGAAATCTGACCAGATGTGAAGTTTAAAATGATAATAGCAAGCTAAAAATTGGAGTTTCAAGCTTACTTAGTTTGGCATAAGAAGAAAGCATTGTTCTTATTCTTCATTTAACAGTCCTTTGATAAAAAAAACTCTGTAATTTTAGCAAATGCTAGAAGATCTCATGAAATTACCATTAATTTGATTCTACATAGTAGTAAAGATTAGCTATAATAAGATAAGGGATCACATTATGTTTGTAACGAATTTAGTATGTAATTGGGTTATTATTTTGTTTTTGGCTGGTTTTTTTTACAAATCTTATTTCAATTTTTAAGGTAAGAACATTTTAAGCTCCCACAATTCAGCTGTTTGAGGAAAAGAACTGGGCGAATATATATATATATATATATATATATATATATATATATATATATATAATATGTTTGAGTAGTATGTTTCTGTGAACATATACACTACTTGAGATCTTACCCAAAGGCCAACACTCACATTTACTCAGCACGCAGCAATTTGAAGACCAACTAGGACCGTTCTCTTTGACATGATAAATTTTCCCAACAAATTCTTTCACGATATTATTTATGATCCGATAAACATAGCACAATTTCCCTTTCAGCAGATATATAATGTATGTTTAATGCGATAAAGTTTCAATGTGCACTCTATCAAAACGTGTCCTAATCTATTTGCAGGTGGATTTATCTGGTAGTCGGGTGGTTAGCGACAATCCTGTTGCAGTCATCAGTGGCGGAGACTACACGGCTGACATGAGGGGAAGCAACTCTGATGCTGTTCCTAAGGGGATGGTGATGGATCAAGTGCCGCCGCTGGGTGAGCTGGGGACCCGGTACTCTTTAGTCAGCCTGCCGGAATCTCCTGTCGACAACCTGGTCAAAGTTGTCTTCACCCAAAGCGACACCTCTCGTCTTGAACTTAAATTAAGCTTTCAGACCAACACACTTAAACAAGAGGGAACTAAAACCGAACATTACGAATATCTGAGCTTGGCTGCCGGTAGTGCAACTATGCTTATCTATGACGAGCGTGTTCTTGTGATGCTTCTGTTTCCCAGAGATCATACCATGGCAGGGGTTATAGTCACACCCGAGAGAGGCTGGGGAACTGACTACTATATGGTGATGCCTCCTGCAGGAACCACACTGGTTTTAGTAGCAATGTCTTCTGAGACAAACAGCGAGTCAGAGTGTGAGAAACTATCCTTCAGGGGTGGTACCAGAAACATCAGTGTAGACTGGTCACAATCAGAAGATCAGAAATTTTATTTTTCTCACCTAGAATTAGAGATCTACTCCATTTTTAAAAATATTTCATCAGCATGCAGATTTAATGGGTATCTTTTTTACCAAGGAGACTTGTGTGCATGTGCTCTAGGGTGGTACACACCCAAAGAGGATTCATATGAGAGTGCAGTCGATGATGAGCACGACGTTTATTTAACATTAGAAAAAGTTACTTCGTCTTATACTCAACTACCAGACACGATTTTTCCAGAAACTTCAACAAGTACTCCAAACATTCGCAAGCAACAGAACGTCAAGCCCAGCAACATATCAGACAGTTCTACCGCTGCATTCCAACATGGCGAGTTTTACTCGACACCAGAGGGAATGACAACGCCTTCCAACACCATCACCTCAGATGCTATCTCGGAAGGAGCTCTTAAGACTTCTCTGAGCTGGCTCATACCCAAAAAGGATGCATTTGAGAGTGTGGTCGATGGTGAAAACAATGTTTATTTAACAACAGATAAAATTACGTCCACCTATACTAAACTGCTAGACATGATTTTGCCAGAAATTTTCATACATGCTCCAAAACTTCTCACACTACAGAACGTCAAGCCCAGCAACATAACAAACAGTTCTACTACTAGACTCCAATATGATCAATTTTACTCAACACCAGAAAGAATGACAACACTTTCCAACACCATCACCCCAGATTCTATTTTAGAACAAAACTTTACAACTTCTCAAAATGATTTTATGAATCTAAACACATCCTTTTTATGTCCTTGTCAGTGTCAAGTTAAGCGTGGTTGGCACCAAATTTCTCAGAGGAGCAGATCAGAATTGGAAGAAGCCCTTGAGAAACAGTTAAAGATGAAGCAGAGCACTCTTTCCTACTGGCGTCGACGTCATACCTCTGCAACCAACATTCACCAAACTGCAAAGTGTATAGGAGCAACCCTAACGGTGGCCGTTTTCTCTGTCACAGCGGTGTTTCTCATACTAATAGATCTATCCACGCTCTTTATTCGAGGCCGACCAGTAGTTCCACGAGCACAGAGATCTGTAGCAAGCAAGGTGCATGGAAAGGAAAACAACGTATTTGTTTCTGCTATTGCATAAAGCACTTTATCGTGGCAGCTAACTTTGCCTTGAGACCATGATTTTCTATTTGTACTGAAAATTTTGTCATAGTTGCCGCTATCCAAATAATACACAAATTTTGCTGCAGAAAGTTATTTAAATCATACAAAGTAAAATGATATGTATTATTAAAATATGATTTACATGTTTTACAACATTACTGTATATCATACACGCATTATGTTTTAATGGGTAAAAAAAATAGCTTATTGTTTTTTCTCTCTTTTCCTATATTATGAACAGGTGTTAATAACCTTATTCTATTGAATAAAAAATATTCTTCTTTCCCTCTTTTCAGCGACGTTTTTTTATCTCTTGTTACGATGTTGTCACCAAATGGTGGCGGCTGGGACTGATGGTACATCAAAACACATCAAATAAATTTACTAAATTAAATTTGGAAGAAAATCTCTTTCTCTTCAAATTCAAAAGTAAAGTTGTAAAAGCAAACGTCAAGTAGCAACCATAATGTGATGTCGATTTACTGGAACTCAGATAATTACGGCTGACAAAAATAAAAAATATCATTGTAGCTGTTTCATAAAAAAAAAAATACTAAAAAAAGGAATTCGCTGAGCGCAACAGAAAAATAGAATCGTTGAGGAAAAAATCAGAAGAGAGGTTAAAATGAAAGAAAAAGGACAGACCAGATAAAGAATAGGAGAGCACACTTTAAGATCAGCTTATAAGAAAAAAGAAAAAAAAACAATCAGAAGCAGTAAAGCACAATAGGAAAAGAAATGAGAAATCTCTGTTCCTATAGTATACACCTTGACTCAGGGTTAAATTCACAATGATGATGATGATGATGATGATGATAAGTAAGGAAAGAATGGTGATTATAGTAATGATGATGATAAAAAATGGTGATGATAATAATGGAAAGATTGATGGTGACGATATTGGTGATGATTTAAAAAGGCGATGATGATGATGATGATGATAATGGTGAAAAGAATGCTGCTGGTGATGTTAGTGGTAGTGGTGGTGGTGGTGGTGATGTTGGTGGTGATTATGACGAAGATGATGATGATGATGATGATGATGATAAGTGTGGTAATGCTAATTTCATCAATTAGGATAAACGATACGATTTCAGTCTGAATTTAACAAATAACGTTGTATTGTGGCATCGTTTGATCTGACTTTTCAATCGTTGAACCTTACTTTTATCTGCAAAAAAATATGACACTATAAAAGCGTTATGAACCACTCAAGATATACTATGTAGTACGAATAATAGTTGCAGAATTTATTCCCAGATCGATAAATTTCATAAAACTAGGATCGACATTATTTTCTCAACAATCATCTTGTCATTAAGACAAAATCTTGGCCAATCTTAGCCAGAGAAATGGTCAGCTGCTTGTTGCTTTGTTTTATCTTTGATCAGGTTGATTGTTTAATTGAGTTCTACTTGCTTTCATCCCATGCTTTATCCTTTTAGCTTGTTGATGTTAATACATTAGAGACTTAATCTTTAGAAAACATTGTCGTTTAAATATAAATAATTTCTTACTTATAACACTACATAATTATAAATTTTGGAAATGTCTTTCTTTTGTTCGATTCCCCTCCATTTTTTACCAACCTTTTTGGCTTTTCAAACATCTACCTAACCAGAGTTTCTTCACACAACTCGCAAGATTCTGACCAGACCAATTATTGTGCTCATGTTACTGAACACGTTCACAATGATCCTAGGAGTTTCCGGCACCATCTCCTTCCAGATCAAATACATCGAGAACCAATATGACATGCCCACTTACAAGATCAGTCTTTATTTGGGTGAGTACATGTGAACTTTGGTTACTTTAACACATAGTTTTTGCAAGCCATGAATGAACACTTCCGTCGAAGCGACATTTTTTTAAATTATTATACTATCACAGCAACAGCAACAACTATTACTACTGCTACTACTACTACTACCACCACAACTACTATTACGACTACTACTACCACCACAATTACTACTACTACTACTACTACTACTACTACTACTACTACTACTACTACTACTACTACCACCACAACTACTATTACGACTACTACTACTACTACTACTACTACTACTACTACTACTACTACTACTACTACTACTACTACTACTACTACTACTACTACTACTACTTCTACTACTACTACTACTACTACTACTACTACTACTACTACTACTACTACTACTACTACTACTACTACTACTACTACTACTACTACTACAATCAACAATTTTAAAGAGATTGAGTTTTAGGAAGTGCTTAGCTGTGGAATAGACTTAAATTGATTGTAATTAGGCCAAGAGTGAAAATGACCAAAAAATCATCCATCGCCTTGCGACTCAGAGAGAGAATGTCTTATACCAATACACCATTAAGCTACCTAAAATGATAGGTTCCAGATAAAGGTAGTTACCAAGCCTCCCTGGTGGTTTTGGAGGAGGCAGATAGCAGGATTATTTACACCGTAGAATTATGAAAAAGCTGCACTCGAATTTCTTATAATTTATCTAGGTCGTATTATCTTTCTCGTTTACTCGCACCTTATTTCACAATGTGAAACCCATGACTGTAATAATTTTTAAAAGCTTTTTGAAAACTATTTCTTCCCTTTTCATGCACACAGGTCTAGGAAGTTTGGGGACAATCCTGTTTGGAGTTTTCATGGGCGGGGCACTGACCACCCGGCTCAAGCTGGGGCTACTCGGCATGTTCCGCATGTCACTGATTGGCAACTGTCTGGCCTTGATCTGCGCCATTTCCTTCCTGTTCCTGGGCTGCGACAACCATGAAATAGTCGGCTACAATCAGGAGATCGGGTAACTCCAGGCGTTACTTTGTCAATAAAATTATTTCCCCCGGCAAAGCTAAATTCAGCGTGAAATGCTGGTTAAGGATAGTGGAGATAAAAACATACCTAGAATTCTTTTATCTCATTGCAAAATCTTGAAATTGGGTCGAAAGTATCACGACATTCTCCTGTGAAGTAATTTTAAATCTACAACCAAAAAAAAATATTTAAAAAAAATTTTAAAAACTCAGAAATATTTGGTCAGCAAAACTGGTAATATTGCGTCTATTGACACTCAACTTCGCCCTCGATTGTCAAAAAAAAATAGGAAAGAATAAGATATTAATTACGATGCGATGGGGTAAATTTTAAAGCGAGAAAAACCATTTCCCACGCCACAGGAACATAACGGACATCGGTTGCCAGTGCCTGTCTCAAGCCTTGTTGGTTGTGTGTGGGGAGGATGGACGCAACTATCTGTCTCCCTGCCTGGCAGGCTGTGCCGTTGCTGATGGAATGGTGAGTCGTTGGTTCTGTTAGGTTTTACCGAGTCAGACCACGGCCTTCTTGTTGTTCCAGAGAGCCGTGGTAAGCTCTTTACACTTTCCAAATTTAAATTTCAAGTTTGACATTTGCTGAATGTTAAAAAGGGCTGAGTCGCACTGTTCTTGAATAGATCAAGATATCTTATTGTGCATCTGAAATTCTTAGCACATTTAAGTTTGATTGCGCAGCCAGCTGTGCATACGAAGTAAGTATGTGTTGTTAATTTTTTTCGCCTTTTCAAAATTACTGTGGCAGCCAATGTCATAATTGGTAGCCTAGGCCGTCCTCTTGCCAAACCTGGCCGTCGAGATCGATCTACAGCTATTGAGTGAAAGAAAGTTTTATAGTTGTAACGAGTCTTTGAACTTGACGAAGTTGAGACAATCTGGAGGTAAGTTTTGAGAATGCGATGAGTAGTGGGAATATACTAAAATCATGGTTCCTTTATAAGTTTAAGTCAAAATCTTTTTAACGATATTCAGGTGAGTATGACGCGGTTCTCTGATAAAGTTAGCACATCAGTAGTTTGCATGCATCGGCATCGACGAAAATACATCATTCAACAGTATGAAGGTTCAGAGTGATTTAATCCAAGTTCAACACAATTAATCCACAGAGAATGCAACAAGAGGGAAAAATATAAGCCTATTCAAAATTGAAATTAGCCTGATTATTGGCAGACAGGTAAGAGCGAATAGTAATCCTCTATTCACTGCCTTTAAAAGGGTACTGATATTATCTATATATTCTTATTGATTTTCTTCCCTAGAGTTTCAAGCAGTGTTCCTATGTTGGTGGCCAAGGGGTAGCGGTTCCCGGATTCTGTCAGAACTGTGACCTGTTCCCGCCTTTCATGGCGTTATTTATTCTGATGTCAATGTGCATGTTGCTCACCATCACTCCGCACACTCTCATGATTGCAAGGTGAGAACCGCGGAATACTTCATAACTTAAGTTAAAATCTAAAAGAATATAAATATAACGTTGACT